>CM040915.1:28425505-28945505 GCA_023029165.1 Gobiocypris rarus | reverse complement strand
AAATACAATTTTATATTAAAAATAATACATTTGATTAAAATAACTGACAAAAAATATATACTTAAAAATAAACTACGTAAGTAAAAAAAAAACATGATGAAAATAAATAAATAATTAAAATAAATAACATTTGATACAAATAAGAAAAACGCATTTGATAAAACTAAATACACAACTAAAACTTGTTTTAAATAAATAAATGAAAATAAGAAAGGTAAGTAAAATGTAAAAATAAATAAAAACATCGATTATTAAACTAAATAAAAACATCGATTATTAAACTAAATAATTACAAATAAATTACATTAATAAAATACATTAAATGCGCTTTAAATAAATACATTTTGATAAAAATAAAAATATTAATAAAATACATCTATCAGTACAGTTAGATGTATTACAATGTAATGTAAGATAATTGAGAATTGGGTCTTTAAATATGGAAATATATAGAATTGGGTCTTTATATATGGAAATAAATACCTTCCATTTCCGTTTAAATTTTAGGATGGGATGGGTTCAGTGGGATCTTGGAAAGCCCTGGTGTGCATCGCTCTGTGACCGCACGGGGGCGTCTGGGCTGGGATAGACCCCGCTCTGTCTTCAGGGGATCAATGCGCTTCTGTGAGTCGTTCCGCTCGTGCACACTAGGCGGCGCCGCCGCTCCCCGATGCTTCCCATTTCACTCTCAGCTCCGCACAACCGGAAGAAGCTGTTTGAATGTGTCATACCATGTAGCTCCAGTCTGAAGTTAAAGAGTCCGATGCCAGGCGTTTGAAACCCCTCTGTCTGCAAACGTAAGAATACTACAGTTATGTAGCTGACAAAGCCGAGAGACCGCCATCTTTCAACCGCCAGTCTCTTCATCTGCAGAATCGATCCATATTTAAACCATCGTCCATTTCCCTAGAGGTGAGCTATTATTATATCCGCGGCTGCGTGCGAACTGAAATATGGCGTATTTAAAGCTTTGCATCCAGCTGGGTGAATATTAACCGGCGCATTGATTCTGTGCAGTAATAACTGTGATGTTGTGAAATGAGCTGATGCAGGGGCAGAGCTGTCAGATGATGTGACTTTAGCTTTAGCCCGCCGCATTCACACGCCTTCTGTCTGCTCTCCATTCACATTAAACGCCTCATTCACTGGCACTCTGCAGGGATTTCAGCTGTTCTTGTGGTTGTAACGATAGAAAGATTTGTAATCGTAGGAAAAACTGCATTGAAGTATGTGCGTGACAGGCAGTAAGCAGCTAGTTGCTAACTAGCCTAGCGAATATTCTGGCTTATGCTGACGCGTTGCTGGAGTGACGTCACACACATACACAGCTGTAGCGGCCCTTTACTGTACATTAATATACTGTAGATTTACAATAAGCACCTCCAACTGTTTGTTATATCTATGATGTGTTATCTTGTTACATTTATGATGTATTTTCTTGTATTCTTTAATATTTGTAACACTTTTTTGTTAATTAAAGATGTGACTGTACATTAATGCACAATGCTATGTGAGTATACTGAACAACATAATAAATAATATTAATAATAATAATTATTACTAATAATAATCTGGAATTCCCAAACTAAATTAAAACACATTTGCATGTTTGCAGTTTTTTGATGTTGGTTAATGGTCCTGCAAGTAAACAAACAAATAAATAAATAAATAAATATGTGTGTATATTTAATTAGTAGTATAGATATAGTATAGATATATTTAATTATGATTATTATTATCTAATTTAAACTGAGTCCCCGGGTAGCCCCAGGGGCCGCAAGGTAATGTCATGGTATATGTGGAAAATTTGTTAAAAAAAATTAATGATTATAATTAATACATAAAAATAAGATAACATAATATTAAAGTAAATAAATACTTAAAGTTAATAAATAATATAATAAATTTAAATAAGATTAAAATATAGAATAATATAAGTAAATAAGTGAGTAAATAATAAATACAGTATAACAGTACAATAATAAGTAGACAAAACATGATGATGCAAAATTATTTTTGATATACATTTATATTATTAATTGTTCACAGAATAAATGCAGTATTTTATACAGCTATAGGTGCTTTTTAAACAATAGGCTGGGGGTCCCTCACACAAAGATGATCATATTTGGAGGTCCGCTCCGTGGCATGTAAAAGATTGAAAACCCCTGATGTAATCTTTTTTTTTTATTCTTTTTTTTATAAACTCACTAATCCCCTACTGTTCTCTTGTGAACCCCAGTTTAAGAAATCCATTCATAAATGTAGCAGTGCTGTTCAATAACAACACACATGGATTTATTGTTTTATATTTACAGGATATTTTCAGAGCAGTTAATAATATTTTCTAGTTATCTCATCTGACAGCTATCTGGCCTTATTAAAACTCCCACCTGCTCTTTTGCATCCATTTATCTGGGTAGTCTTGTAAACAGCCTTTTCTGCAAAACTGGTTAGTCAGTAGATTTTTAAAGATATCATTTTATGATCTTATTTTTGTTTTCGGTTTGTATGAGGTAAGAATGCTGAAAGATTGTAAAGTATTTGCAGGCCATACAGACCGGATGCACATGCTCTCTCGTGTCACATGTTGTTATAGATTGATTACTAAAGGCTCAGATAACTTTCTTTCTTTTTTTTTGTTGATTTATGTCAGAAGTCCAAGACATGGCAGTGTTGTTGTGTGTGTGTGTATTTATCAAAACATGTCTTAACCTTTGCCCTGGATTAGCCTAAACTCAGTGACCACTGAGACTTTTATACACAATTTAGAAAATGAATGATAGATGATGGATGACTGCTCTTTTTTTTTAATCTAACATTTACAGAAAGTAAAATTATCATAGTTATTAAATGGAAAGTTTATACCAACCGAGGCCTTAACTACCCTTGTGAAAACGTAGTGTGCTTAAATGGTGAGTTAACCCAAAAATGAAAATGATCCCATGATTTACTCACCATCAAGTCATCCTAGGTGTATGGCATTCTTCTTTCAGACTAATAAAATCAGAGTTATATTAAAAATGTCATCGCTCTTCCAAGCTTTATAATTGCAGTGACTGTTGCTCTGTTTTTGAAGTCCATAAAAGTGCATCCATCCATCATAAAACTGCTCCACACAGCTCCGGGGGGTTAATAAAATCCTTCTGAAGCGAATCGATGCGTTCATTTTTATGGTGAACGTTAGCAATAATTTCTGTTATCAGTGAGATGTTTTCATAATATATAAATTTTGACAAATGATGATCAGAGAGTGATTGATGTATTGCTATTGATATTCACTCAGCGTAGTCCTGGTCACTTCTGGTGTTCATTTAGTCTGTGTAGCCAATATGGCATCTGTCCAGTGTATTTAACCCTGATACAGATGTCTCTGTTGCGTACAGATCACATGTGCTGCAGAGATGCACAAAACCTTGTATTGCTTTTTCTCTGTGGTTTTATTCTGTTAAAGAACTAACTTATTGAAACCCTTATTGAAAAAAGTAATTTGTGTTACAGTTGTGTTGGAAAATTAACAAAGCAATTATCTTTTTTTAGTTTTTGGTGAACGTTTTGTTTTAAAACTGTATAATGTTTTAATAATAGAAAATGTTTTAACATATGAATTTAGCTATATTGTTTCAAAATAAGCAATATTAAAGGTATATTTTTAACTAAAAGTGAAACATTTTTGGACTTGCTCCATATGAGTCTTTATCTATATGCAAACATTATTTATTTATTATTTATTTGTGTAGGTGTGGTTATATCTTGTGTACATTCCTGGGCAAAAAAGAAATTCCCAAAATGGCTAAACACTTTTTTTTTAATTGTCTTATCCACAAATTATTGGTCAGGAAATTAACACAATTTAAGCAAATATGCTCCTTAAAAAGCCCTTGCTGTTTTTGGCAGAATGTGTGGAGTGATGAATCACAATGAAACATGGTGATGCTCCGGAGCGATGTCTTTGAAAATCTGCTGAGAAATGTAATAATAAATGCATCTCTTTTACAGTGAATCATGGGCGAAGTAGGCCTCTGTAGCCTTACTATATGAGGACATGATGAACTCCAGAGCTGCCCTGAGAGTCACTTCATGAGCATTTTATTCTGCTTAAATGGACATGTTCACCCAAAACTATGCAAAAATGCCAGTTTCAGCTAGTATCCTAGTAAACATAGTGTGTTATATCAAAGCATGCCGCACTCATGTTGAAATCTGAAGCCAAAACTTCTTGATCGACCCCCCCCAGGTGGCTGGTCCCAGTATAGCTCATAACCCCCGCCCCTCCGTGTTTTCTAATGGACATGAGACAAACTAAACAATCAAATAACACTTCAAATAATTTTTTTCCAAAGATGGCTTCTGTCATTTTAGGCAGTTTTTATCACGATTATTTCATTTCAAGTGTTTTTTTAATGTAAGTTTTAGTTAGTTATTTGATGCTATAAAAACGGGGTGTGTGACATGATTGACGGCTTCTCTGAGTGAAGTTTTCTCTGAGGCACCAACTTTTTTTGGGAGGAGATTGGAGCTTTAGCCTCAATTTCTGCATTTCCATAACCGTTTATATCACACCGACATAATGAATTGTTCTGCATCTACGAGAGTGTGGGCGGGCTTTTGATATCGCCCCTTTACTTTATGCTCTCTATTGGGTAGACTCCAGTCCCAAGGTCACTACTGCGCAGATTGCCCCAAATCCACGCAAGATGTCAGCGCCATATTCAGATGTTGGCGGCTTCACTTTTGTTCAGTAGAAGGTAGTAAAGACGCGTTGTCCAAATTTTTTTACGGTCTACGGTTATATCCAAGCTGCAACCTCCCCCAGTTTCTCTTGAAGCCAATACAGTTGTGACTTAAACTGCAATTCATCGACGAGCCGTTAGAGACAGGCTCCAAAAGGAGCAAAATCTCATTGAGCAGAACTTCACAGCAGAAAAAAACATGTTTACAGCCTGGTACAAGAAGTGGTTTTGCTCTATACAGCTATGTTTGACCTTCATGATAACTGTGAGGGGGGTGAATTATTTTATTACTCATTCGTTTAAACTACATTAAGCCGTACATTTTTGCACCCACCAGCCAGTACGTGCATCAGCAAAACTTCACCTCAGACAAATCAGCATGTTCAAAACTTCTGCGGTTGTATTTTTCCTTCAAATTATCAGTCAAGAGAGTGAACAACGATTTTTTGATTTTTTTTTTTGTTTGTTCTTATTTTATTATTGACAGTTTACTTGTCTTTAATAATATTTGAAATTTATATGAGTTATGCTAGTAGTTTTTTTTATGTTTTAAGTAGTGGTGGGCCGTTATCGGCGTTAATCTATTCTCAAAATTGGGTTGGGAGCTGGGTCTATACTACGCAAGCTATGATGACTTTCACACAGATATTTTTTAGTGCGGATGTATAGCTACCTAGCCGAATTGCACTGCATCTTAGAGTATTTGCAGTACATACGCGGCAGATAGACGCAAGTGCCATATACTGAAGCTTTGGTAACAAAACCAGCGGTTCAAAAACAAAAATATGAAAAGTTAGGTGAACAACGCTATTCATTTTGCCACCTTCTCGCTCGCCTTTGTTGCCAAACGGGTAAACATCTGCTGCTCTGATGACGCAAACGCACCCCGGTTCAGACCCAAATAATATAATATGACCACGGTCCAGCAGGGGAGGGGGGAGCAATCGAACTTGGGTTCGGTCAGGCAATCGAACCAAGTGTGAAAGCACCAGTCATTATTTGAGTAGCACACATATTCTGAATGCTTTCGGCAGAATTCAAATGAGCCATTTTAATCTAGATTAATCTAGATTAAAAAAAAATAATCTATGCCCACCTCTAGTTTTAAGGTTGTGGCTCAAAAAACAATGAAGACAATAGCTAGGCCTATTTTATTTATTGCTTTTTTTCTGCTGGGGCCAAAAAAAAAAAAAAATGTAACCACTGGCCCAATCCTTAGCTTTGAGCCCTGCAGTGATTTGTGATTAAAATTAAGAAGACCATTAAAAGACTTAATATTTTGCTAATTTTGGCTTGGCCCATTTTTTTAATGCTCAGGAGTGTAGGCTATATCTTGGTCATTTAAGATGCATTGCTGATTTCATCAGGTAGTAACATGCGTCTCCATTGTCCACTTGGTCGAGTTTCGAGGGGATGGTCTCTGGTTTCATTTGAGAGACACACCATGACTTTTTTTTTACAATACAAATGCAATATGTTTCTAACAGCTTCTGATGTGTTTTTTAAATAATCAAATCCTAGCTGATATTGAAATAATAGTTTATTAATGTGTTCGTCTTTCTCTCTTTTTTCCAAAAGAGTGATGTCTGGAGTGTCAGGCAATGACTGCCCGCACTTGGAGTGTGTGGGGGAGATCACCAAGGAAGAACTCATCCAGAAGTCTCACGTGAGTCTAAACCAATACCCAGTTACCACCTTTATCACATCATTGCTTCCGCCCATTTCTTATAGCTCAATGTATTGTGCATTATTGAGAAAGCAATGACCCCTCTTTTGGAGTTCACAATAATGCGTGGTTGCCTCACAAATAAGAGCTTAGGCTATAAACAGTGCATGCTGTTGGGTGGAATCAATGTGAAATTATACATTATAGCTGTTTAAAAGCATCTGAGGTTGATGCCCCACTAATTGCTTGCCAGCAAAAGATAGAATGCATCAGTAGTTTTTTCTTTTCGTTAATGTTGCAGAGCTGTGAGCTACAGTCAGTAAGGGGTCATTAAGATTTTTTTAATGTTTTTGAAAGAAGTCTCTTATCCTCACCAAGGCTGCATTTACAGTGGGGGAAAAGTATTTAGTCAGCCACCAATTGTGCAAGTTCTCCCACTTAAATAGATGAGAGAGGCCTGCATTTTTCATCATAGGTACACTTCAACTATGAGAGACAGAATGAGAAAAAAAATCCAGAAAATCACATTGTCTGATTTTTAAAGCATTTATTTGCAAATGATGGTGGAAAATAAGTATTTGGTCAATAACAAAAGTTAATCTCAATACTTTTTATATACCCTTTGTTGGCAATGACAGAGGTCAAACATTTTCTGTAAGTCTCCACAAGGTTTTTGCACATTGTTGCTGATCCATTCCTCCATGCAGATCTCCTCTAGAGCATTGATGTTTTGGGGCTGTCGCTGGGCAACACAGATTTTCAACTCCCTCCAAAGATTTTCTATGGGGTTGAGATCTGGAGACTGGCTGGTTCACTCCAGGACCTTGAAATGCTTCTTACAAAGCCACTCCTTCATTGCCCGGGCGGTGTGTTTGGGATCATTGTCATGCTGAAAGACCCAGCCACGTTTCAACTTCAATGCCCTTGCTGATGGAAGGAGGTTTTTACTCAAAATCTCACGACACATGGCACCATTCATTCTTTCCTTTACACAGATCAGTCGTCCTGGTCACTTTGCAGAAAAACAGACCCAAAGCATAATGTTTCCACCCCCATGCTTCACAGTGGGTATGGTGTTCTTTGGATGCAACTCAGCATTCTTTCTCCTCCAAACCCGACAAGTTGAGATTTTACCAAAAAGTTATAATTTGGTTTTATCTTACTGGCTTAATCAGGGGAAAACGTCTGGCACTGCAAGATTTGAGTCCCTTTGGTCCCAGCTCTCTGCAGTTCATTCCCTAGGTCCCCTGTGTGGTTCTGGGTTTTGTGCTCACCGTTCTTGTGATCATTTTGACCCCACGGGGTGAGATCTTGTGTGGAGCCCCAGATCGAGGGAGATTATCAGTGTGAAATATTAGAAACTTCCATTTTCTAATAATTGCTCCCACAGTTGATTTCTTCACACCAAGCTGCTTACCTATTGCAGATTCAGTCTTCCCAGCCTGGTGCAGGTCTACAATTTTATTTCTGGTGTCCTTTGACAGCTCTTTGGTCTTTGCCATAGTGGAGTTTGTAGTCTGACTGTTTGAGGTTGTGAACAGGTGTCTTTTATACTGATAACGAGTTCAAACAGGTGCCATTAATACAGGTAACGAGTGGAGGACAGAGAGCCTCTTAAAGAAGAAGTTAATGGTCTGTGAGAGCCAGAAATCTTGCTTTTTTTGTAGGTGACCAAATACGTATTTTCCACCATAATTTGCAAATAAATTCTTTAAAAGTCAGACAATGTAAATTTCTATGTTTATATATATAGTATATATATATATATATATAATATATATATATATATATATATATATATATATATATATATATATATATATATATATATATATATATATATATATATATATATATATATATATATATATATATATAATTTTTTTTTATTCTGTCTCTCATAGTTGAAGTGTACCTATAATTACCCTCTCATATTTTTAAGTGGGAGAACATGCACAATTTGTGGCTGTATTTGATCAAAATACAATAAAAACAGTTATACTTTGAAATATTATTAAAATTTCAAATAACTGTTTTCTATTTTAAAATGTAGTTTATTTCTGTAATGGCTGATTTTTCAGTATTATTACACCAGTCTTCAGTGTTATATCATCCTTCAGAAATCATTCTAATATCATTTTTTGGTCACTTTAGATCAGGGTCCAATTCCCAATGCTCCAGTTTATTAAAGGCAAAAGTCATAGTTAATAGTTAGTTAATAAACAACTACGACTTTTGCCTTTAATAAACTCCTAATTACTGCTAATTAGTAAGGTAGTTGTTAAGTTGAGGTATTGAATTAATACAATGCAGAATAAGGCTTCTATATGTGCTTTATAAGTAATAAACAGCCAATATCCTAGTAATAGTTCATAGTTAGTTAATAGTGAGAGTTGGACCCTAATCTAAAATGTGACCAAAATATTTAACATTATAAATGTCTTTACTGTCACATTTGATCAATTAAATGCATCCTTACTGAATAAAGTATACATTTATTTGTTTATAGGGTCATTGTCAGGACTGTAAAGTCGGGGGACCAAACCTTTGGGCCTGTCTAGAGGTAAGTTAATTTTCTTTTAAAATGTATTAAATGTGTTTTATACGGATGCAGATATTAAAATACTGCAGCTATAGTGATAAGTTAAGTATTTTGATGTTATACCTTATAAACCTCACTAATAAATGGCTTGTGTACATATTTAGTATATATATATATATATATATATATTTTACATTTTGTTTCCAGTTTAGCGTGTTAAAAGTATTTAACGCAATTACCGCAGCATCCATTTTTTCTCCTTTGGGTATCATTACAATATATGATCATGCTCTTATTCATACAAATGCTTTTGAAACATTCATGTGCGACAAGACAAAAGAGAACTTGCTGTCTTTTAAAGGAACACTCCACCGTTTTTAGAAATAGGGCTTATTCAACTTCTTTCCTACATTTAGTTATGTGGGCAAATGCATTTTTGTCTCAGTTCATGCATTGTTTTAGTTAGCACTTTTATATATATATATATATATATATATATATACACATATACACAACATATAACACCTAATTACTGCTTGTAATCTGCGTATTCACACCGAATACAAATAGCGATGCAGATTAAGACAAGGCGATTTCCTAGGCAGATATTAACTTATCTGGGACTATATTATGGGGAAGCACAAGCGAAGCACTGCTACTTGGTCCCAGAGATATGTTGACAGAAGTTGTGGGATTTCATGTGTTGCATGATATCTCTGCGCCCAAGTAGCAGTGCTTCGCCTGTGCTTCCCCATAATATAGTCCCAAGTCAATATCTGCCTAGGAAATTGCCTAGGCCACAAGAAGTAATTAGGTGTTTTTTTTTTTTTGATCTCTTTTACTCGGGACATGCTAGCTGGCAACATAGGATTCCATTCATTATGCTAAGCTAAGCTAGCGGCGACCCTGTCGAACGAAAACAATGCATGCACTGAGACAAACATGCATTTGCCCACATATCTAAATGTAGGATAGAAGTTGAATGAGCCCTATTTCTAAAAACAGTGGAGTGTTCATTTAACATCATGACAATAGACTGTAAATGTCTTTAAAGAGTGTTAAATGAGTTAAATAACGTCTTAAATGAACTTAAAGAGCAGCGGCAGATCTTAAAGTGACCGCAGCCACTAATGATGTCTGTCATTTATGTTAATTAAAGAACAATGATAACAGAGAAAATTACTCACTGCTCTTGACTAAAGATCTTTTGTAACTTTAATAAGGATATATATATATATATATATATATATATATATATATATATATATATATATATATATATATATATATATATATATATATATATATATATATATATTATAAAATTTATGCAATGCAGACTTATATAATTTTATTCAATTTCTATATGTTCTACCTTTTAGACAGGAAGGGCACAGGTAAATATGACATTTTAAAACGTAAGTGTTTTTAATTGTGATTAATCGCGTTACTTCTTTTAATCGCTTTATATATATATATATATATATACACACACACACACACACACACACTTTGACACGTACCAGCTACCTAAGCATTGTTGCAGACCATGTACACCCTTTCATGGAAACTATATTCACTGGTGGCTGTGGCCGCTTTCAGCAGGATAATGCAAAAATGGTTCAGGAATGGTTTGAGGAGCACAACAACGAGTTTGAGGTGTTGACTTGGCCTCAACCAATCGAGCATCTGTGGGATTTGCTGAACAAACAAGTTTGATCCATGGAGGCCCCACCTCGTGACTTAAAGGATCTGCTGCTAAATCTTTGTGCCAGATACCACAACACACTTTCAGGGGTCTAGTGGAGTCCATGCCTCGACTGGTCAGGGCTGTTTTGGCAGCAAAAGAGGGACCAACACAATATTAGGTCATAATGTTATGCCTTTAAATAAATAAAATAAAAATACTTTGAAATGACTATCCATCTGCCTGGGTGAAAAAAACATGAATAATATGAATGGTGATATGAAATTCCTAATTATTGAATGCTAGTTTGTAATGCAGGCTGCAGAGTGTAATTTCTTTGTATGTTTATGATTTGTTCAGAACGGCTGTTCATACGTTGGCTGTGGAGAGTCACATGCGGATCACAGCACTGTCCACTCTCAGGTTGGTCATCATATTCTCCATCATTTTTAGCTGTGCAATAATTATTCAAAATCATGTTTTGAAAATGTCTAAACATTTTGTGTATTAATAATCACTTAGTTTTACAATGTCCTTGTTACACTTGTTACATGTAGTTAGGCCGTGTGTCCACCAAAGCGTTTTTTGCACAGGGGTGATATATTAAATTGTTTTCAATGGGAGCGCCACGTTTTTAGAATGCCATAAGCGTAACGAGAGGCTGAGCGAATACTTCATGCTTAAGCGTCTTTTACTGGTCGCCAAGAGTTGAAGAATGTTCACCTTTGAGTAAAACGCAGCGCTCATCACTGTCACTTTTTACCCAGCCGACCAATCACAGTGGAGGAGGGGTGGGACAAATACAACACCGACCAACCGCCACATTCTGTCTGTACAACGTCCACAGATGAAACCAAGCAGCATAATAATGGAATAAAACAATTTAAAACCAAGAGCCAGAGCAAATACTTTACATCTTATCTGTATTTTTTTATAGAATCAATACAGAAACAAACTATCTGTGAAATTAGATACTAGTAATACTTCTGTGGATATTCCATATCATAGCAAGCAGAGTCTCAACTGAAAAAAACCTGCTGCGCTGCCAAAACGCTCTCAAGTGCTTACAGCAAGGCGTTTTCAGCAGAGCGGCTGGTGTTTTCAGCTGGATAAAAAAATGCTTTGGTGGACACGCTGCTTTACTGTTGTAATAACTATAAATTACGCATAATTACGTGCAACTAACCCTAAACCAAACCCCAATCCTAACCCTATAGTAAATACATGTAGTTAATTGCTATTACTCAGTATTTAAATGTATAATTACACTAACACAGACACCTTAAAATAATGTGAAACATAAATATTTTATTTAGTTTAATACATGTACTTACAGCATGGGACGTTTTCACCCACAGTGAGCTGTCATTGTAAATTTCAGACATGATGTGTGACCCTCATAGCATTACAGCTCTAGGATTACATTTGTATGTGGAATCAGATCATTGTGATCACATGTGTCACTCTGTGTTGATTTCAAGGCTGTTATTCTGAATGTGACCTGAATGATGAAATGAACCACTGAAGTGTGTTTTGAATCCCAGCCTGGCCTGTGGCTGAACTCCTCCATTATTAATCAGCACTCCAGTGGCGATCTGCTATCCCACTAAAGCCCACTCTGATTACCCATTACCAAAACCCCACAATGCTGTCTGTGTGAACACCACTGAGAGAAGACGACAGCCATCAGACATACTTCCTCCACAATAGCCCACATTTGTTGCAGTAATCAAAATGCAGGCCATGTTTTTTTTTCTTCTCCCACAAAATGGTTTTCCTCTAGCAGGGGGCTTGTGGGTATAGGGTACTGCAGTGATGATGTATTTTTGTAGACCAACTCAGAATATCATCACCCTGGTTACGTCATCAAAAAAAAACCAATAGGATTTTTCCATTGGCTTTTGGATTATTGCAGATAATAAACTCTGCGACAAACAAAAGTTTATGATTCTTACACATTTGGTTCATCAAAATAATCTTCACAAATGAACACAACTTTTATGAATTTTAAAGTGTAAATGCAATACATATGCTATAATCGAACTACATCACGGCCACATGACTTCAATGTCACAACCTTTAAGCTTCCAACAACTCTTTCAGTCTTTATTTAAAATAATATATAATCATTTTAAAAATGCGGACTAGTGGGTAGATGAGATTTCATGTTTGGCTGGTGATGTTTAATGTCTCCAGCAACCTCTGTAGTCCCAATTAGCCACTTGCTAGCAAGAGTAAAAGCTATCAAGAGTAAAAGCTTTAAAGTACACATTCACAAAGGGCTATTACTGATGTATTTAATGTCATAGAATAAAACTCAACACTCTATAAAGCTCTTTAAAAACCATATTCTTATAGTACAAGCATAAAATAACTAAATAAAACACAACAGACAGCTATATCATCCATCATGATGGACTTTAGTCGACGATACACTCTGGGCTATTTTAACAATCTGAGCACATGGTCTGAAGCGTGTGGTCGTTTCCGAATTCACTTTTGCTAGTTTAATGACGGAAATAAACGGTCAGCGCGCCAGTGGTCCAAAAGGGTTATACCTAGTCTCTTATCAGAGTCCAATCAGAGTCTCATCTCCCATTCCTTTTAAAAGCCAGTTGTGCTTTGCACCATGGTGGATTTGCTATTTACATGGTGGAATTTGCTAGCAAAAAGACTTCTCCAGAGCGGAATCCTTTTATTTTTAATATCTATCGTCACGTGTTTGTTTTAAAGGGTTAGTTCACCCAAAAATGAAAATTCTGTCTTTAATGACCCTTATGTCGCTCCAAACCCGTAAGACCTCCGTTCATCTCCGGAACACAGTTTAAGATATTTTAGACTTCGTCCGAGAGCTTTCTGTCCTTCCATTGAAAGTGTATACACACTCTACAGTCCGTGTCCAGAAAGGTAAGAAGAAAGGTATGAAAAACTTCATCAAAGTAGTCCATGTGACATCAGTGGGTTAGTTAGACTCTTTTGAAGCATCGACAATAAATTTTGGTCAAAAAATAACAAAAACTACAACTTTATTCAGCATTGTCTTCTCTTCCATGTTTGTTTGAATCCACATTCACGAGTTGACAGTGACGCTGCTGACGTAAGACGCAAAGCATGCGTCTCTCTGACTACATGGAAGCCAGATAACACATCAGCAGCGTCTTACGTCAGCAGCGGGATTCAAACAAACACGAAAGAGAATACAAAGTCGTAGTTTTTGTTATTTTTGGACCAAAATGTATTCAAAAACCGCTAGGCCAGTGTTATATATTTTGTTCAGTTGAGTTCTTACAATATCCCAAATGTTTCCAACTATTTGTAAATTGTGAGAAAATTGCTATTTTAACCAAGGACCCGGGACGTGTGGGGGAGTCGCCTGTCAATTGCGTCATATCTGTGTTACCCAAGGTTTCCGGTTTTATTTGGCGGAAACGCTTTACTCTTGTCACAGCAGCTGCCGAGCGAACGCACAGAGTAACGTCATAACAATTTTCAACATACTCAAATGTATCTAATATGATAAACAGAGCTGCGTTACCTCATACTCATGACCAGAAAAGCGGAAATGGCGCCGGTGACTGTGTCCCGTCATAATAAAAGCCCCGCTGCTCGTGAGCCACGTGTTGTGTAACAATCGCTCCAGCGGCCTTGCTCAGCTCCCTCAACACTCGGTCCTGCTCTGCTTCATACTACAGTAACACTAATAATCGCATCCATGAACATGATTTCTGCCAGAGTCCTATCCCGATTCTTCCCTTCCAGCTGTGAGGTAAAGACCACAAATCCCAAGATTCTGCGCTCAAACTGGCGTCATCAAGCTACGCCTTTGTTTTGAACAGGCGCCATCTAGGAGATAGAAAAAGTTACATAATGCAGCTTTAATATCTAAATGATTTTTGGCATAAAAGAAAAAAATTATAATTTTCACCCATACACTGTATTGTTGGCTATTGCCATAAAATATACCTGTTCGACTTATGACTGGTTTTGTGGTCCAGAGTCACAAATTAATTACTTCATAATCATATGAAAACACAGTATTAGTAGTGTACTGTATACACACAGTTTCATTGTCTGTTTTAAATCCGTATCTGAAGTGTCCCGCACCGTCTCGTGTGTGAAAACAAACTAACGTTAGGCGAGGCATCAGTAATTTTTTTTTTTTTTTTGGCCTCTTGAGGTCACTCTCGTATTGTATAATGACTGCACAGCCTTGTCAGCCGCTCCAGCAACGGACACAACCTGGAAAAACTAACTGTATGGATTTTTGCAGATAACCGATTGTTACTGGTGCCGATTAGTCAAAACTGATCAATCGGTTGACCTCCAGATCAGATCTAGTCAAAAGCCAAAGAGAATATGCCGCTTTCACACAGGGCATCGACACTTGACGGAGGGCGTGTCCGAAGCTTAGTTCTGCGCGGCTGTCATAGTGACAACAGCCAGTCACATTACTTTTCAGCTGTTGCATGAACGCAATTGGCGTTGGTCATTGAAAATTTTTCAACTTTTGCCACAACGCCAGACTTCCCATATTTTCAGACGAGACTGAAAAATTAGAAAATATAATGAGCTTATTTTTACTTCAGGCATTTAACCAGTGCTAATATGCTAACTCGTTCCTGGGTT
This sequence comes from Gobiocypris rarus, assembly GCA_023029165.1. Classification (NCBI taxonomy): domain Eukaryota; kingdom Metazoa; phylum Chordata; class Actinopteri; order Cypriniformes; family Gobionidae; genus Gobiocypris; species Gobiocypris rarus. The sequence continues at coordinate 28,930,251 of CM040915.1, read as the reverse complement.
TTGGCCTACAAAAATACATCACCGCAGCATTGTCAAAGATTATTATTATTTTATCATTTTTTCAATCGTGTAAATTCCCAATGTATTGAGTGTATTGTGCGTACCACGATTTATAATGTAGATGAGTTTTCTTTTGTGTTAGCCTGCTGTGCTGTGAGTTAGAATTGGTGTGAGCATGTATTACATCCTGTCCGTCACCGTAATGGTCAGAGTGGCAGATGTTGCCAGGGCTGGTCTTTGGCGCAGCTCTCATAAATGTTTTATCTGCCCCTGTCTGGCTGCAGTTGCACCAGTTGTAGTGCCGCAGTGAAAGCCAATCCAGACACATGAATAATTCAGAGAGCCCTTAGACACCGCTGTGTGCGCAAACCTTCTGCACTCAAGCTGCCTTTATTTGAGAAGCAGAAAGGCTCTGATATAAAAGGTTTAGCTGAAACCAGTAGCAGATATGGCTGAGGCTATTCAAACATTTACTTATTATTATTGTAGATACACAATATTAACCCACAGTCGTCAAAGTCACACCTTTTGGTGAACATTGCCATTTTCAAGCTGAAATATGACATTTAGCCTTTTTAATTTATGCAGAACCAATGAGTTATTTGTTGTATGTGGGTGTTTGGGTTAATTATAACAGTGTATATTTTATAAGGATTAAGGCCATTACATACTTCACAACAAGAGAGAAAAAAGTTCTCGCTCCCAGGGCTACGAGAACAAAATGACGTCATTTTGTTCTCACTGCACTGGTTTGGGAGTTTTCACTGGTTTGGAGTCCTCCTCATTCTCATTAATCTTCTCCTTTTCCTTCATCTCCTCATTCTTCTCATTCTCCTCCTCATTCTCATTATTCTTCTCATTTTCCTTCATCTTCTCCTCCTCTTCCTTCATTATTCTTCTCCTTCTCCTCATTCTCATTATTCTTCTCATTTTCCTTCATCTTCTCCTCCTCTTCCTTCATTATTCTTCTCCTTCTCCTTATTCTCATTATTCTTCTAATTTTCCTTTTCCTCCTTTTCCTTTTCCTTCTTCTCCTCCTGCTCATCCTTCTCCTCCTGCTCATCCTTCTCCTCCTGCTCATCCTTCTCCTCCTGCTCATCCTTCTCCTCCTGCTCATCCTTCTCCTCCTGCTCATCCTTCTCCTCCTGCTCATTCTCATTATTCTTCTAATTTTCCTTCTCCTCCTTCTTATCCTTCTTATTGTCCTTATTCTCTTCCTTCTCCTGTTCTTGCTTCACCTCCTCCTCCTCATTCTAATTATTCTTCTCCTTATCCTTCTTCTTCATATTAATCTTCATCCTCATTATTCTTCTTTTTTGTTCTCCTCTTTCTTCTTGTTCTCCTTCTCTTCCTTCTCCTGTTCTTTCTTTGCTGCCTCCTACTCCTCATTCTCACTGTTCTTGTTTTTCTTTTCATCCTCCTCCTTTCCTCCCCCTTTTCAAAGCTGATATTTATATGGTCACCAATATATCAATATATTATGAATCTAGTTATTGCAATTGGTAACACTTTAATTTAAGGTGATGTTACCACATGTTCTTACTATAGTAATAACTGTAAATTATGCATAATTACAAGTAACTAGCCACGAACCAAACCCTAACCTTTTAATAAAGTGTAACCTGTATTTTCAGGACCTTGTTCTTTCTTGCTCTCCTCTTTCTTCTTGTTCTCCTTCTCTTCCTTCTCTCCTGTTCTTTCTTTGTTGCCTCCTACTCCTCATTATCACTGTTCTTGTTTTTCTTTTCATCCTCCTCCTTTCCTCCCCCTTTTCAAAGCTGATATTTATATGGTCACCAATATATCAATATATTATGAATCTAGTTATTGCAATTGGTAACACTTTAATTTAAGGTGATGTTACCACATGTTCTTACTATAGTAATAACTGTAAATTATGCATAATTACAAGTAACTAGCCACGAACCAAACCCTAACCTTTTAATAAAGTGTAACCTGTATTTTTTCAGGACCTTGTATTTATATGTGGTTTAAATTTGTGGTTGTTAATGTCTTAAATGTCCAAAGACCAATCAGAAGCACATTTTACAAATACAAAATATTTGTCAGATGGAATGTTCAGTACTGTTTTTTGTTAATTTTGAGACCGCAGATTTTCTGAACATTGTTTAGGGGCAAGCAAGTAATCTTATTTGCCGCTTTGCATAATCATTTGCTGATCATCTTTCTGTTCTTTCAGGATCCCAAAACTCCCGGGAGCCCCACCTCCCTGAGAATTCCTCCAGCGGGAAACTGTGATGACCTGGACATGGAAACTGAAGAGGAGGACGAACTGAGGACCAGAGGTCCTTATTCTCTCATGTCTAGAGTTTTGTGCATTTGCTCTGCATTGTAAATGCTGTTATTCTGAACCTGGTCATCTGTTTCTCCTTACAGGTCTGACTGGACTGAAGAACATTGGCAATACCTGCTACATGAACGCAGCTCTCCAGGCGCTCTCTAACTGGTGAGAACCACAGAAATCACTAAGGGCATGTTCACACTTGACATCTTTTTTGGGGCTTCCAGCGTCAGTTTTACATTATAATCCTATGGAATAAACCTTGTTTTCAAAATAGTTCTGAGCGCATTTTTAAACGCCAACGCTCTGCAACTCTGATAAAAATGCCCTACGTCAAGCGCCTTTTTGACAGCTGAGCAATGACAAGCGAGTAGCAAGGCTTGACTCGTTTCCATAACAACAAGAAAAATGGAGAAGTTGCCGGTATATCGACAAAACAGCAGTAGCAGGTCTTCAAACTGACTTTTGTTAAGTCTAACATATGCCACAAACCACGCGTCATCCAACTGGAGCTCCTGGACTAACTTATCGTAAGCTCCTTACTGTTTTCTTCTCTGTATAATGTCGTGCACCCACAAACGTTGTTGTGAACCGACATTCTCCTTCCCGTTGAGGTCAAAAGCCAATGCAAGAGCCAACTTTCTCTTTCTCAACATTCTGTATCTCTGCACTACACAGCACTCTTATTGCAGGTGTTGTTACAGCAACAAAAGGCGCCCTCGGCTGCTATTGGAACCAAACGCTGCCAGCTTTTTTTTTTTTACTAAAAGAGCATACTTGTCAACTTTTTCTTGTCAAAAAAGCATCAAGTGTGAACTGTGAACACGGCCTAATGTGTTCCAATTGTTCTCTTCCAGTCTCTTTCACTCTCGCTTTCTGGTTTCTCTCTTAGTCCTCCACTGACTCAGTTTTTCCTGGACTGTGGTGGTCTGGTGAAGACAGACAAGAAGCCAGCGCTATGCAAGAGCTATCAGAAACTCATTACAGACCTGTGGCACAAAAACAGGTACATTCCTCTTGTGCCATTTCCTATTTTGTTCTCATTATCAGGCTTTTTTTTCCCCTCAAGAAACAAGTTTCATTATAACTTTCATGGCGTTTATTTTGTGTGGTTGCAGGAACTCCTATGTCGTTCCCACAAATCTATTCCAGGGCATTAAGGCTGTAAACCCAATGTTTCGTGGTTATTCCCAACAGGTATGTTTTGATACAGTGATATGTTTAAAAAAATAAGGGGTCGTTCAATATTGTTAAAAAATTTGGGGCCAGTAAGGTCAATTTATTTTATACTTTTATTTATTTATTTACTTTTTTACTCAGCAAGGATACATTAAATTGATTGTGATTTGATTGTTTAGTGAAACATTTAAAATATTTCATAATTCTAATTTAAATAAATGCAGTTTTTGTTCTATGCGTTATTGAATCCTGAAAAGACCGTTGTTCTTTAAAGTTGTAATTATTGGTGAGCATAATAAAAGTATTTCAAAAACATAAAAAAAAATATTACAGACTCCAAATTTTTGAACTTGAGTGTATTTTTAAAACATTGACGCTATCTTGCAAAAAACCATTAGCTTTAAATGCTAGAGGTGAATTTAGGCATCACAACATTATTACGTATCCAGTCATTAAAATGGAATTTATAAGCCAAAATGTTTAGAATTTAGCTTTTTTTTTTAAAGGAATATCCCAAGAGATGTTTTTTTATCCATGTGTTAATTCATCAAAACTCAGTTGGGCAGCATTCTATGTTTCATTGTGTTTCATTGTATTGTGCAATTTTCATTGTTCATTCGATTACATTTTAAAAGATTTATGAAATTATTCATGTTTTATAGGGCCCTAGAATTCCTATATAAATATTCATAGAGGACCAGCCTCATCCTGACCAGCCCAACTAAAGCCTTGTTTATACTTGATGCATCCGCACAAGCGTGAGGGTGCGTGCGGCAAAAATGACGTCATTGCAGAGTGTGCGGTAGTGCGAATTGAGTGCGCAAGACCGCATTTTGCGTGGAGGTGTGCAGCGCATTTTTTGTAACTTTTGAGAGCATGATGTCTCATCACACCAGTACCAAGTTTGCACATACAAATTAGTTGGTTATATTTACAAAATGAGCCTACAAAAGCATAAATAAGCCCTTTTACTGAAAATAAAGATCCATGTTTGATAAAAAAAATTCACAAAACTAAATGAAATTGTTTACTGAAATTAGAAAATATTTAAGAGATTGTTAATTGTAGTTGTATAGTACATGTATACATGTGTTCATACATTTTGTTCTCATGTCACAAGTAATAATCTCAAGGTTTACTGAGTTTTACACGATTCTTCTGTAGTGTGGTTTTTGGTGACGTGTACTAAAATAAATATTGTCACCTGTGTACATTACTTCTTCTCACCACTGTTTCCTGATGGTTTATAGAACAATTACTCTGAGTGGCCCTCTGTAGTTTCAAAGAATAGTACAACGGTGAGCGCGTCAAGTATAAACGCCTTGTTTGTTTAGGGAGGAGAGTGCACAGTCAGTGGTGACTCGCGCTGCGGAGCCAGGCGAAAGTATAAACCAATTTAGTCAACCAATGGCATGAGTTTGTGGCGGAACTATCCTTTCATTTCCACCAATGACAGATGAAGTCAAACTCAAATGATCCTGCTAGCAGAGGGAATTGCATCTGTTAAAGCCTCCGTTTCACTTAGTTTTTTTCTTTTTGACCCTTTCTCTTGCCATACTTTTGTCCTCTAGCTGCATTTAAAAAGAAAACTCCCAGTTTTATTCTTGATTATGAGAGATTGTGTTCTCCTATATGGAGCACAAACTGAGTCTCTCTGTATGTTTGATCTCCTCCAAACTGTGGTGTACATCCATTGTCATGCCTGGCTGGAGAGGAAGGCCGTTTGGAGAATTAGAGTTGACATGAATAGGCCATCACAGGCTTTTCAGAGACTGTAGGAAGCATTCATCTCATTTTCAGACTTTTTTTTAAAGCTCAGCTAGATTGGTCCCTTCCTGTAGAAGGGACATTCAGTCAAAGTCAATGAATGCCTTGTTTTAAAGTCATCCTCTCTACTGAGTATGAAGGGAAATGGGTATTGTTTAACACCATTATACAGCGAAGGCCTTCTAGTCTAATGCGCTGTGTACTGTTGTCAGAAACTTGTTTGCCTACCAGGATTCTTAATACCAGGATGTTAGAATGGCAGTTGGCCATGTTGCCATGTGGATGAGCTAGTAATGACTAATGTTCTCATAAGCTTCAGCTGTTCCTATGGCGATGGGGTCCCTGTGGGTCCCTGGCTAATATGTGGTTTACAAAGTGATGCTTCATGAATGTTGCATTCTTTTGAAAATACCTGGAAATGTTTGGTCAAAGTGTCCCTTACTATCAATGTTCAATCTGTCAGAGCACATGCTAGGATTTGACCTCCATGTTTAATGGACAGGTCTACAAAACGAATTTAATTGAACACAGTTCACCCAAAAATGTATATTCTGTAATGTACTGGCCGAGATATTGGGACTGGCAGATATATCTGCTTATCTGACTAACCCTATTTCTTAGTAACCCACGAATGTGCCCACGAATGAAGAATTTGCTCCCACCACTTAATTCATTCCCTCATGTTAGTTACATTTATAGGAACAAATTAACTAAATTCAAAAAAGGAAACAAATTAGTACCACTTGACCATGATTTAACTGAAACTAGGGAACAAATTAATAAAAATACACCAATTAATAAAACGGCGGGCCACAATAACTATTTTTCTTCCATGTGTCATGTGCAGGGCTATGTAAAATAATGTGTTTCAGGGACTGGAACATTTAGATTTTATGATCCTTCATCCACACCACTAGATGGCAGTGTAAGTCCAAGATACTGCTGCGTTGGGCAGCACAACATAAACTACTGAGTAATTAAATTACTGAGTGTACCTTTAAAGGCAGGTTAACATCAAGAACAGTAACTATAAAGATAACAACAATTAATTTAGCCTCCACGCCGAAGCAGGAAAACGTTCTGTTTATTATAAGCATGCACTGCAGTTTTGTCATCTGCTGCTTTAAATGCTCGAAACCATGTGGTTTCTGGTTGTTTTTGTCTTTCAAAAACATTCTGAAAGTGATTTATAATGATATTGTTCCTCTGTATTGTTATCGTTATAGCTGTGGCGTGAACCCTATTCTTACAGAATTAGAACGATTATTACAACTTTAAAGTTATAGCTATAATTATAGTTAGCGTTAATGGGCCTTAACATTAGCTAATGTTTGTTAAACATTCTTTATTTTTGTTCTTATTTCGTAAAACATTAAAATCTCTCTCCATCCTTAGGACTCTCAGGAATTCCTGCGTTGCCTGATGGACCAACTCCACGAGGAGCTCAAGGAGCCCATTCCTGAACCCGAGGACCCAAACCAGCCTGTGGCCATGGATGATAGTCCAGACGAGGACAACCACAGCCAATCAGATGACTTCCAGTCCTGCGAGTCGTGTGGCAGCAGCGATCGTGCTGAAAACGAAGGCCCCAGAGTCCCAGAAGACATCAACGAAGCGGAGATGCTGATGTCAGAGCAGAACCAAAACAACCGCGACTGGCAGAAAGAGAAAAACCTCATCAACAACCTGTACCGTGCTGGTTCCCATTGCGACCTGGATAAAGACGTGGACACGACCACCGAGTCAAGGCCTATTATCAGCAGCCAAGGAGCCATTAAAGCTCAGGGCCGAACTTCAGGTGAACGTAAGGCCATTCATTAAATGCAGTTAATCATACTACTACAACATTTTTTTCGTTCTTTGCTCAGAGGTAAAAAAGTTTGAAATGGCTGCTCAATGGTAGCCTGTTTGCAAACATCCCGAACGCTTCTGATCTCAGGGATGTGAATATGTTTGCACCAGCTTTAGAATTCAGCACTCCAGCTTTTTGCTTGATTTTGTTCGAAGTGACATCAAATACATTCATTCTTTAATTTCGACTGATGTATGTCAGGGCCTTACTTGGAATAAATTGTGGTCCGGTTGTTTTGTCTGCTTTTATTGACTGAATTCTGTTTCCTCTTTGTTTAGATTCAAACCCTGAAAACCATGTCAGCAGTAGTGTCAGACCGCAGAGTCCCAGTGGAAATGAGGGAATCACATCTAGACTGTCCAGCAGTCCCCCTAAATCGTCAATGTGGCCAAACCTGAGCTCCACTCATAAGAAAGGTACCAGAAACCACTTTGGGATTATACTACTTTTTTTGGGTTACGTGCTAGTTTAATTAAATGTATTATTTGTTGTTGTTAGCTCATTTTCATTACTTGAACTGAAACAGATTTGGCATTGATCCTAAATGGTTGTGGTATGTTGTGTTGATAGTACCCTCGTTCGCCCCACCTAAGAGCAAACGGCAGAGGAAATATCGCAGCATCATCTCTGAAGTGTTCGACGGCACCATTGTCAGCTCAGTTCAGTGCCTGACCTGCGACCGGGTGAGTGACCTGTGTTTTTCACCCAGACATGCACATAAACAACCTCACTTCGACAAAGTGAACGCAAGGATTTGATCCTTCAGTAAGCAGAGAAAATCATTTGAAAAATAACAGGACAATGTGCCTGCAAATAAGCTGTTACACTTTAATTTAGTATGGTGTTATTATTAGTGACACTAGAAAAAAACAAGGTCAAGGTTTGATAGGGCCTGCATGGTTAATAAACAGAGATGTAAACTAGAGGTTGTACATTGTCAGAAAACCCTATTAATTTTGTGTAAATATGGTGTAAAATAATTTGGACCCACTTTATATTAGGTGGCCTTATATACTATATACTAACATTTTAATTAATAATTTGATACAATGCAGTTATTGTGTACATACATGTTTTTACATTGTATTACCGGCATGTAGTTACATCTGTAATTAATTTCTGTAGTTACATTTATAATAACACTGTTGATACATACTTTATACTAGCTTGGGAAAACCCAGACAACTTCTGGCAAATGTATAGATTTGCTCTATAAGTAGTCTGGCAAAGAACCCATTCAAGCTCATTTCTAATCCATCAAAATCGTGGCACCACAATGATGACAGCACAGCGACGGTGAAGCAGATTTTGTACATTACAAAGGTGGATGCCGCCGTGGAACATCACTCGTTCGAATCAGCTATAGCGTTTGTTTTAAGCGATTTAAACTTTTCCTTTTCGTTTAAACCCGAGCAAAGAACAACACTCGAAACCTTCATATCTAAAAAAGATGTTATCGCTGTCTTACCGACTGGATTCGGTAAAAGTCTGATATACCAGCTTTGCATACGTTATCTCCTTCATCGCTCTGATTGGTTTTAGGTCTATCCATATACTTGGGACGTCTGTTGGTGACGCCCCATTGGAAATGATTTGTCTATGAAGCTTTGCCAGACCATAACAGTTACTACTGAGAATGGTCTGGTTTTTAACCAGGCTACCTTTACACACAACCCTACCCTTAAACTTATAAACCCATACCACCACACCTGTCCCTAACTTTACCCATATCCCACCTCAATAGCAGCACAAGTGTTTTGCAAGTAAATTATACTTAGTTTTTAATGTAAATACATAGTAGTTAAGGCCACCTAATATAAAGTGGGACCAATACTTTTAATGTAATTTTGTAGCAAGTGCAATGTATATATATACGACCATTTAAAGCTAATTATTCTTAAAGCAAAATAGTTTTAAGAAACCTTTTGCATCAAATGAGTATTGAGCCATTGACTTCATTCTTACAGTGTTGATTTTTAAACATTTGTTTATATATATATATATATATATAAAACATATAGTATATATATATATATATACATATATATATATATATATATATAGTTATATATAGTGTTATAGTGTTATAGTTTTAGGGGTGTAACAATATTCAAACCGAACGAAAACAACACAATACACTACCAATGAAATGCCCCCCACCCCCTACTGCCCCAGCCCATTTTTGAGGATAACCTCATTACATTTTTTATCTAAATTTTCAACTAAATATCCAAATAAAATGAATTACTAAACTATTTAACTATATCAACTATATCTCTGATCTGCCCACACTATCACTATATGATAAATTGAAATGAGCTGATGACATCACCGGTTTCTCCAAAGCAAACGTATAGCAGAATAAAATTTTGTTGCAATATTTTCCTGTTTAACACTGTAAAACTGCTTTGAAACAATTGTCATTGTATAAGCGCTATATTAATGAACTTGACTTGACTTTACCTTATGTCACGAAACAAATTTTTCTTCCTTGACACTTGATTAAATAGTAATTAGGGGTGTAACGGTACACGTTGTAGCCTAATCACCATTAACCACCAATAATCACCATAAGCTCCGCGTTTTGTTACTTTCGCTAATAAACAAAGGGCCAGATTTACTAAACGGAAAATTAGTGGAGAGAGTAATTCCACAAAAATGCCGATGGGAGTGGAAAGTTCTGATTAACCTTATGATTTATTTAAATACTCTTTTATTTATTTATTTATTTAAATAAATTATTTAAATTAACTACAAATGCAAATAACCTTTTCAGTGCTAATTTTTCACTGCGCGTCTTTAGTAAATCCTGACAGATTTTTATTGCCAAAAGAGGGTTTGTCTGGTGCAAGCTGTTCGAAAGTGTCATCTTTCGAATTCTGTCCATTTTATCACGGAATTCAACAAATAAATGCCTTTTTGACGTTCTTTAATGTGGCGTGACAGATCACTGTATAGGAGCGCGAGTGAACGCGATCATCTCTTCCTCTGTAATATTAGCTACAGAATAAACAAGAATGAACATCTGAAGGTATGTTGGAAGATACAGTACAAGTTATTGAAACGAATCATATCTCGTGTAATCTCTCAATCAGTGTTTCAACAGCGGAAATAAATAAATGAAACGCCTTGTAAACAATATAAGCATTTACCTCAGGCAAGTCATTCAGTGTCCACAGTTTGCCAGAGAAATGAACTCTTTCGCTAAATATATGCACTATATTAGCATATATATTCATTTTATTTTACTTAACCTGTTAGTGATGTCTTGATTTAATGTATGTTTAAATAAATCTGTCAGCCACTGTATATAATGATTATTATTCAACAACGGAGTCGCAACATGTACTTTTTAAATTATAATTGAATTTATTTAAAGACAGAGACACAATTTCTTCAGTAAACCACTGTTTAATAAAAAAAGCAATTTTATGTTTAGTTTTCTCCCCCCTGCTGTACTGAACCCGTACCGAACCGTGTCTTCAAAACCGAGGTACGTACCGAACCGTCAGTTTGGTGTACCATTACACCCCTAATGTATATAGTTTGAATGTATGTATATGTGTGTGCATTTATTTATTTGTTTGAAAGAAATTAATTTTTATTGCTCGAATTTCGGCGTGAGATTGCGGGTATTGCGCATCATTTTAATCACTCCCTCAGGTCTCACGCTTATAATGCAGGAAATTCCTGCAAACATTTATTCACTTTAGCATCTAGGTTGCATGAATAAATTAATCCACACAGATTATAAAACCAAATCCGTCATTTTAAAACGTTTCTTTCTCTCAAAATGCGCTTAACATCACAACATAACATCTGTATAAGGCGTTTCGGGAGTCGGGACAGTTGATGGAAAAGTCGTCACTAAAGTTTATCATTTGCATGTCTTTTTAATTCGTACAAATTTTAAACATTCAAGCGATTTTAAACTATTCGGTACTCGCGCACTCTGAGATATGGTTTTCTCTGCGCGCATACATACAGTAAAGCCACATCACAAACAGCACGCGAGTAACAAAAGTTATTTTTCGCGCATTATAGTGCAAAAACACACATTACGTCAATTTCTTCTTGTTTCTTATTGGTCTTGGTATCCTCTGAAACGCAATCGGTTATGTCTTAAATAAACATGCCTTACAGTATAATGGATCTCTGCACTAACTCTTAAAGTGACAGCAGCCTAATATCTGTCTGTCACCAATGTATTTGACTTAAACAGGACTAAAAGACCATCCAGTGTTATTTTACATTTTGATTAGTTTATTCAGTTTCTGTAGTATTTCTGTAACTGAATTCTATGGTTAGACCTACCCAAAAAACTATTCTCTCTTTATTTCATTTGTATCTTTTATTCTATTTTATTTATTCGTGCTACCTTGTAAAACACAAATACAATGAGTGAGCAAACATTTAAGTGAGATATATTTAATAATTTAAAAAATTGTCTAATTGTTAAAAAACGATTTAAAATTACAACAATACTACTGTTTTTACTGTATTTGTGTTCAAATAAATAAGAGACGACTTTTAAAACTTAAGAATGGTAGTCCACATTATATGTACTTTTTATGATAATGTTAAAATGGTTTGATCATGTGAAGAAAAAAAAAGAACAACATTTTTAGTATTCACTTCATTGTCTATGCAGGTGTAAGTAATATTACATAAATCAAACATTTTGTTTATAATGTTGTTAATTAATGTTGCTTGCATATAAAAAATGATCAGTGATAATAGAGGACATTTTTAATTACTTTTTTTTTAATGGCTCTGTTATTGGTCGTGGCAACAGTTGCAGTTTCAGATTAGCATTTTAAATTAGGCTCCTCTGTTACTCGTTCTTCCTTTCTCAGGTATCGGTGACTTTGGAGAACTTCCAGGACATCTCTCTGCCCATCCCAGGGAAAGAGGACCTTGCCAAGCTGCACTCTTCCTCCCACCAGACGGCTCTTGTCAAGGCTGGTTCCTGTGGAGAAGCCTACGCCCCTCAAGGCTGGATTGCTTTTGTCATGGAATATATCAAGAGGTATTATTTGTGCGCACGTTTCTCTTATGTGAGAGTGTACCCTTGTGAAAAAAAAGGATACTTTTAAAAAGAGCACTAATTATGGAAATTAAAAGTGAAAATGTGTAAATCTTGCATACATTATACATTTTAAATGATACTAAATTCAGTTAGTTGAACTTAAAGTCCCTCTGGAGTCAATCATTTTATGCTTTAAACCTCCTCTTTGATAATCAGAATGACATATTTAATACATTTTATTTACATCATGCCTACAGTTTAAAAAATAAAGAAATAAAAACTTTAAAGGGTTAGTTCACCTTAAATTTTGATTTTTTATATTAATTACTCACCCTCATGTCGCTCTTAACCCTTTCGTTCATCTTCAAAACACAAATGAAGAATTTTTTTTTGAAATCTGAAAGATTTCTGTCCCTCCATTAACAGCTATGCAACTACCACTTTGACGCTTCAAAAAGTTCATAAAGAGATTGTTAAACTAATCCATATGAATTGAGTAGTTTAGTACACAATTTCTGAAGAGATACAATCACTTTATATGATGAACCAATTGAATTTAGGCTTTTGTTCATGTTAATGACAGAGTAATTAATGACAGAATTTTCATTTTTGGGTGAACTATATGAAGTTTTTATTTATTTATTTTTTAAACTGTACACACAATGTAAATTAGAGATTCATTGTGCAGTGTAGACAACTTAATTGGTTAAAATGGTTATAAATGTGAGATGTCGAACTGACAGCTTTTTAGTGATTATAAAGGGAGCCGTCTTTGTGCTCTTTCTAGGCTATATATAATCCGTTCAGAATATCAACACACAAAGGTAATTGATATTATTAGCCTTTGGCTTGACTGTGTTATCAAACAGCTAATAATGTGTTGCTAATGTTACACAAGCCATGTTCCCGTTCACCATCTCAGAGTCAGACAGCTGCCTTTATCTGCCTTCATCCTTAGAAATAATGAAAGGAAAAGCCCCGCCCGGGAAGTTGACTGGATTGGTTACATGGTTGTGATGGAAAATAATTATCTTTGTGACTACCTTTAGTTTTTGAGGCTCTCTTTGGAAAGGAGAAAATACTCAGTTATTGTGTTGGCTAATGATTTTGCACATGGTTTATCAATTTTAAATAATTTACATGCACCATGACAAATTAAAAACATGATTTTCACCATAGGCGGTCTTTTAAGAGTGGTTTTTTTTTTGACTCACTTAAAGGACAACTACGGTGAAAAATTAGCCTAGGGGTAATTAACACATGGTTACCGAGCAGATCGTTTTCTGGGAAGCGTTTTCATGAAAATCGAATGTAAAGAGTTTTATCTCTCAAAACATATTAGCTTATAACGCTAGTTTATGGGGCATACAATACGTACAATTAAATCGCTAGTTAATACCACTAACAAGGCTCAAAATAGCCTCACACTAACACGGTAGCATAATGAGGGTCCCTACATGCAAACCGAAGCATTGAGTACATTGTAAGTGTACAAACAGTTTAATAAGAAGATACTTTATAAAGACAGTACATTACGCATATACAGAGAGAAGCCATCTTGGAAAACAGTCTCGACAAGTTGCGCCACGAACGCTGTGCTAAGTGAGCTGGTCGATTGGAATTAAGTTTGTGAATTATTTTTTTTTGTGAGGTTTTTAATTATTTGAATTTATTTATTTTCTCTGTTGCGTTCAGTGCTTTCTTCTGGAAACAACTGACCATATTAGATTCCAAGTCACAGTTCATCACTTAGCACAGCGTTCGTGGCGCAACTTGTCGAGACTGTTTTCCAAGATGGCTTCTCTCTGTATATGCGTAATGTACTGTCTTTATAAAGTATCTTCTTATTAAACTGTTTGTAAACTTACAACGTACTCAATGCTTCGGTTTGCATGTAGGGACCCTCATTATGTTACTATGTTAGTGTGAGGCTATTTTGAGCCTTGTTAGTGGTATTAACTAGCGATTTAATTGTACGTATTCTGTGCCCCATAAACTAGTGTTATAAGTTAATCTGTTTTAAGAGATAAAACTCTTTACATTCGATTTTCATGAAAACGCTTCCCAGAGAACCATCTGGTCTGTAACCATGTGTTAATTACCCCAGGTTCATTTTTCACCGGAGTTGTCCTTTAAAGTAGGAATTGTCAAGATGGGCATTTTTACATAATTTTATTTGAATATGTCTTTTCAAGCACAAGAAGACGTGAAAGAGTATTCACACTGTCTGAGACGAAGATTTCTGGGTGCTTCCCACACAGCGCGCGAGTAATGAATTGAGTTACCTTGCCACTCTTTTTGCGCTTGAATATTTAAACTGGCAAGGCTTAAAGGCCCACTGAAGTTTTTTTGATTTTTGTATGACTATGTTAGCCTTAAGGTTATGAATAAGCTGGTATGTTCCAAAACAATGACAAAATTTGCATTCCGGAACTTAAAGTCTCTCACTACCATTAAAACGATTCACAGATTTTGATGACATCATCGCAGACTTCACCCACTCATTAAATCTTCTGTCCCATCAAATGCTCTCTAGAATCTGAAGCGCCCGCCCCCAACATTATAAATAGACGCTTACGCTGCGGCTGAAATCGACCAGTTGTTCAAACATTTACTAATTATCTACATGGTGAAAAGCACGCTATTGTTGCGATAGAAAACGATTCAGTGTAAATATGCTTTTAGACGAGGCAAATTAAGTTTGGTTTCACGCACTGCAGCAGCACACACACACACACACACACACACACACACACACACACACACACACACCCACACCCACACACCAACGGCTCTGGTCTAAAGTTAGACTAGAGACGCGAGAACACAGCACGGATCATATGCGCAAGTCGACGCAGACAACAAATCACATCGGACCCATTTGAAGTCTGCACAGATTGCTGTATTTCAAAGCGATATAGAGGAGATTATGATGAAAAACGGTTAGAGGAAACTGGCTTTACCAAACAGAAAGGCTCTAGTCAAATCTGTGGTACGCGTTAACGAAACGCTATTGGCTGTTTCAAAAAAGGGGATGAGCTGCTAACAGCTGGAGCCGTTTAAGGGGAAATTACGTCAACACATTGAATAATGCGGCGCGTTCCAAAGCACTTCAGTGGGCCTTTAAAACTGTTCATGTTCTTACAATTTTGCATTATTAGAATTCATAAAAACGTTACTGGACAACTTTTTTCCCGATTGACACGGTTTCATATACTCGTCAACACAGATTTTTACTCTCAGTTGGAGCTTGGCGAATGTTAAATGGTTAGTTCACCCAAAAATGAAAATTATAACATTGTAGACCAAAGAAAATGACAACTTTTTGAATGATGGTCATTTTTGCTTCTTGATCTTAGTTGGTTCTGGGGTCCTGTGGTCACGCTGCAGGACTGTCTGGCTGCCTTTTTTGCCAGGGATGAACTAAAAGGTTTGACTTTTTTTCTCTCTCTCGCTCAAAGCTTCATATGTCTTTTAAACTAACCAGTAGCTGATCTAAAAAAAAAAAAAAAAAGATAAATATAGAAATCTTTAACTTTATAGAACTTAGTGTTTATTTTTAACACATCAGTGGTGCAATTCTTACTGGCTTTGTGTTTGTTTGTTTGTTTTTTCAGGAGACAACATGTACAGTTGTGAAAAATGCAAGAAGTGAGTATGAGCGTGTTGTCGAACTTCTTGAATATGATGGCTGCAGAAATGAAAGTGTTAATGTTGAATCTTTTGTTGTTTCAGGTTACGGAATGGGGTCAAATTCTGCAAAGTTCAGAGTTTGCCTGAGGTAAGCGACCAGATGAGCTATTATGGTTATTATACATGGTTCAGAAACCACATTTTTTAATTCCAGAGCTTGAAAAAACAAACACAATACACACCACAAATGAAGTCCACTATGTCTTGCCTTGTATCAAGGCTGCCTGAAACGAGCACAACTTGGACCCTTGAGAAATAATAGTAATAACAATGGGTAATAAGGTCTGCTGAGTCATCCGTTTCCTACGTCCAGTGGATTTATGTTTAGAGAGAGTCTAAGGATGCCTTTAACCCACAATATCTGCTGCCATCTGGTAAATATGCTCAGGGATCTGTAATGGCAAGTGCAGCCATCTTATGGGAGTCATTAGATCTGATGATTGTTCAGTACATCTGTTGAATGGCCAAAGCATTTTGCTGATGGAAACCCTCAACTGGTAGTACTAAACAGCCATGCTGTAAAATAGTGTTGTAGTACTCAAGACCGTTCTCGAGACCATTTTTTGAAGGTCTTGGTCTTGTCTCTGTATCAACCTTGACCTCATTTGTACTCAGTCTTGTCTCTGTCTCAGACTAAGAGGACTCAGGATATTATTACAAGACCGGTCAAGACCACAACTGCAATGATATCACAAATTGTCGGTGCACTGTCTGATTTATTTGTTAACATAATTTATGTGGTCGGATGTAAAACATCCTGCTTCAAATGCAATCACTAACAAATTTCTAATTTGATTTCACGCTGTTGTGGCAGGTCAAAAATGTCACCAAAATGAATACAAATGGCCAGAAAAATCCAATATATGATTGCAAAAAAGTTCTTGCATGAGTGCTTTTTTTAAAATATATAATACATGATGTAATTAAGCGATATCAGCAAGAGTTCTGCTACATTTCTACATTTCTCAGGCAATAGATATGGATCTTTCAGATGAATTTGAGGAGTGGTCTTGTCTTGGTCTCAACCCCTCAAAGTCTTGGCCTTGTTTTGATCTCAACACACACTGGTCTTGACTCGGTCTCAGTTTAGGTGGTCTTGACTACAACACTACTGTAAAAATTGCCCAGGTAGTTATATTTTATAATACAGGCATGGCACATTCTTGCTGATTTTTATTTTAATGTAATTTATTTTTTATGGTAGGAAACTGACAGCAGACTTTCCTGCTTTGTTCAAATTCTCTTTGTTCTCCCCAACAGATTCTGTGCATTCACCTCAAGCGCTTCAGACATGAGCTTATGTTCTCCACCAAAATCAGCACTCATGTGTCCTTCCCTTTGGAAGGCCTCGAAATGCAGCCCTTCCTGGCCAAGGACAGCTCCGCCCAGACCAGCACCTATGACCTGCTGTCCGTCATCTGTCACCACGGCACTGCCAGCAGTAAGTCGCAGCTTTTTGACAAGGGAGATGGTCATAAAATCAATAAGTAGTATTACATTTTATTATTCATATTACTTATACAAGCTTGTTTCCACCATGGAATTTCTCATAATTTCTCACAATTCAGAGTTTATAACTTGCAATTCTGACTACTTCTTTTTTTTCTCGCAATTATTTTAAGTTTAGATTGAGTTTAGAATTCTAAGAAAAAGTCAGAATTGTGAGATGTAAATTCGTTATGGCAAGAAAAAAGTACGTTTTAAAAAAGTTTAATAAATAAATAATAATAAATACTTACTCACATAAATGATTTAACATTACTAGAAGAGACTTGTATGTGGTGAATGTTGAATCTCTTTTTGAACACTTGTCATTTAAACCTGAAATACACCACAAAACTAATGGCTCGTTTCCACCGAGTGGTACTGCTCAGTACAGTACGCAATTTTTGCTGTTTCCCGTGTCAGAAGTTGTGAATGCTACCCTAATTCCGAACCATAACGCACCACTTTTTTTGGCACCCTTCCGTTGGGGTACCTAGCACAGGAGTCCGTTACTAAAGGGTGGAGCTTTTCGGCAATGTTTTTCCTTGCAGCCTTGGCTCAAATAAAGCATGTCTTCTTGCAAAAACCGCCACATGCTGAGAAGCAAGAACAAGTTCTGCTTTATATTGTCGATTGTCATTTAATTAGTCGTTTTCTTCTTCGCGCAATAATGACATTGATCGCTACACCATGCCTGTCATAAGCGTACTGTTGGCGTTGGAAACAAGCTGGATCAGGTTTACGGTCCCGAATCATACTGTACTTTACTGTACTGTACTGAACCGTACCACTCGGTGGAAACAAGCCATAATACATGATTTTTGCATGAATGTCCAGTCAGGATTTCAAATATGTTTCATATTTCGAGAGGATTTTAGAACACATTGTTTTCATTTGTCATGCATCTCCTAGCTATGAGGCCCCTGTTCATGTATACGTTTGTTGTGTTCGGAACTACTTGTTTAGTGTGTGATGCCCAGTTTTTCTGTAATAATTTACAAACTTGGCAAGTGTATGATGCCTAGTGTTTTAAAATCTGTTCAGATTATTAGAGTTCAATAATAGAGAAGTAATATAGCTGTAAGCAGCGATGAAAGGGCAGCAAAAGCAGCACAGAGCCAGATGAGCAAAAACAGCGGAAAATGAATGAATTTCTAATCCAAGAGGAAGAAAGATTAGTACAATGCTTACCCAGATATTAAATGAATGGAAGTGAGACAACATTATACATACTTTTATAAAGTTTTACTAAGCAGGAATTGACCCACATCTTTAGATCAAATGTTTATTGCTTACCGCTGTGTGCGACTCGGAAGACCCACTTTCACCCAGAAGAAGAGGAAGGGGTGAGACAAAGAAGAGACAGTGGGATCAGGAAATGTCACCAGTCGGATTCAAACTGGCATTAGCGCCACAGCTCAGTGTGTCGGTTGATGTGAGCTAATCTCCTCCAGGCTACGGCTCTGACAGGACTGATATTTTTAATGTGCTTTTTGTTTTGTTCAAGGTGGTCACTATATTGCCTATTGTCGGAATGAACTGAACCAGCAGTGGTATGAGTTTGATGACCAGAGCGTTACTGAGGTGTCTGAGTCCTGTGTTCAAAACGCGGAGGCATATGTGCTCTTTTACAAGTAAGAACATAGTGTACACACACACACACACACACACACACACACACATATATATACAGCCCAAACCAGGATTTTTATCACTTAAAAAGGTTAAAAATCATATTTTCTCACCTCTGGGCAACAATTTTCAGATTAAGAAACAACAAATTTTTTGTTCTTGAATTATCCACTTTTTAAACTATTATCCTTTATTTATTAATCTGCCCTAACAATAATGCTACTAACAGCCATTATATTTCAGAACTACATTATTTCAACCCCATCACAGTAACTAACAGACTAACAACTATTACTAACAGAGTTAATGTCTCGCTTAGTCCTAGTATATGTAAATATAAGTGCGGTCAAATTGATTAATCACATCTAACTTACACTATATTGCATAAAGTATTGGGACCCCCCTCCAAATCATTGAATTCCGGTGTTCCAATCACTTCCATGGCCGCAAATGTATAGAAACAAGAACCTAGGCATGCAGACTGCTTCTACAAACATTTGTGAAAGAATGGGTCGCTCTCAGGAGCTCAGTGAATACAAGTGTAGTACCGTGATAGGTTGCCACCTGTGCAATAAGTCCATTCGTAAAATTTCCTCACTACTAAATATTCCACGGTCAACTGTTAGTGGTATTATAACAAAGTGGAAGCCATTGGGAACAACAGAAACTCAGCCATGACCTTCAGATTAACTCAAGAACAGTGCTTAGAGAGCTTCATGGTCTGGGTTTACATGGCCGAGCAGCTGCATCCAAGCCTTACATCACCAAGTGCAATGCAAAGTGTCAGATGCAGTAGTGTAAAGCTTGTCAGAGCAGTGGCAACGTATTCTCTTGAGTAACGAATCACGCTTCTCTGTCTGGCAATCTGATGAACAAAGGCCGGGTTTGGCGTTTGCCAGCGGAGCAGTACTTGCCTAACTACATTGTGTCAAGTGTAAAGTTTGGTGGAGGGGGGATTTTAGTGTGGGGTAGTGATGTCACCGCAAATCACTTCCTGTTCCAACATGACTGCGCACCAGTGCACAAAGCAAGGTCAATATAAAGACATGGATGAGCGATTTTGGTGTGGAGGAACTTGACTGGCCTGCACAGAGTCCTGACCTAAACCCGATAGAACACCTTTGGGAGGAATTGGAGCAGAGACTGCGAGGCAGGCCTTCTCGTCCAACATCAGTGCCTGACCTCACAAATGCGCTTGTAGAAGAATAGTCAAAAATTCCCATAAACACACTCCTAAACCTTGTGGAAAACCTTCACAGAAGAGTTGAAGCTGTTATAGCTGCAAAGGGTGGGACAACTCCATATTAAACCCTACAGATTAAGAATGGGATGTCATTACAGATCATGTGCATGTAAAGGCAGGCATCCCAAAACTTTTGGCAAAATATTGTAAATATATTGCCAAAACACACACACACCTTTTCCCATATTTATAATATTAACTATAAATAATATTCACAGTATAATTTGTCTTCTAACTGTATAAATCAATTAACCCATTAAGATTGAATGACCAAGAATGAGAACATGCAAAGTGGCAAATAAGCAATTTTGGTTTATGTTTTAATGTTGTTTTATTTTCAAATTTGTTTTGCATTACTTACTAAATAGTGTGTTAAACCTATGAAATAATTGAAATAATGTGATTCTGCTTAGTATCCTCTTAATTATCAGTTTTCTTAATTACCTTTTCCAGTATTTCCTGGTTTCGTGGTGAACAAACAATATTTTAAGATGCAGCTGTCTGAACAAACAATATTTTAAGATGCAGGCAGAAAAGCTCAAGGTTTTGTTGAGCAGGACAAATGGCCTTGAGTTTGACTGTAAATCTCTGTGCTGTGGTGAAGCGTGTGTGTTGGCAGTTGTTAAATGGCACTGATGTCATTTGTGTGTGTGTAACAGGAAGAGTAACGACGAGTCTCAGAAGGAGAGGCGGAAGGTGACCAGTCTGCTCAACATGATGGAGCCAAGCCTCCTGCAGTTCTACATCTCCCGCCAGTGGCTGAACAAGTTCAAAACCTTCGCTGAGCCAGGACCCATCTCCAACCATGACTTCCTGTGTGCCCACGGAGGTGAGGACCACTCTTATTAAAGGGGTCATAACATGGGAAATCAAATTTGCCTTGATATTTTTACATGTAAGAGGTCTTTGTACAATTTTAACATCCAGCAAGTTCCAGAGCTTAAGACGTTGTCCTCATTATAAACGAAGCATTTATTTAATCAAGCTCCAAAACTCATTTTGATATTGCAGGATAATACATTTGCATATGCCTGCCTCCAGAGCAAGACATCAACGGATAGTTATACACATCTTTGCACCATCAATACCCACTGACATTCAGCCGCTTAGCAGCTGACATTTGCATACACTGTTTGTGATTATCATGTTGTGTCAAAAGCGAATACGCTTCATTATAATCACTGATGCTGCCTACACTGGATACAGTATACAGATGCGCGTTCAGTTTCTGACATACTCCACGTGCTTGAGTCTGTCGATAACAGGACAAAGGGCTGTAATCAACCAAAGAAAATCTTGGTCGACTAAAGTCCTTTATATTATATCCACATATATATATTTGATTTAGTTTGTGCAACAAAAACCTTATAAGTGAACCTCAAGAAACATATTAAAATAATTTAAAAAAAAAAATTGTAATGGTCCTTTCCTACTTCCTGCCAATTTTAAAGTATTTTATACACCACAGACTCCCCACCAGATATAATTTCAGATTCTACCAAAATTATCGAGGTCAACTGCCGCCACATCCTTTTCACTGATTATTATTGTTTTTCCTCTCTTCCTCTCCTTTTCACTCGACTAAACATGAGATTGCAGAATGAGCTTAGCGAAAAGATGTGAATCTCTTCAGAAAACATTTCAAACTCAAAGGCCTTTGCCTCCCCTTGATCTGATTCGTTTGAACTGATTCAGATGAATTTAAAGGAAAAGATCTGATAGAAGAGATATATTATTTATAAATCTTCTTGAATGCAGTTTCGTGTTGACTTTTAAAGGAGAGATACCCTTTTTTAAATAGAAAAACAGATGATTTGGTTATTGTGACCTCTTGTTTTCCTTCTTCTCCAACAGGTATTCCACCAAATAAAGCCACATCCATTGATGATCTTGTTATGATGCTTCCCCAAAGCGTATGGGATCATCTGTATAGCAGGTAAGTGTTTGTTACTGCTCTTTTCAGGGCTTCATGCGGAAGTTCAAGTTTATATTAAATGCAAACTGTCTGCATGCTGTTGTTTAGGTACGGAGGCGGCCCCGCTGTCAATCACTTGTATGTCTGCCACACCTGCCAGACCGAGATCGAGAAGCTGGAGAAACGCCGCAAGAATGAGCTGGACATGTTTGTTCGGGTAGGAGCCGCTGTTTCAACGTAGTTTTAAAGGGATACTTCATTTACTCACCCTTAAGTTGTTCCAAACCTGTATATTTTTTTTTGTTGTTCTACTAAACAAAGATATTTTGAAGAATATGGGTAACCAAAAAATAATAATAATTCTATATAAGTCAATGGTGCCCCACAATTGTTTGGTTACAAACATTCTTTAAAATATCTTCCATTGTGTTCAGCAGAACAAAAAATTTCACTTGGGGGTGAGTAAATGACAGAATTTTCCTTTTTGAGTGAACTATCCCTTTAAGGGACATTTACAGTGAAGATTGTCTGGTCTTTCAGTTAATCTAACGCCTGAACTGTTATCTGTGCACACACCCACCATCACGACCACCACACCACCTGCTCCTCCAAAAATGGTAGTCATTATTTATGCATGAGGACAAAAGTCTTTGATTTCAGCCAGAGACACTCCGCTTGGCTCAAATTAAAGGCAAACAAAGGAGGCCAAAGGAACAATATTGTGGACATTTATGTAGGGAAGCACCAGTATTAAAATTCTGTCCGATACGATAAGCCTATTAGGGCTGGTAATTTTGATCATTGATAAATCTGTCATACCAATCAGCAGGTTTTGTAATAAGTGCATCGAGAAAACACGTGAATCATTACACTCTTAAGGCTGAAGTATACGTCACTTTTTAAGCATACGAGAGGGTCAGCGTACAAGTGCACGACATGAATTTCGTCATCAGAAGAGTATGTGCGTACTTAACGCGTACTGAACACATTTTTGCAACCGCGCATACTTAACGCATACATTTTTTGGCAGTTTTTACATGGGTATAACTTGTGGCGAGAGATTCCGCTAATCTGTGCATGCGTTGAACGCCTGTGTATGTGAATGAGTCAAAATAAGTATACTTTGCAAGGCTGTGCGATTGATTGTGCGCAGACCCTCACGTACAAAGTAAAACGAAGTGTACTTTCAGCTTTAGCTCCATCTGTTTGAGACTTGTGTGAGATGTGAGCACAACGGTCAAAGGTGTCTGGCCAAACTCTGCCCCTCAAGGTCCACTTTCCTGCAGAGTTTTGCTCCAACACTAATCAAACACACCTGAACAAAATCAAGAGTTGCGTCTCAATCAGCTTCCTTGTTCAGTAGTAGGGGCACTGACCATTTTAAGGGCCCAGCCGCCATTTTGAAGTGCGTTCCATTCTGTGAAATGGAAATGGGAAGTTTATTTGGACAGACCCTTGTTCCCTCAATTTTACACTTCAGGCAGCTCCATATCCCACAATGCAACCCAATTGTGATGTCACTGCATATCACGTTTAATTTACTTGAGCGGTGAACACTGGTTGGGTGGGAAGGCTTATATTTTTAGCTTTTATCTCTTCCGGGCAAAAAACTAGAGTGCCATTTTCGGCCGAAAATTCGGTGCATTCTTAGTCTTCAGGATTACTATAAAGTTATAGGCAGGAGAGATTGATCAAGGTTGAACGAAACTCTGCAGGAAAGTAGACTTCGAGAGCCAGATTTGAGAACCCCATGGTCTAGTGCATGTTCACAGTGGACTGGAATGCTGGAAAGCAGTTGCTTATGTAAGCCATAGACGGCAAGGTAGCTTACTAGGATTTGGAGCAGAGCTTCGGTCTCAGTTTATCCTGTTATTGTTTAACAGCAGTGGGTTGGGAAGATATTTCACGAAGAAACGCTCAGGTAATTGATTCCTGCTTTCTATATCATGGTCTCATGTGCTCTCTTCTGTCTTCTGTAGCTCAATAAGGCGTTTCAGGAGGAGGAGTCTCCTGTGGTGATATACTGTATCAGCATGCAGTGGTTCCGGGAATGGGAAGGCTTTGTCAAAGGCAAGGACATTGGTAAGTCATTTCTCATGCCTGCTGCTGATACTTCTAAAGTATCTGAAAGTTTGAAATGGAATATTAACATCATGTTTTGTGGTTATTGATCAATAAGGATTCTCGCATTGCACTTTTGGTTGGGATATTTGTTGCGTTTCCGATGATGGATGGTCTTGTGTCTTTCAGATCCACCGGGGCCAATTGACAACTCTAAGATCGCTGTAAATAAAAATGGACACATCACATTGAAGCCAGGTAATGTTTACCATCTGGGTCTTTTGAAGTCATCATGAAATGGCGTTCCTCAATTTTCAGAGCACAACTGGATAACCAATTCTGTCATTTACTCACGCTCATGTCATTCCAAACCTATGAAACCTGTACAATGTGGTTTGGACCTCAACGTTCTTCAGGATATCTTTTGTGACTCTCAGAAGGGAAAAAGCGATAATGGGTCAACTGATCATCAAATTATGATTGTGGTTATTAACAACAGTTGTTTTCATTTGACACATTTATTTTTACATTTCAGAATTTATGCGCCTGATTTATTATATTTATCATAAACATTAACATACTCTGTACAAAACCTTAAGAAGCTTCTCTCAAAAGCTAAAACATTCATATAGTTCCAATCATTCCAAATTATGTTAACATTTTTCTGTTAAAACAACAAAAAGACTGCACTGGAATGCATTTGTTCAGCAACCACAATAGCAAGTGTTCTTGTGAAGAATTGAACAGAATGCTGTATTACACTTTCGTTTGAGCAGAATAACTTAATGGAGATCACTAAAGATCACAAATTATCATGTATAATTTGCCTGGTTTTTATACATTTATTTATTTTCTAATTAAGTAATATAAAGTGAAGTCCAAAAACGTAGACATTAATATGTCAAAAAATAAAACGATTTTAAACCTGTTTTCGTCCAATGTTTAGATTTTTGTTCTAGAAATGTATGCATATTTAATTAGAGAACGCCTAATTTGCATATTTAAACAACATTTCATAACTTGTAAAACAATAAATGGTTGCAATTCTGACACCCAAGACCCCTGGGGTGTCTTCCCCTTGAGACATAATCGACTATGTTTACATGAATATTTTGGGTGAATAGACTTTCAATGGAGGGACAGAAATCTCTCATCTGTGTTTCAAAGATGGATGAAAGACTTTTTTTGGAATGACATGAGGGTGCGTAATTGATGACAGAATTTTTAAATTTTGGGGGGGGAATTAACACTTTAATTAAAGGGTTACTTCAGTGATTTAGCATTAAGCTTTGTATTTAAACTGGGTCATATATGTAGTAGAAATGTTAAATTATTTTTGAATTTTGTGCGTTCTAAACTGAGAAAAGACAGAAAATGTATTTTTAGCTCATGTGGATGAAAGACAACAACTCCCAGAATGCACTTGCTTCGCTGCCCAACGAGGCCACTCCCAAAGCCACGGCTACTGGTTATCACTTGCCCACCATGACACCGCCCCCACCGTCATTTAGTTCAGTTAGCGAATAGACACTACAATTAAAAACTGAACGCGTCTGTTCAATAAAGAGTGAGTGAGCCGAACGAAAGTAACGGCAAAAACGCAGCAGGAGTCAGATTACATTCATCACAAGAGCGCTGAGCAGAGCTGAGGTAAGAGTGCGCGGCATACATTCACGGCGCATGTTCAGTCTGGCGCGTTGTCAGATCATGCCTATTGAAGCTTAACTTCCATAGGAATTCATTTGAAAAGTTGAAATACTCACTTTGCTCTGCACCACTCCATTATGAATGCCCGAGCCAAGCAGCCGTGCACATACACATTCTGTGAGTGTGAGATGAGATCCCTCCCCTTTGTGCGGGTTGAAAACATGCGGAACTAGCTCCCTCTACTGGCTGTAGTCTTTAGGCTCTGGGCAAAAAACCCTCAGATGACGCAAAATGACGATATTTGCGTCATCAGAGGATTTTTCCAGAAATAAAATGCATAATTCTCTTGTCTCAGGGGAATATGAGGGGGGAAAGTACCATATACAAAGATACAAAGCTTAATGCTAAATGCTAATTACTGAAGTAACCCTTTACGAGAAGCAGAAACTGTGATCACGATTAAAATATGATTAATCGTGCAGCCCTACAATAGTGTGCTTATGTTACTTGTGTCAAGTACCAAACATCTTTGATTAAAAACAAACAAACATGCGTTTTGTTTATTTTATGGTTTAACAGGTGCTGATTCCGGCCAGATATCAGAAGAGACCTGGAACTTCCTCCATTCCATCCACGGAGGAGGGCCGGTGGTGACCGTGCGGCCCAGTGTCAGCCATCAGGAGTCGGAGAGTTCTCAAGCAGAGGAGAAGATCGAAGTGGAGACGCGCTCGGTGTAGTTGTGCTGAGAATGCCGCCGGGCCATGAGGGGACCGAGACACACTTATTATTTTGCACTTCACTTTCGTTTTCAAGCATTTTAGCAAAGGACCTTACAGCTTCACCTCAACATACACACTCTCTGTACCCTTTATGACTGTTCATCATAGCAGACGGATGGATTAAGCATCCTCCAGTGTGCTTTAAATTTGTATATATCGTGCATATCAACTTCCTTTTGACACTAGAAACCAATTAGACTTGAGACACATTTTCACGGTCCATTAATGCATTAACTGCATTCATGACAATTTGCTTCGCCCGAACCAAATAGACCATGATTTGTGTTCCACTGCATCTGTACATGTTTATGAGGTACTGCCTCGCTTAAGAAAAATGAAATGTTGTCTTAGTGGATGAAAACTTCATGTTTTGGGTATGAAGGGATACTAAATGCTACGTAGTCTCAGGAAAGAACATTTTTTGTTTTGCACTGTACTGTAGATTCAAAAGGTGCATGCTTCAGCTCTGATGTTCCATATGTATTTGAATGTACTAGTACTTAAAGAACATGCGTTCCTGCACTAAATGTTATTTATTCCAGAGGGGTATGATTATTCCGGCATTCATGGACGTTTTCTTTGTTTGTACATGATTCGACAAGCTAAAGCAGACGAAGAAGAATGCACGCTAATAGGAATGATGTGGCGCATTATGCTGGCAAGAAAATCGATTCCTCATTTTTATTTGTGTTGCATAGCTGGGTTGCATGGAGATGCAAACAATAAGGTGCACATTTGAACACATCAGTGGCTGTCTTGTTTAAAAATGCTATGTAAAAGAAGAAAAAAAAATCTGATCAATTAAATCCTGCTGCCGCACGTGTACATTCAAGGCATTATTTAATGTATAGAAGGATGTGATGTTTTTCAATATTAATTGTCCGCAGAGATGAAAGCTGTATCTGAGTGGCTACTATTAAACCCAAAACTTGTGCTGTCGATATCTGTCATCATTCGTATGAGATGAAATGTAAGAAATTAATTTGCTATGTGAACGGATACATTTCACAAAGCATGTCTGGGTAGTATTTCACCCTAAAATGAAAGAAAAATTAATAAATGATCATTATGCATAAAGAAAATAAAGCCTTTTTGGCATTTTCATGAGCATTAAGCACATTTGCAGTTCAGTTGTTTGTGATTTTCTGAATTCCCATTAGTCTCATGATTCTCATTACAGTAAAACAGTACATACTGAATTATGTTAACAAATTGCTGTTATAGTACCTCACCGTAAGGAGAATTAGATGTTCATGCTTAATGTCATGAAAATGTTTGAGTAGCATAATTTCTAATGTTCTTCTTTTGGTTTTGGGGAGAAATATATCCAGAACTTGTTTTGGCAAGGTTTGCATGATTTACACAATTTTGTAGAAAAGGATTTTTCAGTTGCCAAAGACCCCAAATATGATGATCTCTGTGTGAAGGACCCCTATTCTAAAGTATAGAAGGCCTATATGCAATTATATACAAAAAAGCACTGAAATATATTTTTTCCACCACGACTCTTTAGGGGCTCTGTAACTTTCTATTAAGTAACATTATTCCTTTTTTTATATTCGTATTGCTGTACTGTTAGCTGTATAATTTGTTTACTCATTTTAAGTAAAATATTTGTATTATTTATTTAAAATATATTTTCTCTAAACATTTCCATGGACCTTCTAGCACACCCTGAGTATTCCTGGACCCCAGTTTGAAACCCATTTGTAGAAAATGCTAGAAAAATAAATAGCACTGATGGCACTGCCTTACAGGTCAAGCCATTCTTTTGACAGTGAACTTAATTCATTGACATCAGTCAGATATCAAATTAAAGTAGTTTACTGAGCCCTAAATAACACTGGTGCATTTACTAGCCATTATTTCTCTGGCTCGTAGACAGATCAATAGCATATAATAGTGCATTCTTCAATCTTCAGTACAATATGTTGCCCATCATCAGGCTGAAATGGTCGGTCAGATCGGTGCTGACAGCAGAGCTCTTGAGAGCCGGTCATTATGAAAGCAGCGAGCGTGTGGGCCGCGGCTGCTGTCCTGTACAGTATCGTAGTGAGCGGGATTGTGGGATTCACATTCACAGCAGCACCGAGAGAGAAAAAAAAACATGGCGGCTGCCGAATGTGCAGCAAACGATTTGCGGAAGTGAGGTAAGTGTAATTCTGTAGCTTCATAAACCCTTTTACATTGAATTATCCGTCACTCAAGTCCAATTCCCCGAGTTTATCTCGAAGTTAAAGCAGACTCTGGTGCAGGAACCGCTCTGAATGTAGCATTTCGAGCGGATTTGATGGGCAAAGTTGTTGCGGCTGATCAGTTGTGTATGTGCACGCTGCCCCCGCTCCTCTGCACTGTTACGCTAGCCTGTTAGCTTCAACATTTAGGCCTTTTATTTTCAAAAGTCATTTAAACACCTGCTCTACTGGTTGCGTTTATCTGACACGGGAAAACAACACATTTTCTGTTTGTTAGCAAGTGTTGTGAATGTGCGTTAAAGGGGGTGCGCCAAATTCGTTAGCATTAGCATGCTAAAGTGAGCCTCTGTCATCTTTATTAGCGCTCTTAGCGAAAATGCTAATTAGTGAATGAGTTATGGAGAAAAAGAATTGTTTGTTTCTCACTGTTGCGTGGCTGTTTACACGTTAAGTGTGTTTTGTTATGTATAATGCAAAATGAAAGTGCAGTTGCGTTTCCTGTGAATGCAGTAGTTAGCAGGTGAGCTAATAAAACCCTGCGGACACATATGTTTTGTTCAGTTAAACGGTTAGGTGTCCATAAAACATGTTTTTATGAAATATTTTATTGAATGTTTGAAGCAAACGTGTTGCGTTTTGAGAAGTTGAGATGCGCTTAGAAATCAGCAGAGCTGGAGAAACTTGCACGGGTGTTTTGGGGAGGCACAGCCGGGCTGCACATCATGCCGAGCCGCGGATGCGATGTTACCGCCGGAGAGGCCCGTTAAAAGCAATTGAAGGAGATAATGTTTCTTCTAACGGCTGTTCTAGTTAAATGACGGTGAGTTAATAATCTGCAGTAGTGCTTAAGTCATTGTTTGTTTGGTAGTGTGTCAGGTTTATGAAGGCTAACCCGTTTCTGAGGAAAACATCTCATTCTGAGAACAGGGTTTAAATGAGGGTTTATCATTTTTTCAATCACTGAGCCAAACTGGGTTCTCTGAAACCACTGCGACGAGCAATTTAGAAAACATGCTGAGCTGCACAGAGGGCGAGTGCTTTTCTCCGCGTTGTCATTTGGACTAAGCTGGGCTGGTGTGTGATAGCTCATTGGCGAGCACGTGTCAATTTAAAGTTCTTTGACACGCGCATGAGTTGAAAGATTATTCAGGAAGTTTCAAATTCTTGACGCGTGCGACGAAGAGCGCGAGCAGAATGACAACAACATTAATGTCTGTAAAAACAGTATTTGACGCTTATCTCACTCCTCTGGGATGTTCCAGCTCCTTCCTTTGAGTTTCTGTTGTCACCTGCCAGTGGCTGAGGTGGTATTGCCTGTTCTTGTTTTAGGCAAGGTGTGATGTCTCGATTATATCTGTCGATTATTTCTTCAATTAATCGGATAGTTGTAACAATTTTAATATATATATTTTTTAAAATATCAATGTAAAGCTGAAAGTATACCTAGTTTTTTTGTTTTGATTTCTTATGCGGACGCGAGCGCATGGACGCAGTCGAACGCTGACCTTGTGAACAGTGCATAAAATTAAGTGTACTTTGGCCCTAACTTTAAGTAAAACTACTAAAAGCCCTCCTTCTGCTGGAAAAAAATGTCCCTGACTGTGAACAGTTACATTATTACACCATTAAATGATGGCAAAGACTGTGTTTATGAGTGAGTCAGTCAGTAGCAAAGACTTTTATATTGAAAGGACTGAAAAGTTTTGTGAACACGGAGGAGCAAGACACAAATGACAAATGCTTTGACTAACCCTGTTAGTGTCAGGACACAGGAAAACCCCTTAACTGTGCGTTAAGGTAGCCTGAAGTCATTTATTTTCAATGGGAGCCGACGCGAGCTCCGGCGAGAGCTTTAAATACAGTTTAAAAAAAGACCAAGTATTCGATCTACGTCAGAGCGCCAGTGTCTTTCTACAGCGTCGTTGGCAGAGCGGCCAGAGCAAATTTTTTCGCTCTTGACGGTGGTGGTGTGAACGCACAGTTACTTTTATCGGGCCTGCTCGTGATAAACGCAACCCAGAGTCATTCATTCATTCAACATGGAGAAACGCTATAGTATTTACTAGAGAAATTTTACTATAATATACTATAGTATTTTTTCATGTGGGTTAGCATATAGTTAATATACTATATTTAAAATCTGATATACATTTACTAACCGAAGACAGATGGGCAGGCATTCTGCAGCTGGGATAGAGCACCTGTAGTTGGTGTCCTGGAGGGTGATCCTCGCTCCGATATGGGACAACCGGTCATCAAACTGAATGTGGGACAGGCTGAAACCGATGAAAGCGCCCTTCATTTGGGCGCAGCTCCTGGACCAAGTGGTGAAACTCGCCAAACTGGGTACACCTCTAGAGGGTCTGGCGGACCCAAGTACAGGGACACTGACCCCTATGCTGCTGTTCTGCTCTTCAGAGCAAATACAGAGCGGTGACTCTCGATGAATGCTCGATCAATATCAGCCATCTTGCAAACAGTCAACCGCCTAGCACTTGCCCCTCCCACAAGAAGCGAATTTCGCCTCAAATGTGCGTCTATTTCGCTTCAAATGCTTGATTTATACGTGTGTCCAATTCGCTGTGGATGTGCAAGTGGATTCAAAATTTTCAAGCGTCCAACTAGATTTGACGCTCTATTTGTGTTTGGTGGGAACGTATCATTAAAAGGACAAGATATCGCAGAGGACATTCAAACAGATTTATTTTTTGTGAACATATGACTGACCTGAGGGAAAATGCTGTATCTAAATACAGGTAATGCATGCGGTCACTCAATCTCTATCTCACAATACTCCTCTACATAATACAGTAAGCTTCAATGAACAATATCAATGAGAACAAATATATGTTTACGTTGCTAAGAGTGGTTGCTAATAGTGTTGTGATACACGGAACC
This sequence comes from Gobiocypris rarus, assembly GCA_023029165.1. Classification (NCBI taxonomy): domain Eukaryota; kingdom Metazoa; phylum Chordata; class Actinopteri; order Cypriniformes; family Gobionidae; genus Gobiocypris; species Gobiocypris rarus. The sequence goes on along the minus strand of CM040915.1, from coordinate 28,898,574 downwards.
ATTGGGTGAAGCTGTCATGGCCGTGTTTTACTGTGAATAAAACACCGCTATTGACCAATCAGAATCAAGGACTGGAACTAACTTTTATAAATGCGTATTTGAATTTTTGTTTAAATTGGTGTATATCCATCAACAGTTCATCATGCTTGAGGCATTATACATTAGGGGTGAGACAAAATATAAAAAGAGCAATATATTGTTGTCCTTCTCCATGCGATGCTGGTGCCAAATATCAATATTTGAATTGATAAAATAAGGTGCTCCAAATAGATTTCCCTTCTCTCAGTGTTGATGGCTCCTTGAGGTGGCGCTCAACATATGAATGAGGGAAATATGAACATAAGTTAACTGACCTAAGAAAAAAAGAGGTTTTTAAAGCTATGGCGGACAGCAGTTTGAGTAAAATAATAAGTGTTTTTTTAAGTCCAAAGTCTGGAAAAACACGCACTAAACCTTTTCATGGGCATTTTGTTTTCATAGTTTGACAGATATCAAAATTTATCATTGGGTTGTCTAGAGCAATTTCAGCGTTATGGACATGACATCTGCAGCAATTGAGTATCGCAGAATTGCTGTAGCATGATATTATTATTATCGTGAGCCGCGTATCGTGAGGTACCTTGTGATTCCAACCCCTATGATACATACCTATATCTTCCTGAGTAACAGAACAGTTTTAGCTAATGTGTCCATGTGCTGACTCGCTTATAATGATATTAATGTAATGAAGTTGTTCATCCAAAAAAAAATTAACTATCATAATTTTACTTGCCCTTATTTTGTTCCAAACCTGTAGGTTGTAATTTTTTAGCAAAATGTGAATTTGGTATAATCTTTTGACCTTCATACAGTGACAGTTCAGCAACAGAGACACGACTTGCCAGTAGTGCTGTATTTTCCAATTCTTCTAAAGTCAAATGAAGTCAGGCCGAAGTTTAAGGGTGTGTTTACACTTGGTCTGTTTGGTGTGATTAAAACGAACCCTGGTGCGATTGCTCTGTTAGTGCGGTTCATTTGAATAAGTGTGAACGTTGCCATCTGAACCAAACAAGCGGACCCGACCGCTGAAAAGATGAGTCTCAGTCCACCTCCAAAAGAACCCTGGTGCGGTTTGAATGGAATATGAACACAACACGGACCAAAGACTTGTAAAAGAACCAAAAACAGGACATGATGTCACAAGATGTGACCCTAAAAAGGACAGAATTCTCTAACAAATCAGTTTTTTCTCGTCATAGTCTCGATGTTGCTCATCACAGTTCGGTTAGAGGCATCAGAACTGAGAATCCTCACAGCAGATCTTTGTTTTTGTGTGTGACGGAGGTATTCCTGTCACTGTTTTGAACCCTGGTGTGCACCAAACAAGCGGACCAAGACAGCTAAAAAGATGGGTTGTGGTCCGCTTCCAAACAAACTCTGGTGCGGTTCGATTGATATATGTATGTAACACGAACCAAAGACATGTAAACAAATCAAAAACAGGACATGATATCACAAGATGCGCTACATGTCCGCTGATTTGACCACCCGGAAAGATCGTTTTATCCAAAATGAGTAGAGGGCAAACGAGGAGCAACAAGGAGGTAAAGTGCCTGCCGTCTCTTTGCAGCAGATTTTCGTTTCTGCATACAACGAAGGAAATCCTGGTGCTGTTTTGAACATTTTATGAGCTCTTCGTGAGTTATCAGCTGGAAAAAATAAAATAAAATAAAACCATATGTACGTACGCATATGATCGCACACAGCATTGTTTTTAAATGTTCGTAAGCAAGCTCCGTGCGAAATATACGTCATAAAAGCAGACCAATCAGGTTGTGACCGTATCCCTATGCCTTTGGTTCGGTAACTTTAGATTCGCTGTTAAAATGCCAGTGTGAACGCTAAGTGGACCAGGACTATATGTTTTGTTTTTTGGTCGGTACCAAACAAACCAAACTACAAGTTTGAACAAATAAAAGTCAAAAATCTCATTCATGTTCATTGAAAAATGGTGCATTTATGTACAGTGCCAGCATTGAACTCATTGATGTGTTGTAAACGAGTAGGTAGAGCTATTGAATACAGACTTAAATTTAAGTCCAAATCAGGGACCTTTGGAATATAGTGCAGTCATATTGACTACTTTTAATGTTGCTTTTATGTTGTCCTACTAAAAAGATGAACAGCTGGTTTGGAACAATATGAAGATGAATACATAATGTGTGACCTACTCTTTCTACTTTTAACTGTTCTGTTTTGTATTTGGACAATGCTAGACAACGTGAAGCGTCTCCATTGGCTGTCATAAGAACAATAAGAGCCGCTGCACAGATGGGCTGCTGGAGTCTGAGTGATTTCTCCAGTGTGTCTTCAGTGTTAACTAATGCTGCTTGTAATCCAGAGAGTCTGGTTCTGTTAAAACTAAGCAAGGCCAGAACTGAGATCTCCATTTGTGATTCTTTCTTCTTTTTTTTCAGATTAAAATTTTCCATTTATTAGCTGATTTTATTCACAAGAGATGTATAAGTTTTGTCTAAAAGTGCAGTTTAAAGGAACTCGTGAATTATTTAGTCATGCTCGTGTTACAAACACATAAGCGTATAGTGACCTGTGACTTTTATACTTCAAAAAGAACCATATGACAAATTTTTACCTGAAATCTCGTCTTCTGCTGTAGCTCCTACATTTTATTTGCGTCTCCACATATCTGTATTTAAACCTGTCGCGTTGCAGTTGGTCAAATGTTAACGGCGTGAACCAACGTGACCTTTTAGCATGTCCAGTTTGAATTATGTACACGTGCAACTGAAATATTGTTCCTTAAAAACTGGTTCTTAACCTTTTTTGACTTTTTTTTAACACAATAGTCATATGCAGCGCTGCAGTGATTATATATTTTTGTTTGACAACCTGAAAGTTAGCATCACCCTGGTTCCCTCCACAAAAACCTAAATGGAATTTTCTGTTTGCTTTTGGATTTTTGCAGAAAATAAGCTCTGTGACCAATACGTTAATGATTCTTTCTTACACATTTTGTTCATCATGATAATCTTCACAAATGAACACAACTTTTATGAATTTTGAATCCTTAATACCATCGCAAAAAGCTAAATGTAGCCCTTTTCAATGAACTACACTGGTAACTACACTGTTTTTAGTCTTTATTTAAAAACATTTTCCATGATAGTGTGATTTAATGACTTTTAATGTCCCCGACCTCTGTTGTCCCTTTTAGCCAGGTGCAGATTTTTACCACATACATAAATTCAGTGACATATTTAATGTTTTAAATCTTAGCAGTTTATACATTTTGTACAGCGTACAAAACAATCTTACAGACAAGATGATCACACAAAATCCTCTGCTTTCATTTTCAGTACAATCAAAAACAGAGACGCAAGTTGCATTTGAATGAAATGAGCGAGCGCGTCCGTTGTGATGCATGGATTGTGCGCTGTTATAATTTGTTGCTAATGATGACAGTCATTTTAAGGAAGGAAATGCCACAGAATAAAGTAGAATCTTGCTTAAAAAAGTTTATAGAGCTGCTTGTTTTATAATATTGATAATCATGATTTTGAATTCTGGTCAGTGGTCACTATAATCGTGATATTAAATTTTCATACTGTCCCATCCCTAGATAAGATAATGCTTTAAGTGTGTAAAATAAATTATATTTAAATATATTTAAAAACTGTAAATTATATTTCCAACATTCATGTTTCACATTCTTTTTGTGAAAAGAAAGTATCCCTACAACTTCTAAAAATGAACAGCAGTGTTTTACTGAAGTATTACATAAAAAGTAAGGGGGAGAGGGGTTCAGGTAGGCCTACATTAGGTTTGTTTAACAACAGAAATTGAAAAATTGAATGTAAAAATAAAACCCTTAGTCTTCAGTGTTCACTGTATCATTACGCACATAGACAGGTGCAGGTTTTTTAGGCTGCTGTCACTTTAGTATCTTTTACATTGTTACCTGTGCATGTGCGCTTTCTTTCTCAACTGTTTATTCCAATTAAAGGGTTACTTCAGCGATTAGCATTAAGCTTTGTATCAGTAGAAACCCGGGAGTATATTCAAATTATCGTACTTTCCCACCTCATATGACCCTGAGACGAGAGAATTATGTATTTTATTTCTGGAAAAATTCCTCTGATGGCGCAAATATTGTCATTTTGCGTCATCGGAGGAGTTTTTGGCCAGAGGCTAAAGACTACAGCCAGTAGGAGGCGCTATTTCCACATGTTTTCAACATCACACTCACAGCACTCGACTCGCGGAGCTGTGGAGATTCATGTAAACGGAGCGGTGGAGAGCAAAGTGAGTGTTTCTACTTTTAAAATAAACTTCCTATGAAAGTTAAGCTTCCAAAGACATGAACTAAACACGCGCCAGACTGATCACGCACTGTGAATGCAGCCGCAGCCGCGAATCCCGCGATTACCTCAGCTCATGTGTTGAATGTAATCCAATCCTGCTGCATTTGTGCCGTGACGCTCAATCGGCTCACTCGCATTATATCGAACAGACACGTTCAGTTTTTAATTGTAGTGTCTCTAACTGAACTGATTTTCTGAAAATGAACGCGGTAGGCAAGTGATCCAGTAATCCAGTAGCCGACAAGCCGTGCCTAGAGTAGGGCAGTGAAGCAGTGCGTTCTGGGAATTGTTGTCTTTCATCCCCATGAGACAGAAATACATTTCTGTGTTTTCTCAGTCTAGAAGGCACCAAATTCAAAAATAATTTCACATTTCTACTACATTAATGACCCAGTTTAAATACAGATTCATCTTCCCAGCGCTGAAGTACCCTTTAAGATACAACTGGCTGTTTACATGAATCCTCACCAAGACTGGCATATTGACATACTTTTGTGTGCATTTGGCTACGTATGCTGCTGTGGAAGAAAACTGAATTTGGGATCAAGAGGTGGCTTCCTATGCACGAGCACTTCACTTATTGCACCTAAAAACATAAAGCATGTCACACACGTATGTAACATTTTCACATTTCCTACCCCATGTTTAGGAGACCTATTTGCCTTTGGTACAAAAGTTTGCTTATATATTGCTTTAATTGCTTTTGGTGTTCTATAACGTCGACGAGATAATTCAAAAGAATGATTCAAAGGGTGTGTTGTGTCTCTCGTTATAGCCAGAGCTTTTCTCTGAACATCAATTTCTTATAATTGATCGACTGCCTTTGCTTAGATCCTATGATTTTTACCTGCCACTCTTGTTATTCGGTATAATTTTACTTTATTCACAGATGTAATTCATCCAAACCACACAGCTATGTTATACCCTAACACACTCTCAATTAAACTAGTACAAACTCTTTGCAAAACAACCTATCTTACAGAGAATTCGCTCAGTTTCCTTAGCAGGAATAATCTCTGAGATGAGTTCTTACAGATGAAATCTACATTATCAGAGAAATTCAAATTATAGTCCATTATAGTTCCCAAAATACCTAAATGTCTTCACAATTTCAACAGGTTGATCACATAATTTTTATCTAAAATAAAATTTGTCTCACTGACAAATAAGGAACTTGCTTCACACCATTTTTCTAGTTTTAACACCTGCTCTTCATACTCAGAAGTTACACATCTTTTGAAGTATTAGTAAGTTATAGTCAGTTATCGTAAGCCAATTCAATATGTATTTTGCAATAAGTACTACATTTTGCTAAATTGATAATTTCGGTATTGTGCAGCCCTAATTTATATTGAATTAATCCTTATAATTTTAAGGGCATTTTCACACCTATAGATTGTTTATTTTGTTCCGAAATATGTTACAATGTTGCATTTTCTTCTTGGTTTGGTTCGCTTTCACAAGGTAACATTTCAAAGCATACCAAAATGTTTATGCAAGTCACATGTACAAACAACTGTCCTCTTATTGGTCAGAGTTTCCTCTGCATCATCAAGATGATTGACAAGTTCGCTCCATGAGTGTGTGGCTTTATTTGTAACTGTCGAGACACGCATACACTGTACGAATGTAGCTGTCATTCCCACTGTTAAAATCAACATTTGTATTAATACTGCAGCAGATTCAAACATGGATCTCCCAGCACTGGGTCAAGGCTTCATCGACACAGCACAAACAAAGAGAAGCACAATTACACAACATTTTAAGATGAACATTTAAGATTTTTTGGTTTTCATCTGTGTTAACTAATGTGCTCACTCACAGAATCAGACACTATTTCCCGTTTTGAATTATAATACCACTTGGTTCGTTTGGTCGTATTGCTTTCACACCCCAAGCGAACCGCCCAAAGTTTGTTTGCAATCGGGCCCGGACCACCTCGTTCAGGCGGTCTTTGAGTGACTGTTTTGCTGCGGATCCGAGTGTGATTGCCATGTTCACATACGCCGAAACGAACCGACCCAAGGGAGAAAAAGCACCAGGTTCAGAAACAAACACTCAGGTGTGAAAGTGCCGCGAGTCATTCTGTGACCCACCCCACTGGTTAAGAACCACTGCTTTAATAAGTCGATTTTTGTGAATTTTTGAATGTTCAGACAATGAAATGCTTTGAATGTGCTCCATTACATCTTTCATCATACTCTGTAATTTGGGTTTTAATCCTTTATTGGGCATATCAGGAGGATCAGAATAACCTGCACTTACTCATATTTGAGTTCCCAGATAACCTCATTATGCACAAATGAGTCATGTCAGAGTTGTAGCGTGTGATGACATTAGTGGTGACTCCTCCATGAGCAAGAGTTTTTCCCTCTCATTTTACGATCGTAATGACTATGAACGTTCTTCATAGTCAAAAAAAAGCTGTTTTTGATTTGAATTCTTCTCAAATTAATAAATTGCAATAGAGGGAAAAGTATACAAAGCGGATTCCTTTGTAACTAATCTATCAGCCTGCCTGTGTGTTTGTGCCAGCTCAAACCACAGGTCTGGATTTGCTGTGTGGAAAAACAGGTCTTTTATAGTCTTTATAGAGAGAGGAAAAAAGAATCTAGTAGTTAAACTGACATGGGTAGAAATGGAAAATGATGTTTTCTAACCATTTTAGTGCCTTTCGTATTCAGGCCTGACACCACCCCATCTGTCTGTTTTCCGTCTCGTCTTTTATATGCATGGTCAAATCACATTAGACACTCACCAGGAGGCTTCAGTGGAGTGTGAATAAGGGCTGCGTGTAAGACTCTCCTCAGGTGCCTCTCATTTCTCAAGCAAAACTAATGTCAGCAGTGCAAAATCTTATTCAAAGACTCTCGTCATTCAGATCACACTAATTTTACATGGCAGTGATTGTGTGGACTGGAGGAGCTGCTGTGGTCTTTTTGATGTAAAAAATCTACACTGTAAAAATGAGTTTTTAAGTTTCAAATAAAAGGAATGATTGGAGTTTGCTCAGTCTTTCCTCAATTACATTTCTTTGTAATCATTTGTAACATTTACTAGCAATTTCTGAGGGAATTTTTTTAAAATAAAAAAATCAGTGTTTTCTACTTCAAAGACAGCTTATTGGAAATGTTCCGGCTGTAATAAACCTAAAATGATTCCTTTTCCCCCCTGCAAATGTACTAGACGTATCCTCTTGCACGTCCTTAGCATAATGGAGGCAATTGAGAAATTTGATATAGAGTAATCTAATTTGTCACACACTTCGAGCTTATATTTGACGTTTGTACTACACTAATTATTGAGTAATGCAGACAACAGTACCAGCCAGCCTCCCGTGAAGCCCCCAGCTGAAATGTGGTGTGTTTTTGCTGCTGCCTTGCAGATTTTGTGGAGTTCACTGGCCCCATTATCCCATATCAATGTATCATGTTCAGTTAGCGCTGGTCTTTAGACTGACTGCATCATTAGTCATACCCGGGGGCCAAATTTAACATTTTGCCACACCTGAATTGAGAGAATTTACCAGTCAATGTTATTTTGAATTCATTAGATTTTTAAAATAAAAATAACGGAAGGAATATTTCAAACAATGACGGTTTTCATCAAGCATGCCGCACAGCACACGTCCTGAAAAGTGAAGTCACAGCATCTTGATCGCCCCCAGGTGGTTGGTCCCTGTATAGGTCATAAATCCCGCCCCCTCCATGTATTCTAAAGGGACGCGAGACAAATTAAACAATCAAATTACACTTACAAAAAATGTTTTCCAAAGATGGTTTCTCTCAATTCAGCATATTTACAGTAGGCCTACAAACCATGTCAGTCAACTATGAGGGCAAAAAAAGGAAAGCACATTTTTTTACGTTCATTAATCGTAATTGAGGTAAAATGTTAATTTAAACGAGATGTAGATTTTAGGTCAAATCATTCAGCCCTACGCTGATATAACTTTTTTTTTTTTTAAATAAGTTTGATTTTAGTTAGTTATTTAATGCTATAAAAACAGAGGTGTGGCGTCATGATTGACAGCTTCTCTGAGCAAAGTTGTGGGAGCTTTAACTTTTAATTTCTACGTTCCCATAACTGTTTATTTCACACCAACATGAGTTGTTCTGCTAACAGATTCTGCGGGAGTGTTGCGGCTCGTCTTCCTGCTCTCTGCTGTGCTTTGCTGTGCAGACTCAGGTCCCGAGGTCACTATTGCACAGACGCAGGTCCTAACTCAGTTTAAGAAATCAGCGACTTCACTTTTCTTCAATGGAAGATAGTGAAGGGGCGTCGTCCATCTTTTTTTTTTTTTTACAGTCAATGGTTTCAATCAGTTACTAACCCTCATGTTGTTCCAAACCTATAAGACTTTTGTTCATCTTTGAAGATATTTTTAAAAGAAACCTGAGAGATTTCTGTCCCTACATTGAAAGTCCAGTCCATAAACAGACGTTCAAACGTGCTTGTTTGCAAACCAACGAGGTATGTTTTCGTGTGTCACGCAAGAATCAGTGTGGTTTGTTCTCACACGTCAAGTAAGCACATTTGAACTTCTGTTTTACAATTTTCGATGTGCTGACAATTTTTTGTTATGTGAATAAAAGCCTACATTAATTTAAATCTTTTAAATTTTATATTAAGAAATAATAAAAGTAAAACTTGCAGGCCATTGCGTCACGTGCAGCAGCATATACAAGATTCCACTTTCATCCATGAACTGCTGTTACAAAACTGTGAGGACTTCTCAAATATTTGGTTGGGTGGTTTGGAATATTGGTGTGAATATTCGACATGTTTCACTACATTGAGGTGGGGGTGGGGGCTTCTGGATTTAAAAATAAATAAATACAAATATGCATATATGTATATAAATAATTATTAATAGGAAAATTTCATCTGATGAAAACATTGACACTTAAAGCCCAGGTAGGCCTATACTTTGTTTGCCTGTGTTGCAGTTGAGCGTGCAAGCCTTTCCAACTCCATTGATAAATGCTCAATTTTTTTTTCAAGCACTCATATCATTTACACATGCACTGTTGACGGTACACAAGTCCGCACAGACACAAAAATCAGAAATCAGACTCTGCTGCGCTGGCGAAAATTACGACTCGAACACATTAGGCTTTACATCAGTGAGATCTTGTAAACTTGTGCAGTTATATTTTGGTGCTTTATGAATGTTAATTTTGTACCCTGGTAAAAGTTTTCTGTGGAGCACTGACTGCTTAATTTGAGATACCCATGATCAGCCTTTCTAGACTTCAGGTTTGTGTTGTAGTGGCCATTGTTGGAAAGCACTTTTATAGCTCACATGAGAGGCATCTTAAATACAGACCATCCCCCTTCACATCTGCAGCTTTAGCAATGCACCAGGGAAAGCCCAGCCAGCACATGTGTGATAAGTAGAGTGATAGCTTGTGGGAAACTCTAAGAAAACCTCTGAATATCAAACCTATTTAGCAATAGAATATAGATAGCAGTAGATCCTAGCTAGCCTGTAGGCTGCCTTCGGTGTATGTTTGACTCAAACCTAAAGACGGCAGACAAGAAAACTGCAGTGTGCTTAGAATAAACTAAACAATACCATCCACTGGTGTGGGCGCTAATATAGTTATCATTATTATTATCTTTATCTTTGTAGCTGTTGTGTAAACATGCCTTTAAACTAGAGATTAGGGTTGCCAGCCGTTCCATATAATATGTAATTGGCCTGTATTAAAGACATATTAAACCCATACGGAATGCAGTTTGTTCCATATTTTGACTCATGCCGACCTGCATATGAGAGACCATGGTATACCAAACTACATTGAAAATGAATCTTCTTTCTTTTGCTTTTTTGGACAAGAATTGATTTGCGAACAAAGCCCTTTGAGGAAGGCTGGTCACTCTCGCTTATAGTGAGAGAGGGATAATTCCCTTTCACTGTCTGTTATGATTTTAGAAAATCAGTTTTGGCAAATGCAGAAAATTTAATTATTATTAATGAGCGCTAATATGACGCAAGAAAACATGCAATCTACCTGAAGGAAGATGTAAATAAGTAATCTATTTCTGTTGTAAGGCTAAATTAAGAAAAGCATTTTACATTTTAGTAACTTAAGCGTATTCTTAAACTTGGACCTCATTATTGTTATTCTTTTTAACTAAATTACCAATAAGGTCTCAAGCACCCCCAGCAGCACATACTAATTCTCTGTAAGGGTCGTTTCACACAGAACGCGTTTTGCTTTGAAGAACGCGAGCAATGGAATGGGGCAAAACAAAAGGTTTCAAGGTTTTTTTTTTTTAAGTTGAAGTTCTTTTAACTTGTTCGCCACATTTTGGGGACGCTTCAAAAGACATAGGTGTGATGGTTAAACATGTCCGTCTACAGCGTTTACATAGAAAACCGATGGAAAAGTACCACAGTGGAATGGAAAAAAAAAAACACTCTTTATGGTTCCAACAATATTTTAGTTAGAATTTTGAAGTTTAGATGTTCAATTGTTATTCTTTCAAATTATATTCCATAGGTACCTTGAACTTTTTTTTTAAGTGTATCTTATTTTTAAGGGAGGTTGATGGCCTATTTAAAATGTGTCTTCCACACTTTTCATATAGTACCCACACCCACAGCCCTGGTTTTAACCTTAGCCTTTGTTTAACTTTTAATAGAAAGTTAATACAGAATATGGATTATATCTTGTGAGTAGAATATAATTGTAATGTAAAATGTTCATATATCACTGTCCCTTATTTTCCTATAAAGAACTAAGAATTTCCCATATTTTCCTTTGCTGAAGTTTTGCATTAAAAGTATTTTACACAACACATCTTTTTGACTTGAACCAGTAAAGAATCTCATAGCAGCACCTTGGTATTGTGGCGGCAACTTTAGCACAGGCGAACATCACTCATCACTCACACATTTTCTTGTACTTGCTTTTTTCACTAGCATAAAAAGCTATAAATAAAGATGTCTGTCTCCTTTCCCTGTGGAACATTTGCTTAGAAACATTCCAGATATTCTATGAATGTACTCTAATTCTGACACTGCTCTTCCTGCTCCATCTCAATCCGTTGGTCCACTGTTAAGGAACATCAGCAAACAGTTTATCTCACAACTTAAAACTGTAGCTAAAATTTTTCTTTTACTTCATTTTCCATACTTGGCTCTCTAGTCCATCATGTGTTTATCTTTTTGATTATTCATCTTAATGTGTTTTTTTAAATATGACACCAAAATGAAGTTATCTAGCTGGCAAAAAATTGTATGCTTTTACAGAAATAGCAAGAATGATTTATGTTCATAGAATGAGTTGAAAATTATAAACAGATCACTGTATGTCACTGTGTGCAGCAAAAAAATGTTGATGAATTCATAAGTTGTTATATTTATAGCTGAGACTCTTTAAGCTTTTTTTGCTTAACACAGTAAATGGTTGTAAATTGCTGTAACTACCTTCTATTTGTTAAACTAACCTAAATCTAAAAGAGTCTACTTCTGACACAAATTTCTTAAGAATGAAATGTAGCATTGGCAGGGCAATTAAAAATCTCGTCTGTTTTTTAATTATAAACAGTAAGTAGTCTCACAGTCTCAAAAATAGTCTCTAACTTTGAATCTGAATGGTCTGTAATTATTCTCTGGTTGTGTCCCTCAGGTGCCCACATTCTGCTGCTGAGGAGAGAGCACCACGATGAGGAGACAATAGGCACCCACCATAGTATGGCCGCGTCCCGCTCTTCGCGCGTCACAAGATCATCAGTGGGGATAAATGGATTGGATGAGAACTTTTGTGGTCGAACCCTCAGGAACCGCAGCATCGCCCAGCCGGAAGAGAGCTCTCCGCCTCCTGTGCCCAGAGCCCGCTCACCCAAGAAGAAGCAGGACTGTCAACAGCACCAGCAGACCGGAGCACAGGTCGGAAAGGTAGCCGAGAGCAAGGCGGAGGGTGAGCCCTTGCCCGCCTACGGAAAACGGGGTTTGCCAAGCTCCGAGAAGGACGAGTCGGACAAATCGGACTACTGCGAGCGTCCGAGGGCAGGGGGTGGGCCGGAAGCCTCCCCCGCCCTGAAGAGGGCCAAACGCTGCCCTCGCTCAGGTGAATCACAGGGGGTAGAGGAGGAACCTTCTCTCAAACCGGAGAGCCCTGATCCCGCTGCACCGAAGGAAAATGATGAGTGCGCCAAATCAAACGCATCCACGGCCCCTCAGCTCAGCCTCGACAAAGAGGCAGAGTGGAAAGAGGACAGCCTGGCGGAGAAGATCATCCTTCCACCACAGGCTGGCGAGAACGTCAAGGCCACCAATGGCCTCGCCGAACTCTATAAAGAGGACTCAAAAGTTGCAGCCTTACCTGCGGAGCCCTGTGCCTCCCCTGCCACGCTCAACAACAGTGCTTCACTGTTAAACGGCAGCCAGGCTGCACCCTCATCCCCTGACCCTATTGTGCCTTGTAGATCCCCTCATCCCAAGCAAGCCAATGAGTCCGACAGCCCTCAGATTGACTGTGAGAGAAACTGCACGCCCGAAGACGCTGCCGAGGCCGTGCTGTCCCGGGAACCCGAGATGGAGGTAGAGGTGGACGTCGTGGGGGACGCCGGGCAGGCTCAGGACGAGCTCGCGAGAGAGGAGAGCACCAATGGTGGCTTTCAGGCTGAGCCACAGGATCCTTCTGACAACTGCTCGATTATCTCAGGAGAAATGGCGATGCTGGCTGCCTCCCAGCTGCCCACAGAGCCCCCCTCCTTCACAGAGCCTCAAGAACACCGATATACCCTGAGGACTTCACCGCGCCGTGCTGCCTTTGGTAGTGGGCTCAAAGCCAGCTCCCCCAAACCCAGTTCCCCACACATAGACAATGGTTCGCTGAAGGAGGAGGCCATGCCGGTTCCTCTTTTCTCAGAGGACACCAGCCATAAAGACCCTTCCCATGATGCACTGGGGTTTTCTAGCGAGGCAGACAGTGAACTCTCAGAGAAAGCAGGCGTCAGTGGAGAGATCGGTGTGTTGGATAGTAGCGTGTCAAGATCCACCAAAGAGCTGCTGGCCGCTCAGGCTGAGGAAGATGAGGAGGAAGAGGAGGATCCAGATGTCTACTATTTTGAGTCTGATCACTTGGCTCTCAAACACAACAAAGAGTATGTTCTGGTTTATGCTATCCTGTCTGAAGTCATTGTTTTCATATTTGTGCTTTGTCTTTATGCCCTTTTGTTTTCATTCATTTGGGGTGTTTGCTATGGCAAGCACCATTGTTACTGTTCCTCATATTGTTCCTGATTTGAGCAAACCCCAAACCCAAAGTATTAAACTTCTTAAATCTGAAGGATTAAGACAGAATTGTAGCAAAAATGAATCCTGCTGCTTGTGGAGCCAAGTACCTTTCAGTTAACTGACAGATGGAAATGTCCTGCAGGCTTGAGGTGCCTCACATTAGCAAAGTTTTAACTTCATTTTGTGGGGAAAAAAGATATATTATCCATTGTCAATGGTGTAGCAATGTATAAAGCACAGCTCACACACAAGTCATTTGGTCATCGTAGTGAATCGGCATGACCAATTTGAATCTTTAACCCTTACGCAAATTTCCTAATCACATGAATAGGGGCCAAGCAACAATGGTGTGTAGGCACCTATAGTAGTTGTTAGTGTGACTATTACTGTTTTTCCCATAGCCCGCAGCCCATAGAACCACACACTTGGCACACAGACAGAGGACAGTCTGAACGGTCACCAAAGCAAATTTAGAATCTCTATCAAACCCTCTAGCGCCACCAACTTTCCAAAGTTGCACTTAACATTTATGTTAATATGTTGAACCGAAAGGGCTAGAAACAGAATATTTTATTCCTCTGATTCGTTGGCTCAAGACAAATCAAATGCGTCCCTCATGAAAATACTTTACAACATTTTTAATTTTCTGAAAACCTTATTTTTTCAAACCCTCTCAAAGGCGGTTGCTCCGATTTTCATGAAAATTTAACCAGATCATCTTCAGACCATGCCAACAAAAAGTTATGGAATTCAATTCAAGTTGATTTGTCAAGCCATTCTCGAATAATGCGCAAATGAATTTGATGAAGAAAACGGCAAAATTTATTTGAAGCTATATCTCCCAAGTGCATTCTGACTAAACTTTGATCTGTGTTATGACAACCATGACCAGAGGGTACCTGCACAGTTTCGGCGTAGTGCCACCTAGTGGTTTGGACATATGATAAATGGCTCTTTTAGCATAGAACTTGTGAATGGTTTGGCCAGAAATCATTTAGATCTTAAGAGTCGAACGATACCCAGTTTTTCAGAATTGGCCATTTTGGACATCAGCAAAACATCTGGTAAAACAGTGGCAAATGTGACTGCACCTTTAGATTTAAGGATGGACCTGAGCCATTTCTAAAATACAAAATATCATACATCTTTAGATGGTGAGATCTTTTGACTTTAGCCTATAAGAAACCTCCTAGAACACCCTAGCAACCATATAGTAAAGCTCCAGAGCCAATCAGAAAACTTTAGCTGATGTATAATAACGTTCTGGTAACCATTCTCAGCACTTTAGAGGCATACTAGTAGGTTTTTTGAGAGGGCAAAAACCACCAGTATTCAGTGTGTTTTGCAGCTTTAAAAGTAGTAGCATACTGTAGTGCTTAAACTTGTGTTGTTGTCAAAGCCAAGCAGTTCAAGTTTTGATTTGTCCTTCTCTTG
This sequence comes from Gobiocypris rarus, assembly GCA_023029165.1. Classification (NCBI taxonomy): domain Eukaryota; kingdom Metazoa; phylum Chordata; class Actinopteri; order Cypriniformes; family Gobionidae; genus Gobiocypris; species Gobiocypris rarus. The sequence goes on along the minus strand of CM040915.1, from coordinate 28,883,526 downwards.
TTTTTGATCTAGTCTTTTTAGTTTTCAAAGTGTTTGTGCTTTCATTTGAAGACAGGAATGTTCTCCCAGATAAACATCTTTGTGTTTTCCTGCTTAACTCTGCATACTTGTTTTCTGTAGCGCAATAGTCGACTGCGCTTGCAGAAAATGAGCAACAGCTGCTTTAATCTCCAGGACGGTGGTAGGTAATAAGCAAGGGGAATCCTGCTGCTGGTGGACAGGTTGTCCTGGGTCGTGCTCATTCAGTGTGTGCCCATCTCACAGTGTGAGTGCAGGGATCAGGAGCAGCCAACTGGATTAGCTTGTCGGTCAATAGAAATGAGAAGGGAATGGCATGTCACGTCAGTTTATGAGGCCTTTCTAAATTATAATTTTTGTTGTTACATTGAATCGTTCTCATTTCTCATATGGGACGATTTTTATCCTTCTTTTTTTAATTTGGATTTGTTGTGTGCTTAAAAAAATCTAATTATAGATATATTTATGCAGATTTTTACATTTTTGAAGAACCAAACAAGGTTTGTTGCTTATCTGTGCAAAACTGATCACTACAATGCCAGGGAATTGGGTTTACCAGGATGTTGCTAAAGTGTTTTTTAAAGCATTGCTGGTTTGTTCCTAGGACGTTGCCAGAGGGTTTTGTTGGCCACTAGGTGGTTGGTTAGTGTAAGTGTACGGCGAAACGGTACCAGGTGAAAATTATCGTCTTATCATTTAGAAAATTAGCACTCTATTGATGTGGAGGGTCAGGGGTTTGTTCTAAACCAAAGTATGAGAAAAGGAGATAGTGATGATCGCCTTAACAAAGACCACTAACAAGGAAGCCACCACACAATAAACTCCTATGTGCCTCACATTAAAAGCTACTAAGCCGTAAAGATGTATGGAAGTTTATTGAGAGTGTGTGGTATTCAGTACAGGTTAAATGGCACCGTACAAGTCAATATGGCCTGAAGCCCATATCACTGTATATTTGTTTAGTTTTTGTCTGATATTAGTGATCTAGCCTGCCTTTCAGACAGTTGACCCATAGGTGGCAGTGAAATGCCAGCCATATGTCAGTTTTTGGGCTCATTGCCATCTTTGGCTGCTTTCCCGAACCTGCAGTGCTACATGCCTGTCTTTATTGTGCATTTGAATCGAGAGGCTGTTAACAGCTCCTCTGCGGTCTAAATTATTAGACGGCAAGGAAATTGTAGAAAAACTAGTCAGCTGCCCTTAAGTAAGGCAAATCAAATGGAGCCAGTCCTCTAAATTAATTCTTTTTTTAAGATTAATTGCTTGCTGTCATCAATTGGTTTTCATTCATGTTAGGCTAGACTGACTATACAAGGTCTGTTGAGCTTCTGAATAAGATTACTTCTAAGCAGTAGGCAGAAACTCCCACTCAGAAGAGCATCTTTGTCTAATTCGCTTTTTTTTTCCTCTTTGCCTTTTTTTCCCCGTGTTCCTATTTGTGGATCCTATTTTCCTGAGGGCGCACAGGGAAAAGGTCAAAGCTCTGTAGCAGGCAGGCAACGTCATCTTCATAACTAACAAGATGAATCGGGAAAAGCTCTTTCAAATGTGAGCTTCTGAATCCCAAATCATATATTAGAGGCACAAAATCCAGTTTTTTCTTTTTTGTTAGACACCTATTATGTAAAATGAACCTGGTAGAATACAGATTGTTGGCTTGTCCTACCTATTTATATCCAACAGTTAGTCATACATCAATGTTAGCAAACATGTATGCTTAAAATATATATTTTTAATAATATAAGTCAATGACTAGCAATCACTCTATATCAAAGGCTAGCAAGCTTCTACTAAATAAGGGCTTTTTAAGGCTAAATCTCCAATCCTGTTACCCATTCTAGCGCTTTTGTATTATTGTTTAATTGAAGTATTTCGTTATTCTTTGTTGTAAATGATCTGTTTAATAAGTGTCATGCTTATTTTTGGAAAAAATGCACTGCTCCTATTTAGTTCGACCTCCTGAGGTTGACCATAAGTATTCATTTTATATTTGAATATCTCCCGCTGGAAGCACAAAGCCCGGTTCCTGCATGAATCTGTCAGTCATCACCCACCCACCCTGTGACAAACAGCAAATATTTCTATTTATAGAATATTTATTTCTATGGGAACCATTTATGGGAACTTTCTTTAGTAAAGCATGTGGTTGTGCTTTACTAAATAATGAATGAATAACTGCTGAAAGTTTGATGGCTAGATGCATAGCATCAGCTGTTAATAATGTACAAAGCTTCTCCTCTGTCCTACACGTTAGTTATCAGAGGTTGCTCCAGACCATCAGCGTACTGGAGGCCCAGCGAACCCAAGCCATCCTGGACCTAGAGACGCTGGCACGGCATCAGAAGGAAGCCATGTCAGACCCCATCGCCTTTGTGGACCAGCTACAGAAACAGGTACAGAAGTTTCCTCCAGGCCTTCCGTTGCGGTCTTCTGAAATGGCTTAGTTATACTGTATTATGGTTTGTGAATTTAATGCTTTTGATCATCTGCTTTCGTTACAGGTGGAGATGGGGTTGCCTCGACCCCAGAGAGTGGTCCAGCTCCCGGACATTGCATGGGACCAATACACCTCAGGCCGTGGCGACTTTGAAAGAGAGTTCTGTGACAAGAAGCGCAAAACACGGCAGTTGCAGTTAATCTTTGACAAAGGTGTGTACCAGTTGTTTGTAAATTATATTGAATGTGTGTGTGTGGCTGTGGCTGTGGCTTTTTTATGGATGGGTCACAGGTCCAATGAGTAGGATGTATAATAGAAGACCTTAGTGAGCCTGAAAATACATTTTAAAAAAGGCAATTCGTATTGTGCTGCACGGTTAATCAAAATTAAAATAAAACGAAACCGTAATATGGATTAATGCAATAATCCACTACAATTGGCAATATAAACGTTGGATGGTTTGACATTTGAAATTGGAGAAATTAATAATTGTGTATTTTACTTTTTTAATTTAATGGTATTGTTTAATTATTGTCATTATAAAGTAAAACAAAACTATAACTTTTTTTCTGACATGTTTTTCTTTATTATACATTATTGTATAGTCATATTGATATAGAATCACCTTTTGGAGATACAGCAAAGTTGTTGTTTTTTCACTATTTTTTAATCAGAAAAATCACAATTAGATCAGATTGTGGAGCCCTTATTCACACGTACAATTACTTAATTCATATCAAATATTAAAGTTAATATATTTTTGTGGGGTGATACTGTTCATTAAAGTTCATGGTGATATTTTTGTAATTGTCAGGGTGATGCAAAACTATCATTTTTTTAATTGGATTAAAGAAAAATCTCTGCATAAGTCCTCTGTTGCGAAATGCAAAACAGCAAATAATGTCAAAGAGAAGACTCAGATCCTCAGCAGGTCCTCAAGATTGTGTGTCAAGGTCATTCAAAATATCAGATAATTGACATTTTTATAACAAGGGAAGTGTAGGCTGTTGTCGCTGCACCTTCTCAAAAGAAATTTTAATCATACAGGGAGTGCAGAATTATTAGGCAAGTTGTATTTTTGAGGATTAATTTTATTATTGAACAACAATCATGTTCTCAATGAACTCAAAAAACTCATTAATATCAAAGCTGAATATTTTTGTAGTTTATTAGAAAGTAGTTTTTAGTTTGAGCTATTTTAGGGGGATATCTGTGTGTGCAGGTGACTATTACTGTGCATAATTATTAGGCAACTTAACAAAAAACTAATTTATACCCATTTCAATTATTTATTTTTACCAGTGAAACCAATATAACATCTCAACATTCACAAATATACATTTCTGACATTCAAAAACCAAACAAAAACAAATCAGTGACCAATATAGCCACCTTTCTTTGCAAGGACACTCAAAAGCCTGCCATCCATGGATTCTGTCAGTGTTTTGATCTGTTCACCATCAACATTGCGTGCAGCAGCAACCACAGCCTCCCAGACACTTTTCAGAGAGGTGTACTGTTTTCCCTCCTTGTAAATCGCACATTTGATGATGGACCACAGGTTCTCAATGGGGTTCAGATCAGGTGAACAAGGCCATATCATTAGATTTTCTTCTTTATACCCTTTCTTGCCAGCCACGCTGTGGAGTACTTGGACGCGTGTGATGGAGCATTGTCCTGCATGAAAATCATGTTTTTCTTGAAGGATGCAGACTTCTTCCTGTACCACTGCTTGAAGAAGGTGTCTTCCAGAAACTGGCAGTAGGACTGGGAGTTGAGCTTGAATCCATCCTCAACCCGAAAAGGCCCCACAAGCTCATCTTTGATGATACCAGCCCAAACCAGTACTCCACCTCCACCTTGCTGGTGTCTGAGTCGGACTGGAGCTCTCTGCCCTTTACCAATCCAGCCACAGGCCCATCCATCTGGCCCATCAAGACTCACTCTCATTTCATCAGTCCATAAAACCTTAGAAAAATCAGTGTGGTGGTCGACTTTCTGCCTTTCTTACCTTGGCCATGTCTCTGAGTATTGCACACCTTGTGCTTTTGGGCACTCCTGTGATGTTGCAGCTCTGAAATATGGCCAAACTGGTGCATCTTGGCAGCTGCACGCTTGACTTTTCTCAGTTCACGGGCAGTTATTTTTTGTGCCTTGGTTTTTCCACACGCTTCTTTCGACCCTGTTGACTATTTTGAATGAAACGCTTGATTGTTCGATGATCACGCTTCAGAAGCTTGGCTATTTTAAGACTGCTGCATCCCTCTGCAATATATCTCACTATTTTTGACTTTTCTGAGCCTGTCAAGTCCTTCTTTTGACCCATTTTGCCGAAGGAAAGGAAGTTGCCTAATAATTATGCACACCTGATATAGGGTGTTGATGTCATTAGACCACACCCCTTCTCATTACAGAAGTTTTTTTTAATTTTTATTTAAAGAAATTACATATTTAAAGGTTTAAAATGGATTTAAGGGAATAAAGAATAAAACGAAATAGTTAAAGAAGTTCTAGATTTAATTATAGTCTATATAGTTGTGAAGTAATCCATATAAACTCTTTGCAAATAATATATATTTTTAAAAATATGCACGCATTCATTCTTATTAGTATGTCTGATATGTAAAAAATACAACAACAAAAAAAACCTTTCTTGTCTCATCACATTTGGTTATGAATGACATTTAAGTGATTGCATATTTTCTATTCAAAATAGCATATGTAAATTATAAAAAGAGTAGTTAGCGTCACTGTATGTTACTGTGGGTCATTAAATGTATCCATTGTAAAACAGTTGTCAAATATTAAATGTTTAGCTACTTATCTTATCACGCACGCACTCTTTCACTGTAAAAACTAAAAGTGCCACGTTGAAACACTCATCTTCAGTGAATATTAAGCCCTGCCTTCTTTGATCTGATTGGCCATCATTTTGACATTGATGAGCGCTATTAGACCGCTGAACAAATGGAGTATATACAAATGTGTATTTGAGAGCAGCATTAATGTTAACATTTCCAGTTATTTGGGGGGACTCGTCCCCCTCAATGCCTATGGTGGTTACGGCCCTGCATGATATAGATTTTCTGGTTTGTTTATTGTTAGTGGGTCCCCTCATCATAGGGAAGTGTTCAACCCAACGGTGGCTCTGGGTTTGTCTGTTCAAGGGCAAATGCATGGACAGGAGTTATTCCCAAGTTAAAACGCTCTTTGTCTTTCTGTAGTGGGGTTGCCTGCTCGACCAAAAAGTCCTGTGGATTCCAAGAAGGAGGGAGACTCCTCATCCGTCTACTCCTCCTCCCTGCCGTCAAGTGACGGTCCAGAACACAGCATGTCCAGTAGCAGAACTCAGGTAATTTCAGATTAACGTCATTTTGTATTCTGTCATCATTTACAGCGTTTTGACTTTATGAACCTCCATGTTGTGTTTTGTAGAGGAAAAACCTGGTTACAGATTCTCTTTTATGCTTTGCTAATTTTTTCCCCTTGACCTACAATTTCACTATGTTTCATCACACACTGCTGCATCCGATACATAATAAGATCAAGACCTAACATTTAACTTGACATATTTCTTGTTATATATGTGCTTGAGCCCTAGGACATGAACTCGGATGTGTTCTGCATACACAACATCTTCCCTGAGAGCACAATATCTCCATCCATATTCATTTTGCTTTAACATTTCAACATGAAATGTACTGCAAGCGTGCTGATGACAAATGACTGTAAAAACAGTGTGTCTCAATGTTTTTTCTTGGTCTGCTTTATGGAAGTGCTGAGTTCAAGCAAACTAGCTTTCATGCCAGTCAGTTCTTTCCATCTCTTTTGTTCAGTATGCCCATGTTCATGCATGCAGCCCATGTAGAGAAAAGATGGTATCTATGGAAACCAAGAAATGTTCCCTTCCCCTGTATACAGAATGTGTATGTATGTTAACTTTATGAATAAAGCATTTCCATTGGTCTCTTGGTAGATGAAGACATTTTAGTAGATCTCATTATTCAATGCAGTTGCCAATAGAGTGCAACAGTGCCTTTTTTAGTGCTACTTAAATTTTGCTTCTGGGCGTATTTTTCCATTCGTAAAATATTCTAACTGACTTTCAAGCGTGAGTTTTTTTTTTTTTTTTTAAGGGCACCGTTATTTTCGAACACATCACTTTCTTATTTCTATGACGATGCATCATGCTTGTCACGTGACGGCATATATCAAATGTATCGCTTTTATTTTATTTCTTTTTCTTTTTTATTCAAAATATTCACAAACTTGTTGGTAGTAATTGCTGTTTAAAATCAGTTTCCCTATGGAGAAAATAAATGGAGTTTCCTTTTTCATTTGAACCTAAAATCAAAATGTTAATGTCCATGTATGGCTTTGAGCTTTTTCTGACTGATTGTGTTTGTACAGTTGATCAGAGGGAGGCTGTGCAACCAGAACAAACCTGACACCTTCAACCAGCTGTGGACCGTTGAGGAGCAGGTATGAAGCTACCCAGGAGCTCTTAGTGGACGTGAACTTTTATGACGAACTACTGAGAATAGTTAAATGTCCCAACAGTTGTTAGCAGTTAGAAAGCTACTCGTCCATTCTGTATTATTGGACTGAAGCTAATTGTTGTATACTTGATTGTATATTTTACTGAACAGTTTTGTGCAGCTCTTGAGCTGTAAGGTTTGGCTTCAGATCTCGTGTGTGAATCTTGTAGAAAAAATTGGAGCAGCTGCTTTTGAAGTTCCCACCAGAGGAGATCGAGTCTAAACGCTGGCAGAAGATCGCAGATGAACTTGGCAACAGGACCGCCAAACAGGTGCGTCTTCAGGCCCTGCTCTACACCGTCACCCTCTCTGAAGATGATCTTCTCCTAACTTTGATGGCCATTCAAGTCTCTAGTCACCTTTTCACTGCTCAGTAAAGGAGTCATCCAATTAAAATCATTACAGCTCCATTTAATGGAGACCTTCTTATTTATAAGGTTTCCACAGGTCCTTAAAAAGTCTTAAAACATTTAAATTTAGTTTTATCAAATTTAACGCCATAAGTCTTACATACCTTAAATTGTATAAGAATAGTCTTAATTATATTCTATAATTTGGGGACGGAAAAACAGGAATAGCGATATGGTTTAACGTGATGATTAAACAAGTCTATGATTTCATGAAATAAATATGAGCACTGCACAATTAAAAGTCAAAATGCTGGTGTTTTTATATGAATGTATCTCGAAACTGTCTCCAGAAAAGTTTCATCTTAACTCCGTATAGTTGTTAATAAAGTAGCTTTGTATTCAGGGGTTACTGCCATTCCATAAGCGCCACCTACTGTCAGAATAAATATGCATTTTCACTCAGCCTGTTTTTGTTCAGACCAAAGCCAAAATTGAACCATATTTTACAGCTAATATGCATTCTAAAAAATCGTAACAATTAAGATTGATATTATTCATTTTGAATGAATATAATAATTGATACTTTTTACTCATCTCTTTTCTTAAGTCATGGTTTAAAGGCTTTATCGTTTTATAAAACTTGTTTTTGTGTGAACCTGTATTTGAACTGTAAATCATGTTTTTGCAGTCATTTTATGGTTTATGGTTACCAAAGACATTGACCTACTTCTAATTTGGTATTCATTTTATTTGTGCTGGTCTTAAAAAGCCTTACATTTTGATTTTGAAAATCCAGTTGACTTTGTCACTAATCTTACAAGAGTAGATAAAGCCATGGTAGGAAAGCTTAACAAGGGAATTTAGGGTAAGCTCTTTTTGTTTACCAAATCTTTGTTCCTCTTCTTCACAGGTTGCTAGCAGGGTACAGAAATATTTCATTAAACTGACAAAAGCTGGTATCCCAGTACCAGGCAGAACACCCAATGTGTGCATGTACAGCAAAAAGGTAAATTTGTATAATAAATATAATGTTTTTACACAGAAAGTTCTTTTAATGGATGTTTTTTATAAATGTTAACTTTAGGTTTTTTAATATTGAAATGAAAAATCTTAAATAATGTTTGGGTCCCACTTTATATTAGGTGGCCTTAACTACTATGTACTTAAAAAATAAGTACAATGTACTTAGTCTGTTCATATTGTATTGCAAAACACTTTTGCTGATATTGAAGTAGGATACGGGTAAAGTTAGGGAAAGGTGTAGTCTTGCGTAGCCAGAGACTGACACCTCTGATCCGACCATTTCCGACTGAGCGTACGCTGGAGTGCTTATCTGCCGCTGCTCTCCGGTGCGTCTGCTGCGGTTTCCGTGTCTTCCGTGGGACTTTCTCTGTGCGACTACTTGGATGATGTGGGATTAAGTGCTCTCCTCCTTCCTTGAAAGCCTGCTCCATTGCTAAGTCTGTGTTTGTCACAAACGTGCTATTTTACTATGGGACGGTCCTCTGCCTTGTAATCGTGGGACTGGATCACTCAATGAACTTTCTATGGACATTTTGCCAGCAAGAACCTCACTACAACTTTGGCTTGCGAGCCTCACTAACTGGGCATTCTGACGACCTGATCCGCTTGATATACCGGTGAGTTAGCCTGCACTTTCTCCCCGGTTTTCATAAGTGATCAGTGGACCTTGGGGGCTTGGTAGTCTTTAACCAAAGGTTGCCTGGTCCCGTCCCCCCTGTCATCTGCTTCTCGGCGGTGATTTGGCTTTGTGGTGTCATGTGAGCCAGTTTGTGTAGATGGGTTGGTTCTGGCTTTTTTTGTTTTTATTTTTCTATTGTTTTAGCTAACTGGCCTTTTATCTGGATATTCCCACATGATTCATCCACTTGGCCATGCATCAGCACAAACTGAATATATTTTTATACTGCCTCGGAACTGTTAATTCTGAATTCAACCTCTGGTCTGTCCGCAGTTACACATGAATTATGTACCTTTTTATGGAATCACACTTTGGCCCTGTTAAGCTTGGTACATACTCTGCAAGAACAAAGAAATGTGTTAGTTTTCTCGAGGTGGCAAGAACAAGAATAAAGTTCGTTCTGGCCAGTACATTCCATACTTAACGAGAAAAGCAGGTGCCGAACATCTCCGTTTCTCCACTAAACCCCGCCCACTTTAAATCTCTGACCAATCACACAATAGCCCTCAGACACCCACAAGAAAAAAGTTCTGCTCAGATGATGTGTTGGGAACAAGCTGCAAGAACTCCAAAACCAGGGCTGCGAGAATAAAATGATGTAATTTTGTTCTCGCAACCTTGCAAGCGAGAACTCTTTCTCTGTTCTTGCGGAGTATGTAACAGCCTTTATGTTCGTCTGGGATCTCATCGTATTCATCGAGAATTCCCATACCAGCCATGTCTTTAATAACTGCATCCTGTCATTCTGGTCAGTGGCTGGGAGGGGTGGTATCAACCTTGACCACATTCGCTCGCTAGAATGCGCATCCATATGAACTGTGTCAACTTCAATAACACTAGCCTCCTCTCCGGTTGGGTTTTCACCACTCAAATCTTTTATTTTGAATGACTGATTTATCTCCAGGGACTTGAGCTATTTATTATTGACAGAGACCTGGCTATAAGCCAGTTCCCTTGTGAGAACTGACTCCAGCGGACTGTACCTTTTTTAATATGCCAGGAGCTATCGGCAGTGGTGGTGGTCTAGCCACTGTGCTTAGGAACCATTACCACTGCAAACTTATGCCTGTTGATGCTTTTACATCTTTTGAAGTGCAGCTAATGAAGCTTAATGAAACCTGTCCCGTGTTTTGTGCACTCATCTACAGACCACCTAAATAAGATAACACTTTTTGTCAGCACTGGTACCTCATTGTGACAGACTACTAATTCTGGGAGACTTCAACATTCACATTTGCTGTAAATCACTGTGTATGGTGGAATCTTTTAATCTGACGCAGCTAGTTTCAGATCCTACTTGCATAAAAGGTCATACACTTGATCTGGTATTAACCTCAGGCTTTCATGTGATCAATCTTGAGGTGTTGGAATCTGGAATTTCTGATCATAGTTTTGTTTTATTTGAATCTGCAGCTGTTTTTAAATGTGCTTTATAAATAAACTTGAACTGTCGGCAGAAGGTCTGGACTCTGTCGTAGATTTCATTGGTCAAGGACCGCCCAAGAGTACATTTGACCGGCATGTAACTCAACCAATCACAGTTTGTTTTGTACTACATCATGTTAAGGGGCGTGCGTCTACAAATGATTACTTCATGAGCGTTTTCAAGTTTACTGCAACAGTGGAGCCGCAAACTTCACATACTTTTGAAAGTCTAGCGTTTGGTTGATCCTGGTAAGTGCTCATTGTCACAGTTGTAAACACGACGGTGTTCTTCTTCCATGAGGGAGTTTTGTTTCCAGGCGGACTGTTAAAAAACGCAACACACACGTCTCGCAGACATCCTGTAGAATTCAACCAATCAGATGATGACATCGAAACTCCTGAAGTGTTTCCAGATAAGTGTACCATATGCATCAGACGTTCAGCCAACGGTCTGTATGCGTCTGAGGCTGTGACTAGGACAGGTGTGGTGTTATGGGTAGGGTTAGGTGTAAGGGAAGGGTCAACAGTGTAATTACATATGTAATTAATTTCTGTAGTTACATTTATAATTACATGCTGGTAATTTTTAAATTGTAATTACAAACATGTATGTACACAATAATTGCATTGTATCAAATTATTAATTTGAATGTTAGTACATAGTAGTTAAGGCCACCTAATATAAAGAGGGGTCCAATGTTTTTGTTAAATTTATGTGAGATGGTTCTTAATTGTTGTTTTTGTTGTTAATTTTGTTTATGTATTTATTTTTAGCATATTGATCTTGCCTTGAAAATAGCCACAGATGCTGATATGGCAATAATAAAAAGATAAAGATATAACTTTCAAAAGTTTGGGGTCTTTAAGGATTTTTTTCTGCTTTTGTTTGAACAAAAATACAGTAAAACATTAATAATGTAAAATTTTACAAATAAATATACATTTTCTATTTGTATATATCTTAAAATGTAATTTATTCCTGTGATTCCAAAGCTGAATTTTCAGCATCATTTCAGCATCTCCAGTGTCACATGACCCTTCAGAAATCATTCTAATATGATGATTTACCATTTTTTATTATTATCGATGTATGCAGTTTTTCAGAATTGCATCAATAGAAAGTTTAAAAGAACAGCATTTACTTGAAATGGAAATCTTTTGTGACATTAAAAATGTCTTTACTGTCACTTTTGATCAATTGAATGCATCACCGCAAAACAGTATTCATTTCTTTAAAAACTTTTTGAGCAGGAAACAGTCAAAGTTTTAGTATATAATTACTTTTAAAATGCTTTATTAGTGCATATTTAATTGCAGGGCATGTTGTCTGTAATTGCAGGCCTCCAGTAAGCGACAGCACCACCTTAATAAACACCTGTACAGGCCCTCAACGTTCCTCACCTCATACGAGCCGCCAGTCTACATGGATGATGAGGACGAGCGTTCTCACTTCTTCAACAGCCTCCAGGATAACGGCGCGGATGATTCGGTCAGTTCCAGTTCAACTCCATTTAAATCAGAGAGCTCCCACTTCAGGGTGGGCTGTTTTTGATCGGTCACTGTGTGATTTAACAAGCGAAAGCCAGCGTTTTATTAATCATATCCAAGCAAATTGATTTAGAAGCTGAGAACGGAAAAATAAATACCAGAAATCGATGGATGAAAAAAAAATGTTGCTCATTTGAAAGCCATGTTTTCTGTTTCAAGCCATTTGTTTCATCATAGTGACTTCCGTTCTTCCCCTCTGGCAAACATTTGATGGCCTTTCTCAAACAGGAAATCCATTAAAGCCTGCAAACTGGCATTTCCACAGTTGGGATTTGCTTGATGTTTGATCATTTGATAATGATGTGCTGCCTTTTGACAAACACTGCTGCCAAAATCATTAGAGACGACTCGATGTTTGCGTCTCCTCGGCTGAACTGTGTGTTGAGCGACTGTGAACTGACTGCAGTGGCTTGACATTTTCTCTGTCTCTGATATGTAACCTTTACGCGACACTGGTCAGCGGTCCCTGCAGAGAACATAACCAATCATCAGTGAACCTTACATGCGCCATATATAGACTTACTACAAATCATGACATCACAAGCCCTGAAGCCTGCATGGAAAGATTGGGAATTAAGCTTTTCCATTCAATAACCTAAAAAAATGCATCAAATGGCAACCTTTAAATTATCATTATTACATTGCAGTGTTGATTTGTATTGCTGTGGTGATCATGCAGACAGTGATCAAAATATTTTTATTTTAAATAAATGTTCTGTCTATTCAGAACTTTTTATTCTTCATAGAATCTTAAAAAAATGTCACAGTTTCCACAAACATATTAAGCAGCACTACAGTTTTCAACATTGATGATATAATAATAAGAAATGCATCAAACCATCATATTAGAATGATTTCTGAAGGATCATGTGACACTGAAGACTGGAGTGATGATGCTGAAAATTCAGATTTGCGTCACAGGAATAAATTACATTCTAAAATATATTAAAATAGAAGACTGTTGTTTCAAATTGTAAAAAAATATTTGACAATGTTCCTGATTTAATGTATTTTTGATCGATTAAATGCTGCACATAAGCCAGTTTATTTCACACTAACTCTGTTGTGACTAACTGACAGTGAAAGTCAGGTCAAAAATATTATAATTATTTGGTAAAAGACATTGCTGATAATATTTGGATTAATTGTCAAATGGACATTTTATTTTTGTTGTGACATTGAAGAGATATCAGGAAATGAGGGGGAACTGGATCAGTATCCTCTACCTGACCTAAAGAATAACTAAACAATGTGTCAGTGCAGTATTAACACTTTTTCGATTGGCCACTTTAGTCGTTCTACAAACTGTTACTAACTTCGCAACTACATGTCAACTAAATTGTAGACTGTTATTAGTAGACTGTCTGCTTAATATCTGCTAACATTTTGTGATGATCCCTAAAAGACATTCTACTGACTATAAGGCCTTGTTTACACCTGGTATATTAAGAAGCATTTTGGTCGATCGGATCACAATTGGAGGACGCTAAATACAGGTGTAAACGCGGTCTAAAACGTTTTGAACTTTTCTACTTTCAAGCAATTCCAGAGGTTGTCAAAAACACATTAGACAGGATTGCTTTCATAGTGTAAATGCTCATGTGGTCGAATGTGTTCGAGCAGCCACAAAAGACTGTTTATTCTATAATTATTCTATAATTTACTCCGCCTCAAGCCATTCTTCGTGTATATGACATTCTTCTTTCAGCCAAACACAATTGGAGTTATATAAAAAAATGTCCTGGCTCTTCCAAGCTTTATAAAGGGAGTGAATAGTCCCTTAGATTTTGAAGCTCCAAAAAGCGCATCCATCCATCATAAAAGTGCTCCACACGGCTCCAGTGGGGGCCATCTAAGGCGAAGTGGTGCATTTTTGTACGAAAAATATCCATATTTCTAACTTTTAGAAACTATAATCACTGGTTTCTGGTAATAGCCGTACGTGAGACTAATTCCGGCGGAAGAGTGACCTCTGACCCAACCCAAGTTTGATTTGAAGATTAAAAACATACCAAGCACAGTTCTCTCACCATTCCTGATTTCTAACACGCACTCACCGCATTCAGTCTGTTATTGCGGCTGTCAGAGCAGAACAAATGCTTTTTTCCATCGTCTCCAAGTGCGTTTTTATAAAAATTGTGCAAGCTTATTTTGTCCATTAGATAAAAAAAATCCCATACATTTACCCGCCCATAGACCCTCCCCTAGAAGAAGGGACAGAAGTAGTTGAAAGTGGACAAAAGAGACCAGGTGTAAACAGGAATGTGTCTCCCTCATCTACTTGTGATCCGATCGACCAAAACACATCTTAATACCAGGAGTAAACAGAGCCTAAGTAACTTTGCAACTACATGTCAACTTACTATAACAGTATACTACAGTATTAGTAGACTATTAGTTTAGGTTTAGAATAAGTTGGTTACATGCCGTTGCTTATAGTTAGTAGAACGTCTAAAGTGGACCATCAAAATAAAGTGTAACCCAGTATTATATGGCAGACTCATTGAGAAGAGATGTAGAGATTTGATTTTAGACTTTTTGTGAATAGGTCTTTGTAGTAGTGACAGCTTGATGTGGCGAGGGCTGTTGTTGTAACGTTCTGACCCTGCTGTGACGTTTCAGGATGAGGAAGGGGTGCCGGTGGAGCTGAGGCACCTGCCGGAGTACAAGGAGCTGATGGAACTGAAGAAACTCAAGAAACTGAAACTACAGGAGATCCAGGCTGAGAGCGCTCTCATGCAGCACGTCGGCTATAAGGTACACATAACATTTCTTTCTCCATGCTGATTTGTCAATGATTTCTGTTGGAAATGAAATGTACTTCACCCCCATGTCGTTACAAACCTGTGAGACTTACTTTTGTGTGTGGAAAACAAAATATATTTTGAAGAGTAATGATACATTTTTCATAATATCTTGTCTTGTGTTCCGCTGGAGAAAGAAAGCTGTATCGGTTTGGAAACAAGAACATGAATAAATGATGACCTTTTTTGAGTGAATATTCCAAGCTATAAAAGCAGTCACTCCTTCATGGAAGTCTGAGCCAGGCAAGCCAAGGGCTTTAGACAACTGTAAAACAACGTAATGTGACTGTTTGTCCTGTTCAGCACTTTGTCTGTCTTGTGTTTTTTTCACGTTTGCATGTCTTTCTCATTCAGTGTGACTTGTGTGGCATGGAGCCCATCCAGGGTGCACGGTGGCACTGTCAGGACTGCCCGCAGGACAACGCCGTGGACTTCTGCAGTACCTGCTCTGACTGGTGAGTCACAGCCTAACTAAATAAACATGGAGCTGGGGATCTTTAGGCACCTCACCGTGGGATTGGATTTAAATGTACAAAGCCACAATGCGATAGCTAACTGATTCTTGTTGCATCTGAATTTTTCAGTAGCAGTGAGGAGCTCAAATTCTCAGAGTTATGTTGATTCTGTGCCTGTATGTGTATAACCATTGTATTGGAAATATGGCCGCAACCCGAATATAGACCCTAAATGGAATTTGATATGCATGTAAAGTCATTTTGGTCTGGATTGGCTGTTTCAATAAACCAAATTATTAACAATTAATTTTCGATTATGAATTTTAAAATGAAATTGTGGCCTTATAAGATTGCATTAGTACCCGCCCACTTCAGCGTCATTGGTTCCAGAAGTAGCCTATTTTTTCCATTCATTTTTCGTTAAAGTGTTTTAAGCCATAAACCACACCAACCAGCTGAGGTGAATCACAACAAAACAAAAAAGTATTTGAAAATCTGACAAAGGTACAAGACGGTGAAAAAAAACTACAATCCCATGAAGCATTGCAAATGACATAAATATTTCTATGTATATAAAATCCAATAAACTTAAGTATTTTGACAGCATAGTGCAACCAACTCTATTACGGTCTCGCTTTTTAGCCACAACTTGCTCGCCGCAACTCGTGAATTTAGTTTTTTCAAATATGATTATTTTAAAAAATAAGTTGAAATAATGCAATTGGATGGCTTCAGGAAAAGCATATGGCATCGATATACCTTGGAACAGTAGACTGTCTCGGTTTTCAAGTTATCATTAATGACCCCCTTTTTGAGAAAATCAAGTTTTTAATGTTGTTTATATGTCAATGCTGTGTTTTAAATATGCTTAAAGATGAACCATGTGTAAATTCATAAGTCAATACCATTGCTATTTTCTTAAAACTGCAGTGAGCCAAAGACACGGTTTGAAATCTCAGTTGTTCTCTGTCACAAATGCCGTCATAACCAACTTTAAAAATCAATTACCCTATGGATGAATTTTTTTTTTACTTCTGGAACCCGAGTGTTGTGGACTGATATTGAAGCATTTAGGAAAGAAAGACTTTACTGAGTTCTGGTCAGTGCTGCAGGGATGGTACTGTTCATCCTCTGTTTTATTTGAAATTCTTAAGACAGGGAATCTCTTCCATTTAAGATTCCATTGGAGAACCAAAGGCGGCTTTGCACAATTATTTTAGTTTGTGCACAAATTTGTTTAACTTGTCCTAACCACACACCTTTCTGTTTGCCCTTTCAGTTTGTTCAAAACCGAGACCCACAAACCCACACACAGACTGGAGCCAGTCTGCCAGGCTGAAACCTTCCTGGACAAAGACTACTGCTTACCGCAGAGCACAGGCTACAACTACCTGGACCCCAACTACTTCCCTGCCAACAGATGACAGGGACGAGCTCCAGCGCTAGTAACCAGGGCTGGGCCGCAGCCCCCAGGGCATTCTGTGCATGGCTCCATCATCCAAGTCAAAGAAATGCTTAAGTCTGGGCGAGAGGGTACCAGATGTGCTGCACCTCGCCCGACCCGCTGCTGGAGGGGTGGGGAGGGTTTGTGGGGAGGGCAACACCCTGCCGTGGTTGTCAAACCTTACCAGGTCTCGTCAAGTAACACTATCTCAAATCAAAAGAAACGAAAGGAAAGAATGAAAGGAAGAACAGGCGCACCGACATTCCCAATCCCAGGACATTTAGAAGGCAACTCGACGTCTCCCTTTGTTTCCGACCGTTTGAGTGACGGGTGCCAGTGACGCACCTCTCAGAGGAGCGTTCAGCTCTGGAATCATCGGCGGGAGGGCGGCTCGCGTTAAAATGCAAAATGTCGTCTGTAGTTGAAATATTTATAAGTGAAGCTTTGTGTGTGAGCTCTTTTTGTGAGGTGGGAGTACAAGGAATGGAACTTGGTGCTGAGACTGTCGTCTTTGATTCATACCAGGTTTTTAACCAATCGAGGAGGTTCGCTCACAACTCCGACGTTCTAAGCGGAGGGAAAAAAATCCCAGCTGACAGACCCCATACGTGTCTCTTGCCATGGGCTACCATTTTCACTAGAAGCTGCTCTTTGTTTCCTCTTACAACCGTTACATGATGTTGTCACTTTATTTACGTTCATTTCCTTTTTTTTTTTTTTAAACGCCGAATTGGAAAAACCCACTCCACTTAACCCGAAGCACTACAGCACGGAGAAGACCAGCTGAGATCCGAAAGGCGATGTTCACGCTCTCTGCGCTCGTGGAGAGCTTTCTTTTCTTTTCTCTCAATGTGTACTGTTGTTGATCATGTGGAGTATTCAAATATATGGTGAAAAGTAGCCAGTGGTAGTTGCCGTGTGCCATTTTTTTTTCTTCCCTGGCCACTTGTTTTAGAAGAAGAAAATAAAGAACTTGTGGCAAGTTTGATCTCTGTGAAAAACTGCCCAACCATCATCACGCCTTTAGATCCCTCTAATTTTCGCAGTTTCCTCACGGTCCATGAAAAGATTGTATTTTTATTAATCTATTTAAAAGACAAAGAATAACAAGAAATCGATTCGGTGGCAGTTGTCGCACGCGTGACACTCCCACATTATTTTATACACATACGTTTTGTTGTGCTTTGAGTAGACCATTTTGTATTGGGTTCTGTTCTGTTCACCTCCCCTCCCTTGACCTGCTTCAGTATCTGTGTATAACAGTCTGTTCTTAAATAATGTAAAAAAATGTTAGAGGAGAACTGTGGAAATAAAAGTATGTGAAAAGTCTTTCTACACCACACGACTCGGGTATTATGATTTATCTTTCTGGTTCATTGCTGTTTGTTAAACTCTGTCGTTATATTAAATGGTTATGAATATAAGAATATCAAAACATTCACTTCAGTTATAGGAACTGTTCTCTGTTAGTGGTCCACTAATATCTTAAAAGAGCAGGATGGCCGATATAAAGCTAATATAGTATGATGACATTACACTATTTAATTAGTCACTATGAAATCAAAATTGACAATCCCTATTTTCTTATGGAATATTGTAGTATTTTTGTGCTGTAATCAAAATAACTTCCCCCTCCCTCTTGCAGCTCATCTCTTCTCTGATTTGTTTACTGGCACGAAGGCGGGACAACCTGTGACTCACATGACATCACAGCAATAGTAAACTACAACTCCCTGTCAATTGACCTGATTGTTTAATCCTAACCCCACACCTAATCCTAAACCTAGCTGTACCTGGGACTAAGGGGGGTAATAATCTAGAAGGGATCAATATTCGGCACAACAGTGGCAAATTTCACATCTTTCTCTTTTCTGACTGTTGTAATCTTTTTTCCCGCTTTTGAGAAAGTCATGGATCATGGATTTTTTTATTTTGCTATTAGCAAATGGAAACAAGATATACCGTATTGTTCGGAATATAAGACTTTCAGAAATATTCGTAGAAATACATAGGTGGTGGCAAATACGTGTAAAACGAGTGTGCCAAGAAATACGGTGTCAGAGTATAATGTTATAAGATCGGAAGCGCAAAAACGCGAACAGTCAAAGACCGTCTAAGAGCCACGTACATGTCATGTTTGCGTGCCTCGCTGACGGAACCAAACTTTCCACGTAGGCTACGTGGTTTATAACGCAAGACGGTACCCAGATTTCACACACAACTACGATAAGATTTTGCTTCTTGAAATTTTGGTAGGCTACATGGTTTTCATACTTGGAGATGATAGCCTAATGGTTATATGAGCCATTCTATAATTAGGGGTAGGCTACGTCATGTCCATGAACCGTGTACACATCATTTTCACTTCAATCAATGATCACTTATATCAGGTGACATTTCTTATTAATTTAATATAAAAATCCAACATATCTTTTTTCTTGCAAAAATTGCATATTCTATACTGGAATTTGCGGTTTTTGTGCTGTCCGATTTGATAAATGTGAGGCTTTGATCTTCAGATTAGCTCTAAAAATGCATGTTTCGGAATATATTACTTATAAATATTTGTCCAAAATAATCGTACAATTTTAAGAAAGGTCTTAAAAAAAAGTATTTTGCTCATCCATCTACATTAAATCATCCATTTTGTGTGTCAGAGAAATCAGTGTTAACTGTGTTACTCCCTATAAATCAGCAATAGTTTGTTCCAAAGTCACATGTCCAACATAACGTGATGTCATTCCTTTTTTGGAGGTAAATTTGAAGACAAGTGTGGTAAATTATAACTTCTCCTCTTCAATATATGATCTATATTACTGTCTGCACATAGAGTAGATTAATTGTCCGTCAACTGTGTTATCAACATGATCTGAACTTGCGTCAACTGTGTTATGTGTGGTTTTTATGTCATAAATCTTTTAAATGTGAAATAAACCGTCAGAAAAATAGATAGGGATATCTCTGGAGATGGAAATCTTGTGTAAGGATGGTGAATAACACAAAATTCAACATACTGTGGATTTATGACACAGCATTTGACCGTAACACAGTTGACAAAATAATGAATCAAATGTTAATTTTCAATAACATTTAAAAAGTCATTAGAGCTTAAGCTTGCCAAATAATTAATTCAGCACATTAAGGGCTGCCACCTAGTTTACTGATGAAAAAAGAATACTGATTTCCTGACTTTTTGGCCGACATGAAATACCCCTAAATATAGAATGACTCGTATAATTCAGATACAGGTTATTTTTATGGTATGCCAAAAAGGGCTTTTAAATGTGATAGTTGGTAAAAAAAGGGTTGTCTAATTCTAAACAGTATCGGTATATTTCTTGTCTCCCGTTCATCAATCACCATTTTAAAAGTTTACCCAACTATTACGACTTCCGCTTCTGAGAACCCCGAGTATGTTAAAAGGGTCCATTGTACTGCCCTCACATCTGCATGCACGTCATCAGAGATGAGATGTCAAGCTCTGAGGATTGTATTGTACTGATTTTGAGTTGGACGAGACCAATTCAGTTAATTGTTAACTTGAGACCTTCACCTGGGTCATTGAATTAGTGCTGCAGCAATCAGATCAGTCAAATTCAC
Organism: Gobiocypris rarus; assembly: GCA_023029165.1. Lineage (NCBI taxonomy): Eukaryota > Metazoa > Chordata > Actinopteri > Cypriniformes > Gobionidae > Gobiocypris > Gobiocypris rarus. The sequence continues at coordinate 28,863,205 of CM040915.1, read as the reverse complement.
TAATGAATCCTGTAAACTAGTTCATGTAAAAGACACGCCTCAAAAGATTTATGAAATTGCTTTCAACGCTTTTAACTCTTTGCCCTTCAACGGTTTGTGCATTCCTCTTCATACCCCCACATACATTTAACTCAAATGAAGACATCATTCTAGCACACAGATTCTACTTTTAAAGAAACAAAAAATCCAGTAAACATATGAAATGTCTTTATTTCACTCTGGTTGATAAAGAAGAATACAGTTATTGGACCTCATTGTGAAATTCATTGATTCATTGCACCTGTAAAAGCCAGACTGAAATTCAAATTATTTCCATTTCCAGCTCATTCATTTCTGCTTCAACTATAGTAAATTACTATTCTGGCACACTTAGCACGATATAATGCATGAAGTTACAATATAAAAAGGCTCTCCAGCAGCCGATCCTTCATGCTTCTGTTTTGCTGATTTCAGTGCTCAAGGATACTGATTGAGTCCAAAAACACCAAAACGGCACCAGACTGTAGTAAATAACCCTCGTTCCATGTTTTATGAAGCTGAAAGCTAGCTTAAGCATAAGCGAACCGGTTCGATACCAAGAGATAAACACTGTTGATTTATTGGGCTGATATTTACAGTGAACAACAATGGTGTGAAATGAATAGGCGCCAGTTGCTGCCTGGTAGTTTTCACGTGGACGTGCCATACAGAAGCTGTAATCACAGGCGTGTGTGTGAAGAACTGTAGTGTGTAAATGTGAGTCAGTCTGCAGTGAAGCTGTAGGTGATGGTTTTGTCCTCCAGGGGGCAGTGCGAGTCCAAGCTCTCTAGCAGGAGTCCAAGACGAGGCAGATCTGCTCAAAGACGTCTTCTGGGGGCTGCTCGGCGTCAATCTACATATACGCACACATAATACGGCTGTTAGAAATCATAAGATGAAAAGTAGGGCATCATCCCACAGGAGAGCTGTCATACAGTGCTAATAAATCCTAAAAACAGCTGCTGTCAATGCGTACACTCTTAACATATATAGAGACAGATCTCTATATAATCTGTCGTCATCTTCCCCAAATCATTAGATATGATTATAGTGCAATACATTTTGTTCTATTAAAAGTGTTTTCCACTAGTAAACATATTATTATTAATAAATTATTTAATTGTATTGTGGTAATCTGGCATGAACTGCAAGCTTTTCTTTTGTCACATTAATGCACAAAAATATATACATTTTATGGATATTGTTGGGGTGTAATTTAGCTTTGTACAAATCATTTGAATGCTTATCTTTAAATTGCTCAGTGAACGAACTATTCAAAGAGCAATATCTCATTGAAATATATTAGATCATAACTAGAAAAATAACTGTTCGTTATGGGAACTCACATCTTTTAAAGGGTTCAAATCATTATTGTAAGACTTTCGTTCATCTTCAAAACAAATATTTTTTTAATGAAATCTGAGATATTTCTGTCCTTCCATTGGCAGCTATGTAACTACCACTTTAACGAGTCAAAAAGTTCATGAAATCATAAAACTAATCCATAATCCTAAACTCATACGTGCTGCGTAACACGAGAATAAACCTCATTGGTTCTTGAGGAAGCTCAAACGTATTCCGTAACACGAGAATGAACCTCATTGGTTCTTGAGGAAGCTCAAACGTATTCCGTAACACGAGAATGAACTTCATTGGTTCTTGCGGTAGCTCAAATGTAATGTGGAACACGAGAATGAACCTCATTGGTTATTTTGGAAGCTTTAAAGCATTGCGTAACATGAGAATGAACCTCATTGGTTCTTGCTGAAGCTTGAACACTTTGCGTAACACAAGAATGAACCTCATTGGTTCTTGCACGTCAAGCGAACATGCTTGAGCTTCCGTTTACCACAACTGAAGTGTGAGTTGACAAATGTTTTTATGTAAATAAAAGTCTAAATTCAATCTGTTCAACACATAAAGTGATCGTGTCTCTTCAGAAAATTTTGACTAAACCGCTTAATTAATATGAATTAGTTTTGCTCCCTTAACTTTTTGAAGCATCAAAGTGGTAGATGCGTAGAGTATCAGACTGTCAGAAATTGCTCTGATTTCATTAAATATCTTAATTTGTGTTTTGAAGATGAACAAAAGTCTTACGGGTTTGGATCAACATAAGGGTGAGTAAATTATGAGAATTTTCATTTTTGGGTGAACTAACCCTTTAAGATTGTAATATTTCAATGAGCTGAGGTCTTGAAATGACTAATTTAAAATACACATATTGAAAAGGACCATGGAGCTATTATATAATCGGCATGTGCATGTACCACAATAGTACCAGTGTATTCTGTGAAGCACTTTTGTGTACCATGATTAAATAAAAATGAACAATCAAGAAGATAATTTGATTAATGTTGGTAACATTGGTGACCACTGACTTTTAGTGAATGGACAAAAAAACCCTGAGCAATTTCCCAAATTATCTTCTTTTATGTTCCACAAAAGACTGCTTCCCTTTTAGGTAAATTTTTGCTCATAAATCAGGTTTATATATCTTAATGATAACCCATATCTGGTTAATAAGTGCTTTGTGTAATTCAAAACTGAAGATTGCTGACATATTTTAAGAATGGATGTAAACTACACTCCGCTGATCTTAAGAGGTTCTCCTTAAACTGAGGTCAAAATGCTCCACTTAACCGTCATATTACACTGAAACATCACTTCTCACTAATTGTAGCTAAGCTTCTCCAGTCCACACCCACCTTATGCAGAACTTCCCGGTGTTCGTAGTGGCCGATCACGGGATTGACCAGGCTGCAGAATCCGTCCACTCTACGATGAGTGTCTCTGTCTCGGGCTTCTTTAGTGTGCAGGCTGCAGGTGGCCCTCTGCTGCAGCCGTTGGTTCATGATGTCTGCAGAACATTCCAGAAACAGAACAATGTCGGGCTGCCCCATCTGCAACACAAACCCACATATATACTGTCAGATCAGGTGCAGTGACACAGTTTACAGTGATTGATATGAGGTAGAATTCTGCAGGAGTTAAAGGTATATGCAGTGCATCCAGAAAGTATTCACAGCGCTTCATTTTTTCCACATTATGTTACAGCCTTATTCCAAAATGGATTAAATTATTATTTTCTCAAAATTCTACAAACAGTACCCAATGATGACAACGTGAAAGAAGTTAATTTGAAATTTTTGGTTTGTTCGAAAAAAAATCACATGTACATAAGTATTCGCAGCCTTTGCCAAGACACTCAAAATTGAGCTCAGGTGCATCCTGTTTCCATTGATCATACTTGAGATGTTTCTACAACTTGATTGGAGTCCACTTAAATTCAATTGATTGGACATGATTTGGAAAGGCAAACACTTGTCTATTTAAGGACCCATAGTTAACAGTGCATGTCAGAGCACAAACCAAGCCATGAAGTCCAAGAATCTGTAGACCTCCAAGACAGGATTGTATCGAGGCACAGATCTGGGGAAGGGTACAGAAAAATGTCTGCCGCACTGAATGTCCCAATGAGAACAGTGGCCAATCAGGTCTGTATGGTGGAGTGGCCAGACGGAAAGCACTCCCCAGTAAAAGGCACATGGCAGCCCGCCTGGAGTTTGCCCAAAGGCACCTCCAGGACTCTCAGACCATGAGAAACAAAATTCTCTGGTCTGATGAAACAAAGATTGAACTCTTTGGCCTGAATGACAAGTGTAATGTCTGGAGGAAACCAGGCACCACTCATCACCAGGCCAATACCATCCCTACAGTGAAGTATGGTGGTGGCAGCATCATGCTGTGGGGATGTTTTTCAACAGCAGTAACTGGAAGACTAGTCAGGGTCAATGGAAAAATGAACACAGCAATGTACAGAGACATCCTTTTTTCTTTTCTTGAAAATGGTTGTGAACCGATGCTACCCCTCCATCCTAATGGAGCTTGAGAGGTCCTGCAAAGAAGAATGGGAGCTGCCTAAAAACTGCCAAAAAATAGGTGTGCCAAGCTTGTAGCATCATATTCAAAAAGACTTGAGAGTGTAATTGGTGCCAAAGGTGCTTCAACAAAGTTTTGAGCAAAGGCTGTGAATACTTATGTACATGTGATTTTTTTTATTTTTCTTCCCGTTTTTTTTTCTTTTTAAATCATTTGCAAAGATTTCAAATAAACTTATTTTACATTGTCATTATGGGGTATTGTTTGTAGAATTTGAGGAAAACAATGAATTTAATTTAAAAAAATTGCAATAAGGCTGTAACAAAATGTGAAAAAAGTGAAGTGCTGCGAATACTTTTCGGATGCACTGTATAGCCCGGGACACACCAAGCAGACGTCAAAGAGCTAGCAACAAAGAAAGCAGACTTTGTTATCGTCTGCGTCTCGATGTAAGGACATAACTGTCTATATCAGCATATGTCCAAAGAAGATAATGTTGTCTCATTTACTCATAAACCTATATGGCCAATAGTTTTTTTTTGATTGTTGTGCGTTCCAGCATTATGTCAATGCATAACCTCTATTCATATATAAACTATGATCAATGCACAAACATAGAGCACATCAAATATAGTAAATGTAAGCTCAAACGTGCTTTCTTGACTGGTGAACAAACCTTGCTCATCATGCAAGCCTGTTCTAGTGCACCATTAGTGTGTGAAAAAAATCTAACTCAATAATCATTGTAAATCTTGCCCTCTGAAGTAGATCTTAAATCTCATTTGTGCATATTCAAACTTGGCTGTTATGTTTGGTAACAACGCGACTGGCATCACCGATATTAAAACTGGTTACACTCAAATGCATCCTGACATTTGAGAGCTGTAGTGGAGAGAAATTTTTAGCATGTGACACTGGATTTTCCAACTGTATCTCAAAGAACGCTATCACATGGCTTTGGAAGACCTGGAATCTGAATTTTTGGCCGTGAACACTTTTCAAAATTTCAAGATGTCAAACAGCCAAGATGTCACTTTTCAAACAGCCAAGAAGTCAGGTCATATGGCTTTAAAACAACAGGAAGGTGAGTAAACGATGTCCGAATTTTCATTTTAAGAAACCTAATCCTAAAATTTGTGGTCTTATTTCCATAAAAACTTCCTGTCTTTGTGCCAAACATAATGCAACAACTGTGTATGTCTGTGTAATGTTTGTCAATGGTGACTTCAGTCGCACTCCCAGCGATTCCGTCATTTCCTGAAGAGCACTGACCTTGGCATCATACTCTTGCGCCTGCTTCACATTCTTTGGGAAGCCAGTGACCAGGAAGCCCTTCCCCTGACGCACAGTAGACCCCATAGCCTCGCACAACAGATCCAGCAATGTGTCCTTAAACACACCCAAACAGAAGAGAAAAACAGATGAACAATCTCATACAGATACACAATCAATGAGAATGGATGGATTCATAAGAACACGCACATATTAGATAAGAAGTGAGAAGTCTAATGTCTGGGGCGACTAAAAGTAGTTCACAGCCAATGTTAATGACAGTCATGTTGCTAAGCAACACCACTGTAACATAAATCATCTGATTAAGTCTGAATCTCTGAGTCACAATGCTAAACCTCAGTAAATAAAACTCACAACAAGAGCCTGAGCTCAAAATTATGAAACAAGTGTACATCATCTGACAAAAAAGAAAAGAAAAGAAGTGTAGACAATGTCAACCGCTTCATTAAATGTGTTTGTAAATGTCTGATGGTGAAAATATGATATATGATGATAATACATGTTCATGTAGCGCAGCAGTTGGACTTAATGAAATATGCAGTTGTCTATGGGTTTCTCTTATTTTTCTCCAACACTTGTTTGATGCTGATAGCATTACCTTTACATTAGCATGTTAGCATAACCATCTGACGCCTTTAAAAGTTTTAGGATGGATCCAATTGTCCTGTTGACTTTAGCTCCATCCCTAATTAAACACACCTGCTTGTAATTTAAAAGTAACCCTGAAGATTTCCGTTAGATGTGTTTGATTCGAGTTGAACACTGCAGGACAGTGGACCTCCAGGACTGGAGTTATTGGACTAGAAGTCAAGACATTGCATGACATCTGCTTGCGTGCAGAGAAACCAAATTTGAGGTTGTTTTCTGATCCCACCGATCTCTTACTTTTACCTACCACTTATTTTCCCTTTGTTAAAAAAATAAAAAGTATTATATGCATAGTTCAGTCATGAAACTCCAAGTAGCTCAGTAGAGCCAATTGATCTCTTTATTTCCTGTCTACCCAACTTTATTTATTTCTCACCTGGGTGGTCCAGCTCAGTAATGCGTGCCTTGAGAATGTACTTTAGCCGTCCTCATTGCCGGTCCTCCCTATAAGCCAAATATGCAAGTTGCGTAGAGCCGAACCACCAGGGGCTCCCTTTTCCTCAAATGTGATTTCTAGGGCTGTGCAATTAATATAATTTTAGTTTCATTTTTGATTTCAGATTCCAGCGATTATGAAAACATGACCCCACATTCTGTTCCTTTCCTTTAAAGCGCCGTGCTGTTGTCCTTCCTACATAACGTCCAAATCAGTAAAATCATGTAAACTTGACTGTCATAATAGACTCCCCGATACAAAAAAGAATGTATTGAGCTATGAAAGAGACGCTTTCTGTGGAGAGAAACACAGAAAAGTATAAGCTACTTTGGGCTTCAGGTGTGCGCCTAAATGGACAGATAACACAAAAATATGTGAAAAATGTCTTCCTTGTCGAGTTCTCTCTTAAAAGCAGTCATTTATGTCGTAAATAAACATAAACAGTTGGGAAAGTAACCAGTATATTAGATCCATTCAGTCTTAAAGTGACAGCAGCCTGATAAACCTGCTGTTGTTTGTCATTAATGTTAATCAAACAACAAAAGAAAACCAGAGAATCATCACTGCTCTTCACTAAATGACTTTAGTAACTTTAATAAGAATCATCAGTGTAAATGTAATTAATTCTGTGAAGACTATGCAGTGTTTTCAGTAGGCTCAATTTTTTTTTTTTTTTGTTTTAATGTATTCGTCCTGTTGTTTTTAATTTTCTTATTTTTTATTGTAGCTAACTGTTGTTTGTTGGTATGAAACTCCTCTGAACCTATAGCAAGCAATTTTGCATTTAAAATATGTCTAAACACAGCCCTGACATCTAGGCTAAAACACGGCAAAATGTGGGCTGTCAGTGAAAATTGTATAGATGTCTAATCATAGCCCTAGAATAGAGTCACCTAGAACATGAACATGTCAAAGAAATGAAACCAAACACCTTGTAATCACTGTTGACTTTGCTTGCATGATGGAATATCATACATCTCGCAATTTATTTTGGCAAAAACGACATGTAACCTAATTCAAGGGTTTTTGGATAGAAGTGGGTTACTCATAGCAGGACTATATTGGGTCTATATTAAACAGAGGCTATTGCTTGCTGGAAAAGAACAGATTAAGGGGATGGGGTAATTTTTTATTTTTTTTTAACACATTGACAGGGTCCCCAGGGTCCCCCTTTGGGAGGGCTTAGCCCCCAGTGAGGGTATGAAAAAAAATAGTAACAGTTTAGGGTCCAATTCTCACTATTAACTAGTAGCTTATTAGCATGCATTACTAGGATATTGGCTGTTTATAGTAATTACTTATAAAGTAAATATTATCGCCTTGTTCTGCAGGACCATATTGAAAGTTCCTTTATCGTACCCAGGAATGTTTGCAGAGTTTTATAATCACTGTGATCCCAAATGTAAGGTAGTTAGGGGTGTTCGGGGGCATACTCGCCTGTGTTTTGATTTCTATGATCTACATATGTGCATTTTAAGATGTTTTGAAGGCCAAATTAGATAGCAATAGCTTGAAAACCATGCCAGTGGCCAGTATATTATTTGTTTTTCTTCTTATCTCCACATCTCTTTTTCTCTTTGTTTTCATAGACACGTTAATTTACTGAAGGCTACCAGGAAAGCTAACCAAGTTTATTAAATTAATTCACAATATGCACATTTCATTACTAATCTTATGCCCAAAACAGGCTGAAAAAAGCAGAGCTTTTTTAATTTACTGTAGGCTACAAATGGAATTATATTAATTAACAGTATGTACACATTCATTATTAATCTTATGCCTATCTGATGAAAACGGCGTTGTTCATATTTCTTGTTTGTTAATTAGCCAACATTATGAATCACATTACATAAGCCTATTTTCAATTAAAAATGGCGAAATTAGACAAAAGTTTATTAAATAGTCATTTATCATTTGTTTAACATTTCTGACTTAAAAAGCAGCTGTCAAGTATGAAATGTTTAGTTTAGCTAAAGTCACGCTGCTAAAATTAGCACTCAGCCTCAGCAGCTTCTGTGTGAACATAAAGCCCGCCAACTCTGATTTGATTGGTTTCTCAAATATTTTGACATTGACGAGCGGTGACAGACCAATGAGGCCTCAGATGAACGCACACAACTCTGCTGACATGCACTCTGCTCGTTTAGGGGCTGAAGCCCCCCTAAAAAGGGCCTAGTGATGCCCATGACGGTCCCCCTGACAAAGTTTTGCTTAGGGTCCCTAGAAGTATAGGAACAGCAGTGGCCCTCTTCCTCCTCCTCCTCCCCAGCACCACTTGTCTAGATTATCTACAGATTCTCCCTACTTTACCTCGCAGCAGCCGCATATATCCTACTCCCTGAAATTCTGATTATTTTTTAGCAGTAGCGTTTCTCATACCAGCAGCAGCAGTGAAGCAGTATAGTATTCTGCCAAGACTAATCCTACTTACACTGCATTCTTATGTATAAAATGAGAGTGGTCATGACTGAACTCTAATAATGACAAAAACGTTTTGTGTCTTTTCCCAAATCTGTCATCTTTAATTTAACTGATATGCTCTTAAAAGTTGACAAAATTGCATAGCAGATTAACACATTTAGGCTACGTCCACACGAAGCCGGTGCATTCCCTATCCGATCTTTTTTTTCCCTCGTTCTAAAAAAATTCGTGAAACACGGCGCTGCGTCTCAAGAAATATCTGCGTACACACGAAACCACACGAAACCGACTGAAAACGGTGTAGTATATATGCCAGACCAGTATGGGGCGCTGTAATTCTATGGCAGATATACACTATACACGGAGAAGAAGACTTTGAGCATGCGCATAACCTTGCGCGCTGTATACGAACCAAGAAGAAGAAGACGAAGATAGCGAACGCAAGCCGTTTGACGCAGCCGACACGTGATGTGATGACATCATTGTTTCACAAAATATACGGATTGGCTGTAAACACGAAACCGCAAGGGTGTCGTTTTCAGATTTATCCACTTTAGGACCCGGTTTCAAAAAATAGCGGTTTCAGTCTCCCAAAACGCCGGATCCGTGTGGACGAAACGCCAATACGATAAAAAAATTATACGTATACAGTGATATGCGTCTCCGTGAAGACGGGCCCTTAAACTAAACTTTCTCTTCTGGGGGGATTTTTTATTTTTTTATTTTTTGCAAATGGACCAAAACTATTACAAATGTTTAAGGAATGCTTCTGATAAATTCAAGCATCACAGTAAAAGTAAAGTTGTGTCCAAGAAAAAAAAGAAAATTTAAAGGAAGACCTTAGATATGTCCCAGGCCAACTGCCAACACAGGGAAGAAAACTATAAATGCAATTAAATTTACGTAGCCTATAGGGTACAAGGGGGCTAAAGGCACAACATATTTGCTTTTCATTATTCCCAAAGTGCATGATTGAAGAAAAATATGTATGTTTTTATGTATGTTTTTATTTGATTTATTATACAGATGTTTTGGAAAGTGCTGCGGTTTAGAGGAAAATAAAATCGAAGGTGCCTTTTTCCTTTAACCCCATTGTACCCTATAACAATTCACACAGCCTTTTTGGTACACGTCCTTTCCTTTAAAGGTTAAAAGCGCTGGTAAAGTGTTATGAAATAGTGTGTCTTCCTGTATTTGTTCCACATCGGCTAACTCCATTGAAGGTGAAGCTGATTGTTGTAATTTTCGGTAATGGATTTTATCAAGATTGTGCACCTCGGGAAGCTGCTCTCCCCTCTCCAGAAGGTCTCGGAGAAACCGTCCTCTCTCGCTGTGAGACTGCAGCTCGCTGCACAGGATGTCCCCGGGACACAGGCGCTTCAAACTGTACCGCTCCTCTATTTTCTCTGACTGGAGAGCTTTCCCCGCTCCTGGCCCACCTGGTCAGAATGAGAAAGTTAAGAATAGACCTATAAGGAAAAACTGTATTGGCAATGATTGTTCTAAATACAGGGGAACAAGGGTGACATCCTCAGTAATTGACCGTCTTGGGAGATGTGAGATGGGAGATCAGCAGATATCTCATGGTTTGTACCTCACACTAAGCGCTGGCTCTCCCCGACCTTGCCATCTGACTGAACTCCCACAGGCCTTCATTAAGATTCAGCACACAGCTCAGGGCAGCCCTTATCTATCCAAAGTCCACAGCCAACAGCTGCTGTCTACACTGATGACAAGGATGTGGCAGCCATATTTGCAAAACTCAAACCATCCAAAACAAGTAGCAAAACTACCTGCAGCCATATTGCCCTCTAGCCCAAGACTAGTTTCCCACTGAAGCAGGTTTGAGCCTGGTCAGTAGTGAGGCCAGCAAAAAATCACTATCTAAATGTAACAAAATATTATTATTAGAACTTTGTTTATTGATTGGACTCAACTTACTGGATGGCCCCTTTAATTAAATATGCTTCATTACTATATTGCTATCTGCTTTTATATATTGGGCTCAACTATATTGTTTTTAGTGTGGAATGACAGTTACCAATAACTCATTGTGGAAACTATGCTTTTTTTTTTCAATGTCTAAAGATGAAATAAATATATTTAGCCATTCATCATTATGAAAGAAGCCTAATTCTATCTTCCATTCTAATATGAAGATTAATGCCCCTCACTCCACTTTGAATGGTAATGTATATTAACAACAATTACAAAACATCAAGGGCCCTACCATACTCCCGGCACAATGCGACGCCAGGTGCGAAGCAAGTGTTTTGCTATTTTCAGCCTGGCGCAGTTATCATTTTCATGTCTAGCGGCACGTTGTTGGAATGGCAAATGCACTCACTCCCATCTGTTCGCCCTGGTCTGAAAACGAGGTGTGTTCAGGCGCATTGGTACGTTTCTGTTTTAAGGACACTGAAACGACTGCGCCATTGACCAACAAAAACCTGGTCTAAAGAAAAAAGCGCAGTATTTTTTGTGTTATTGTGTTACACTCTGCTTATTACACACATAGGGATGTGCAGCAGCACACAAACATTTTTAAAATATTAAAAATGAAAGGAGTCCTCTCTGGAGAAGCCTTCAGTCTTTCTGCTTGCAAATTCCGGCATGTAAATAGCGAATCCGCCATAGTGCAAACCCGATTAGCTTTTAAAGGGAATGGGAGATGAGACTCTGATTGGTTTATTGCACGTTACGCCTAAACACACCCATGACTCATTAAGAGACCACGTACAACCCTTTTGGACCATGTGCCTGGCGGGCCAACCATTTTTTTCATTGTTAAACTAGCAAAAGTGGATTCGTACACGCCCCAAGTGCACCATATTCTTCAGACCATGCGCTTAGATCGTTAAAATAGGGGCCCACACACTTTTAGCATCTCTAATGTATGATAAAATGTATCAGATCACACACACTGCATTCCTTAAAAAAATGTCCCCACCATCCTTCCTAGTCTCTCAAATTCTCACATATCAATCAGGCTTGGTTGTCTCTTTCTCCCTGCTCCTCCATTGTGTTTTTCATACACCTGCGAGTCAGATAATTGTGCTTTTACCCTGTCAACGGCTTTGCAAAACCTACTGGGAATCTTTCTGTGCTATTCTAGACTTATGAAAAAAAGCACACTTTCAAAGGACTAGTCTGACTATTAAATCTAATCTTTTTTTTTTTCTTGACAGGTAAGTGCAAACACAGTGCTGATAAAATCTTTCAGCAAATCTTTAACGTGTCAGTTAGGGTGGTGAAATGCACTCCAGAGTGTAATTCACTCACGCTATCAATCTCAAATCTGTCCATCTGATTATCGACAGCCATATCCAAAGCAATATTACAGGCAGAACCACTGTACCAATCTGCTGATGTGACATGAACACAGGCCATATTCACCAGGCTCCTTTTTTGATGTAAAGCTTGGCTTTTAGTTTACTTCACTATGTCCCAGTAGCTAGACTAGAGCTTTTGAACAAACATGAGGGTAAGAAAGCCCCTAGCACACAAAGCCTCGTACCAACTTGACCGTCTGCTTTCCATTTATTCAGAACATGAGTCATTTTCAGATGAAGCCTGCCAACAGTTTCAATTAGGAAACTTATTAGGACACTTCAGAAGCTTTCACCTGCCCCCAATTTCACAGTTCATTATGTTGTTTGTGTGTTTGTGTCGCAAAAGAAACTTGGTAGCGTGTGTTATTATGTCTGATCTACAGTATATGCATCAAAACATTGCTTCCTGACCTGTTCTTCTGGGGGAAATGAAGGCCCAATAAAACATTCTGTGTTTGTCTATAATCAAAATAATGTGAAATTAAAGTAGTGTATGATGTGCTAATGCAGTTTTATCAGCTCACATACCAATCACAAAGATGACCTTTTGCTTCTTTGTCTCCATGGGAAAACCTGGCGGCATTTTGGAAAGAAAAAAAACAATTATATTACAATCAGATAACAGCTTTATAATGTCAAAAAATATAGCTTTGTCACGTCATGCGGTCCAATCAATGCTGGAAATGAATGAAAATAACAAAACACTTAAAATGCAGGGTTACCATTAACAAATAATTAATATAATTTAATAAATATAATATAATATAATAAATTAATATAATTAATTATATATATATATATATATATATATATATATATATATATATATATATATATATATATATATATATATATATATATTATATTAATTATATTAATATATATAATATATTAATATAATATATATATATAATATAATTAATATAATATAATATAATTACTATAATTAATATAAAATAATATCAGTAAAACACCAAGCCTTCAATATGAACAAACATTTATGGTCTTAACAGAAACATTTGGCATTTTGATATCACTGAAAATTATATTTTGGAATCTTAAAAATGTGAAAATATTTTGTGTCCAGGTCTTTATAACTGAAGTGGAAAATTCAACTCTCTCTTGGCCAATCATATTGCAGTTCTTATTGCAAAATTTTCAACCTATACTGACATTTTACAACTTTTTACAACCACTAGGTAAATATTAAGATTAATTTTGAAAAGCTGAATTCACGCAAAATAGTTACTAATATGTAGGTTTCACAGGTAAAATCTTCAATGACATAAAATTTTCTTCCAAGATCAAGATTTTAAAGGCCCGTCCACATCAAAGGACTATAAAGATGGCGATAAAGATAAAGTTCTAAAAATCTTTCTCAATATAAAAAAATAGCGATAGAGTTCACACCCCAGCTATAATGATAACGACACACAGAAACAATGTTGCTGGAATCACTTTCTGAATGATTTTTTTCCCCAGCTGATGAACGATAAAAACACTGACTGTAACGAGCTCGAGCATTTAAAGTGACAGACAAGCACACGCTTAAAACAAACAGAGCGATATCGTCTGCTGGTGTGGAAGCTAGTTATCTTTATAGCCATCGTTCTTGGTGTGAACGGGATTTAATTCAAGTGAAACTATTCTGGCATTACAGAATGTGTTTCTGCACTGCATCATCATTTATGATTAATGTCACTGTACAGACATGCAGGCATTAGAGGCCTATATTAGACGTCTGGTATTGCTTAAACAAGCACATATTCATTCCAGTATATGACAAGAAATGAACACACAAATACAGTACACAAAGATCAATTAAGAGATACTGCGCTCACCTTCTCCAATCGCCTCACCATATCCAGCCATCTCTTCATCGGTCTGCCAAAGAGAAAGACACAGAAGAAAAATGATTTAATTTACTTTTGTAAGGATCACAGACTTGTACAGGTAGACAGTGACAATGATCAAACGAGAGATACTCAGTATAACTAAAAATAAAAAGGCCTATATTAATAATTATACTGTATTTGGCTCTTTGTTTTTGCATTGCCATTATTTTCAAAAATGAGCACATTGCAAATTATCATGGCAGCAATGTCACAATGCTAAAACCTCAATGATTATAAAAATAGGTTCTGTGTTTTGGATGCAAAAGTCTTTTTTTCTTTTGATTTTGGGTGAAAATATGATGCTTCTTGACAGTTTCATGTGAGCTAATTAAAACAAAAGCTGTGAGGTTTCTAGTGTTTGAACATAAACACCGCAGACAACTGGGAACTTGACAGTTTGTGCCGTGATTACTGTGATTAAAAGAGTTCTGGGCTGTTTAACAGGAAAACCTTAGGTAGTAACTTGCCACTTTTTGCAGCATTAGAGAAGATGAAATGAAAGAGAGAGAGAGAGAGAGAGAGAGAGAGAGTGTGTGTGTGTGTGTGTGTGTGTGTGTGTGTGTGTGTGTGTGTGTGTGTGTGTGTGTGTGTGTGTGTGGGAGGAGTGCAGGGTGCTGCTGATGAGCGTGCTTGTGATGTGGGCAGGCCAGCCGGTCCGATGAGTCACTGGCAGAAAGAGAGAGGAATGATACACATACCCACAAACCCGCAAACAAGCTCAAACTTGAAATGTTCAGCCCACAAATCCTGCGCCATAGACAATGAGGGGTATATGTCCATCCCAATATTCACCTTAGTGCTTGATCAGTATGGATTCTTTCAATAACCAATTCTTGCATGTTTATTTTCAGACATTGGATATTAAGATACGTGCATGGCCTACATGCATTACATTAACAGAGAGCTTTCAAATGTCAGTTTCTTTTCAGCACACTTCACAAGCATAACATCCTGATACAGCACCAATTCAAGCATGATTTTACCCTATGGCAACATATAAAGCCAGATTCTAGCAGCTGTCTACCATCAAAACCTTTAACCGATATGCTGGCAGCCTGGCAATGATAGAACAAACTACGAAGCTGATTGGCTAGAAGGTTATTTCACCTTCAAATGCATAAATCTAACAATATTTAGTGAAATGTGTTCTCAAATTTTTTTGAAAAATAACATTGCGATATACAACAATAAGCCAAAACATTATGACAAACGGGTTAATAACGGGTCCTCTGCATGCTGTCAAAACAGCACTGACCCGCCACGGCATGGACTCAACTGTGGATTGAACTTGTTTGTCCAGCACATCCCACAGATGCTCAATTGGATTGAGATCTGGGGAATTTAAGGGTCAGGGCAATATCTTGAACTCTTCATCATATTCCTCAAACCATTCCTGAACAATGTGTTCAGTGTGGAGTGCATTATCCTGCTGAAAGAGGACACTTCCACCAGGGAACCCCATTGTCCTTATTGGTCTGCAATAATGTTTAGGTTGGTGGCACGCGTCAAATGGCCAGACCCAGGGTTTTCCAGCAGAGCATTGCCCAGAGCATCACTCTACCTCTACTGGCTTATAATCGTCCCAAATTGTCCCATCACTTCCCCAGGTAAATTTTGTGTGTAGACATGTTGGCTCGGATCAGATTGGATAGCCTTCATTGCCCTAATGCATCTATGAGCCTTGGGCTCCCAACACCCTGGTTGTGCATCAAAGTCCAAATTTGCCCTTCCCTTGCTAACATCTCTCCGTCTCATTCACTCGGATGTATGTCATTACTTACATTGCACGAGTGCCCACTACTGGAGGAACCCTTACAATGTGTTTAACCCTTTCACACATAAATTTAAAATATTCTGGCTGACCCCCCCCAGCGAGAGTTTTTCAAGACGACCGTTATTTAGTCACATTTAGTTTTTTTTTTTTGTTTATGCACCATTCTATAGGCCTGTATGTATGCTTGGGCTTTAAAAAAAAAAACATATATTAAATATTAAAATATTTATTTATTTATATTATAAAATGTTAAAAATATTTTTGCAGATTTATTAAAAAAAGAAAAACTGAATTAATCACATGGTCCGAAGTATTCAGACCCTTTGCTCAGTATTTAGCAGAAGCACCCTTTTGATCTAATAAAGCCATGAGTCTTTTTGGGAAAGATGCAACACGTTTTTCACACCTGGTTTTGGCGATCCTCTGCCATTCCTCCTCGCAGATCCTCTCCAGTTCTGTCAGGTTGGATGGTAAACGTTGGTGGACAGCTATTTTCAGGTCTCTCCAGAGATGCTCAATTGGGTTTAAGTCAGGGCTCTGGCTGGGCCATTCATGAACAGTCTCGGAGTTGTTGTGAAGCCACTCCTTCGTTATTTTAGCTGTGAGCTTAGGGTCAATGTCTTGTTGGAAGGTGTACCAAGTCTGAGGTCTTGAGCACTCTGGAGAAGGTTTATGTCCAGGATATCCCTGTACTTGGCTACATTCATCTTTCCCTCGATTGCAACCAGTCGTCCTGTCCCCGCAGCTGAAAAACACCCCCACAGCATGATGCTGACACCACCATGCTTTACTATTGGGACTGTATTGGACAGGTGATGAGCCGTGCCTTGATTTCTCCACACATACCGCTTAGAATTAAGGCCAAAAAGTTCTTGTTCTCATCAGACCAGAGAATCTTATTTCTCACCATCTTAGCAAACTCCATGCAGGCTTTCATGTGTCTTGCACTGAGGAGAGGCTTCCGTCGGGCCACTCTGCCATAAAGCCCCGACTGGTGGAGGGCTGCAGTGATGGTTGACTTTCTATAACTTTCCCCCATCTCTCAACTGCATCTCTGGATCTCAGCCAAAGTGATCTTTGGGTTCTTCTTTACGTCTCTCACCAAGGCTCTTCTCCCCCGATAGCTCAGTTTGGCCGGACGGCCAGCTCTACGAAGGGTTCTGGTCGACCCAAACGTCTTCCATTTAAGGATTATGGAGGCCACTATGCTCTTAGAAACCTTAAGTGCAGCAGAATTTTTTTGTAACCTTGGCCAGATCTGTGCCTTGCCACAATTCTGTCTCTGAGCTCTTCAGGCAGTTCCTTTGACCTCATGAATCTCATTTGCTCTGACATGCACTGTGAGCTGTAAGGTCTTATATAGACAGGTGTGTGGCTTTCCTAATCAAGTCCAATCAGTATAATCAAACACAACTGGACTCAAATTAAGGTGTAGAACCATCTCAAGGATGATCAGAAGAAATGGACAACACCTGAGTTAAATATATGAGTGTCACAGCAAAGGGTCTGAATACTTAGGACCATGTGATAATTCAAAAATTCAGTTTTTCTGTGAATATGGGGTGCTGTGTGTACGTTAAAGCTGCAGTAGGGAGTTTTTAGAAATCGTTGACTTAGCCAGTTGAACAGGCACAACTCACAGGCCACTCGACCTTGCTCTATGTTGCGCTACATCCCTCCTTCCACAGCTCCTCCCCCATCACAATGCCAGCAGGGCCACCGATGACGGCGGATAAACAGTTCACTAAGCACATTCACTGGTACGGACGAAACATCAACAATTTGATTTACATTGACTATGGCCTGCCCATACTTTGACTACAAACTTGGTCCTCAAAACATTACATATTTTGCAATACATGTAATGACGTTGCACTATTTCTATAAGTAATAAATAGCTAGTAAGATAATATAACGGTAACTAACGTTACAGTATGCAAGTAATTATTATATCGATATTTAATGCTAAATAAGTTTGCTAGTACATTATTTCAGCAACATGACAAGCCAGTGAATTAGTAGGTTTCAATAGTTGCTATGCACAGTGCGTGACATTTTATCTGTATGTTATGCGGCTAGAGTTTTGACACTGAGTCAATGAGCTCCGACGAGGAATTTACACCCACAGCGACTTCAGAGTCAACGGGTGAACAGGCGGGGAGAAGAGGAAGCCGTGGTGTGCCCGGAGTATCAGGCAGGGGACGTGGCTAACTCTGCATCAGTTTTTAATCCTTTCAGGACATGTAGCTCCCTCCACCAAAAGAAAAGCCGCTCTGATATTTACCCTTGTTTTATTTGGGCTCTATCTAATTCTTTCTTTTTGTCTTTTTTATCATCGTCATCCGCCTTTTTCTGTTTACCCGTCTTTATTTATGAGCAGGTGCCACTCGATGAGTTGGCAGTTTGGATGGTTTGCCTACCATTAGCAAAGCTGCGGCACACCGGTAATCTTGAGTTTGAACGCCTGTACGCGCTCATGCTGGGCACGCTCCTCCTGGCTCTGATTGGTTGTTTCTTACCGGGAGCGGTGTGTTTCTGCAAATGGCAATAGGACCACTGGGAGGAGCCAGAGGAGCTTGATTTTTTCACAGATTATCTGTCTCATATTCTACTGTCAGGACATAATGACAGGTTTAACAAATATTTAAAAAAATAATTTTTACAAAAGTTACCATCTGCAGCTTTAATAAGAAAATAATGAACTTAAATGATTTTAGCAAATGGCTGCAATATAACAAAGAGTGAAAAATTTAAGGGGGTTTGAATACTTTCCGTACCCACTGTATGTATAAGTGGAGTTAACCTCAGCCCCTGTCACTGGTTTGTGGTTTGTTCCTCCACGGACCACTGTTGGTAAATTCTCACGACTGAGTCAAAATCTCCTACATACATTTGCTCTTTTACTTTTCACTTTGTAAAAGAAAACTATGTGCCCGTGCACATGTGCATTCAATTCATACGTGCATAAAATACTAAACACTATCACTGTGAAGCTGCTTTGAAACAATTTGTATTGTAAAAAGCGCTATACGAAGGTGACTTGACTAAACTTGTTTTCTCTCTCTCTCTCTTTCTCCGACCGTGGAGGATTATTTCTCATGAATATCAGTCTGCCTCTCATTCATTAGCTGTGCAGACTGAACAGCTGCAAAGGTCGGCCTGATGTGCTGTAGACGTTTGCCTTGTTTTTGTGCGTGGAGGAGCCGTGGGCGCTGCAGGAAGTGCTTGATGCATGATTTCAGCAGACACCCCCGTCTCATAAAGGAGCACAGGTCGCTGTATGAGACACTCGTCCAATTGTGCTGCCATCTCATGTACATTCTCTTCTGTAATTGCTGGTAAAAATATCATACTGAGGGTACAATGGTATAGTGATGTAACAGATACCATATGCTTTAATATATAGTATGTTGCTGAAAAAATACCATATTTCATTCTAAGGAATATAATCCCATGGTATTGTCACGGTACTAAAAAAACTTCAAAGAATACAATAGAATGAACAGGGTGCATGTTAATAAATGTAACAACTGATGTAACAGATGAGAGAAGTAAAGGAAAATATGATACCTCTAGAGGCATTTTGCTTTAAAGTGCCCCTATTATGCCATTTTAAAGGTTCCTAATTTTGTTTTGGAGTTCTCCTACTACTTCATGCTACAGGGCACACTGGGAAAGTGTATTCCACTGGTTGAGATTGGCTGAATGGGCTTCAGCTTCTTTCCATTTAACTCTGGCTTGCTTTAAGTCCTCTTTGAATGTACTTTGCCTGGTCTCCATTATTCTACATGCATCAAAGGTCAAAAACACTTTCATTTTATCATAATATACATTGCACATCACCTAATTTCTCAAAGAGACTGAAAACGGTTCATTCGAAGATTCAGTCCCCTCCTTTCCAAGAGCTTTCTCTGCTCTGATTGGTCAGACGGCCTAGTTTGTTGTGATTGGTCTACATGTCGGAAATGAAACATTCATTACCATATCTGAATTTCAGCTCCGGAGGTTTCTTCAGCATTTGATACAGAGTACAGATACAAACAGTAACGATGGCAACGTTTTTACCGTATCAATACCAGTGCGAGTCCTCATCCTTATGAAGTGGAATCGCAGTGCTGAAAAAAGCGTCTTCTCAACATGTCGACAACATAAACCAAAATCTTCAAGGCCTCAGCTACACATACATTTTTTGAGGGCGGTCAAAGTAGACATTGTCCGCAGGCAGCAAATGAAGACCATAGACTGGAATTATGCATATTTGTTGCATTGTTAGTTACGTAGGTATGTAACAGGAAGTGAGACATGAATTGAAGATGACTCGTTTCGGTACAATGATTTGTTGTGCACTTAAACTTTGCAGACCTTTTACATTCACAAACAGATATCTTACTTTCTGCATAAATGGTAATATTAACCTCCTGAGACCCGAGAGTTTGCCTGGTGTGCATTTTATAATTGTTCTTGCTATTTGGGATATGTAGGACCTAATAAGTACAATACCTTAATGTTGTTTTTGTACAGAAAGTAGTTTTTGCAGAAAAAGATGCCCTCATGTGAGGACAGTGGGTCTATCATAACTAAAATAATTATTATTTGCTGTTGAGGCCAGGAGGTCCTAATTAATCAACATTCAAAATTTCAGCTTAATACAATCAGTATTATTTACTCAAATGATTTACCAGGATTCTAGAACGATTCACCTTGATAAACCATATTGTAGTATTATTTACTATGATTTACCATGATTTACTCTGCTCACACACACATGCACACACACACACACACTCACACACACACACACACGTGCACACACACACAGAGACAAATGTTGTTGTTTTTTCAATGCTAATGCAATCCATCTAAATATTCCCATGTTTAGCTAACCACATGGTAGAAAAAAATCACGTTATGTAGTCCCAATGTCCTCAAATGAGTACTTCACATTTATTGATGTCCTAGATTGCTTCTATTACTAAAATATGTCAAATTTTAATCCCCATATGATGATAGAGACAGTATTGTACATAAATACATGTGTTTCATTCATATAATTTGAATAGATTTTTTACCTGGGTCATTTTTCTTTCGGGAACTGGGGTAGAAGTTTTTTGCTGATATTCAAGCCATTTTGTTCTCACTGACAGTGGTGTAATGTTGTGATATCACCACAAGATGGTTTGGGCAGTGTCCCTAAATGTGGCCAACAGGTCTAAGATTTACAAAATTGACTATCATTGTGTCAAGAGGCAAAAATGTAATGACCTCATATGAGGACGCTGGGTCAAATATATTTTAAATGTACTACATTGCAACATCATTTTGGCATGTTTGCCCTATTAGTTCTCTGGGAACCACCCAGGTGGCTAGTTCCTATAACTAAGTTCCTATAACCACCTGGTACGAAAGTCACCCAAGATATTTTGGGCCAGATTTACTAAACAGGGAAAATTAGCCTGAGAGCGCAAAAAAGCACAGATGGGAGTGGAAAGTTCTGTACGTTATCAACTGCTGACGCACAAATGAACGAACACAGCTGCAGCCGGATCATTTCCATAATGACCAACACAATCTACTAACAGCAGCGCAAAGCATCTGGTTTAAGATGCTGGTTTAAGTCTGGCTTTTTTTGGCCATTAAATAATGGTGCAAGCAAATTGACCAGCGCAAACCTTAGTAAATCACCTTGCATGAATCATTTAAATACTCTCCTCCCACAAATTTTGCGGCTGAAATGTTAACTCCTATAAATGCATATGCAATAAGGTCAGACGCTAAAATAACCCTGTCAACACCTTTTCAGCGCTAATTTGTTCACTACGTGTCTTTCGTAAATCCTGACAGTATTTTTTTAATGTCAAAAGAGGGTTTGTGCTGGCGTAAGCTGTTAGTTTTTCCTTTAATTTGTCACGCTCCTATAAGTCAGTCAAATGTCATGGGTTGCTGAACACAGGTAGGTATAGAACAAGTAGAAAACTGTCCTGAAGCTTTTCTGCACTGTAGATGGGACGTCTTAATCCAAGTTGCTGGCAAACAGTCACAGTACAGAAAGAAGCCAGCGTGGCCGGAGCCAAAAACCCGCTGTACATGTCGCACACTGAGCCAAGGACTGCTCTGAGATCTGTTCTCATCTACAGAAGTGTTTTTCCCTGTGTGATGCCGACGGCACAGAGAGCTTGCTGTCAGCAGCACCGCTGATGGACACAGATGAAAGAGTCACGGTGGGAATGTGGGCTGATCCACATTCATAAACACTCTTCACACTATCCTCCATGAAGGAGCCTTACCGACTGCCTTTGTCTCAAGCAGACGTGATTTTAACCAAATATAATAGAGAAAGCAAGACAGCCTCTCCATGGAAATGCACAGATAAGCAACAGATTCAGGAATTCACTTTAACAGACATCTAGCAACAGGGAGGGTCTAATTGGTTGGCCACTTTCATGTAACCCTGTCGTATCTGTTGGTAGATAGCGAGAACACTCTGAATAGATGATAATACGCATGTGTGTGTGTGTGTGTGTGTGTGTGTGTGTGTGGCAGGAGACGAGGAGAAGGCAAAAAGCAAGTGAAGAGAACAAGATGCTCCCAGAAAGAGCACAAAAACAATCCAAATAGTCCATGGCAGGAGCACTAAGGATTCCTGATAGTTTTGAGCTTATTCTGAATTGTGCATGAACCCATGAAGCTTGAGAATATAAGAAACTAATGCACAGCATGTATAAAATAACAATGATGATAAAATCAAACTGTACAATCTACAGTATTTCATTCAAAAATAAAAATATATATATTTGAAGGATATGGTAACCAGAAAGATTTAAAACGTTTAAGTTGCGCATATCTATTGGATACTGCATGCGTTCCATCACACAAAATCTGAGAACACACTCCCCACACTGTACTGAGCTCCATATGGAATAATGCAATACTAAAATAACCTCTCTTTACAAGCTTCAGTGACAGAGACAGAAGCTTTCAGAGACAGTATCCGAGTGGGGATTACATCAAAATCTACTCTATAGCACATTCTTCCTGACCTTGAGAAAAGAAATGGTCTCAAACAAACCATTTACACTCACATCAAGCTATAGAGCGGTCTCATTGCATCTGTATAATACACACTCAAAGACTCAGAGACATTGATTATATTTCCATATTGAAGGTCAGCGGACATGTACCAGGTATTAATGCAATAATGATGTGCTATTGAAATACCCAACAAATACACAGAGCATTATTCTCTGGCTTTTCTTTAAAGGGGACCTATGCCCCTTTTTACAAGATGTAATATCTAAGATGTAAAAAGTCTCATGTGTCCCCAGATACCCCACATTTCATTTATTAAACCATGTTGTAAATGCCCATTTTTTGAGTGGAAGGAAAAGCATGCTGTTTTCGTGCATGTTTCTTTAAATGCAAATGAGCTGCTGCTTCCCACAGTGCTTTCTAGATGAGGGCGGAACCTTTACAGCTCCTGCCTTGGATCCAGGGGGTGGGATTAGAGAATTTTGAACACAGGTGCTGAGGGGACGTTATATCATTGACAGGGGAATCTGCGCAATTATATATTTATAAATGCTATTAATAAATATGAGCAAAACTTGGCCCCTCAATATTTAAAAGTGTATTATTTTAGGCCTTTTTATCACAATTTAAGTTTTAATTGTTTTAAATTGAACAAGCATAAAATTCATTATTCAATCAAATATTATTTTAGATTTTGCATAGGCCTATTCATTGAACAAAACTTTAGTCAAGGACAATATGCCATTAAAAAGCACCCATAGCACCGATGAAATATCAGTATTAACCAAATTGGTGACAGCAATCACTCACTATTTACAGCCTCAAATCAGGACAATGCGACGGTTGTTGTGACTGACAGAAAATGCATCAGTCGTGTTTCCATTAGAGATTTGCGTAAAACTTTTGCGATATTTTCTAAACGTCAATAAAAAACTATTGCCAAATGACAGCGTTTCCATTAACCGATGCTATGTGACTAAAACTTTTTTTGTCCTCTCGCGACAAGTCTTTTAAAAAATTATGCCACTTATGTTGGTTTAGCCTATGTATAGGCTTATATCCTAGCCACCGCACTGGCCATTTATTATTAATGGAAGGAGACATAGGCGTGTTATTCAAGCATTAATTACATTTTTAAAGAGCGAAATGTTTGAATTTACATGGTGGTGACTCAATTATCTATTAAACTTTTTTACCATTTTGTTATTTTGGCTTGGAATTTCGTTTGTTGGAAATATGAACTGAATTTAGAAACACTTTTGAGATTAAAAACTTTGCGTTTAAAGCTACACTGTGTGATATTTTCCCCCATCTAGCGGTGAAAAGGTATATGACCATCCAGTGAATATTAGTTTCTGTTCCTCTCAATTCCAATTTCGTTTTAACTCCTACGGTGGCCGATTTATAATATACACAAATAGGCTGAATTAACATTACCTGTCAAGAAGAAAGCAGGCAACGTTGGCGTCCTTTTTAAAATCGTTGCTCCTCATTAGGAGCTTTCCATCTTGGAAAGGCCAATCCAATATTCACTTTTGTCTTGTTGATTTGCCTGTTGCGTTGCCGTCTTAATTCTCTTTTTTGCTTCCTTGGCGACCCTGATACATATACTCGAGAATAAGAGTGATCCTCCATCAGCAACAGACTTTCAAAAAGGCTTTCAGGTTTTCATATTTCAGTCTCAAGCAATCCCCCTCTTCACATTTGACACGGTGCCATCGAGTGTTAAAACGCGAAAGGCAAAGCTTAAATTTACGGTTATGTCCCTCTTTGGCTAATGTACTTTCAAGATGGAGGGGCAACATGACGACCGGCATTCGAACTCCTCACCCGTATGTATTTTCAATGGCATATTATAAACTTACGAAAATACTTTATTACTTGAAAGAAGTAAATATACATTAATGAGCACATATATTTTTGAAAGAACTTCGTGTTTTTTGCTAAGAATAAACTAAAAAAGTTACACAGTGTAGCTTTAATAAACAAAATACATTTTTGAAATGAAGACAATGTTTGGAGTGAAGTGCATGCAAAATAACGCGTTCCCTGAATCCATGGCCTTTGTTGTTATTGTGAGTGTACACAAATAAAAGTAGACAGTTTATAGTTTCTAATTATGTCTTGCTCTTATCTGTTTGCTAAAAATGACGGAGTTGTTTCCGCTGTCATAAAGAAAAAAATGTGCCAGCGCCGTCGTCTGCCATGGGTTAAAGAAAACGTAGCCTATTAGTTTTGTAGTTAGGCTATGTTTAAATATTAGCCTATAATATATATGTTTTAAATTTCATATGTTGATTATGAAAAGTGAGCTCAACCTTAGAATAGAATAGAATAGACTAGAATCACGATTGGCTAGTAATTTGTTTTTGTTTAGTCATCAGACTGATATACCTTATTATAATATAGTTTTGCGCAATTTGAAGGGTAATGGAAATGCGGCTAATACGTTTAGCATACAAAGCCTTTGCTCTTCGTGCATCTGCACGCAGCAAACGTGTCAGCGTACTGTTCTGTATCAGACTCAGTCAACATCTGAACAGTACTAAACCTCTGGCTGAGAAAAGTTTATGTTCTCGTTTTTACTAGGAAGTAGGAACTAAATTAGAATCACGAGATCGCTTTGCCTACTTTGCAGAAGGAACCCCTACTTTTTATTCCCAAAATGAAATGCTACAAAGCACAACAGGGTCACATAGCTATGTTATGCACACTTAAAGCAGCACTAGGTAACTTTTGCTCTCGGGCTCCCCCTACAGTTAGGAAAAAGTATTGTCGTCTACTACTGTCGTAAACTGTCATCCTACATCAGGGGAAGCACATGCATTTGTTGACATGACAACCATGATAGCACTGAACACTGCAGGAGGAGTTCACATGCAGGTGTTCTGCTTGCGTCGCGTGTGAAATGTCTTCATCCCAGGTACAGTGGCATGTGTTTCAGCATGTCATATGAATATAATTTCATGTTTTTTTTTTTTTTCAAATGCCAAATGATCGCAATGCTCACGTTTACAAGCCAGCATCATTGTAGTAGTCTAGTCTATTGGTTACCGTTTTACAGAATCTATATGATACTTATACCATCTACATGGTAATAACCATGTATCGTCAATATCAAGCATAGATGTATCTGCAAATTTGAAAAAATCTATTTGCATTATAGCTTGAGGCAAGACAAATAAACATCACAGACATGTTAGGTATCCTAAAATATGATTTTGTACGGATGACAAGTCAGCATCGGTCGGGCACCCCTCCTCCTCCTTCAGCTCACGCCAACAAGCAAACGCTGGCCCAATGTTGATCCTCGTCCTGCCTTTAATACGATCACTTTCTCGTTTCCTCTTTTTGCATTCCTCCGACAAAACCTTTGCTTTCTTATTTTTTTGTGCTGCCTCGGCCATGACTATAGCATTCGGCAAACAAAGGATAGCTGGGCTCGCACGTCCGAATTTAAGGAAGTGGGGGTGATGGTGGAAGTGACGTATATGCCGTAAAGCAGTCGAATTTTGTAGTTCTTTTTTTTCTCGGGTTACTACCCGAAACCCGAAGTTTAAAAGTACAATTAAAAACGATACAGACCCCGTCAGGCTATGGCAGACGTGTCATTCAACCTATTTTAAGTCGATGTATCATCACAAGAGTCTTGAAAATATATTATGAAGGTTGACAAGTTACCTAGTGCTGCTTTAATTGAGTAAAATGTTTTTTTATTTTTTTATTTGTTGTTTTAAAATATTTACTTATGTATTAATTAGAATACAGCATGTATATAATTGCTTCCAGCTAAAATGTTTGGGGGTGCTATGAGGGTGCTTTCTTGGGGGTGCTGAAGCACCTGCTAGCCCCTCCCTAGTGCCGTCCATGCTTGGATCCTCTGCCAAAAATGGAACATCTGTTTGGCTTTGATTATCATGTTTGTCTCTGTCACAGTCACTCTCACTTGACATTGCAGTTCTTCGTCATTATAAAGTTTATCTGCATGCGTTTTAAAGCCATAACAAATCTCTGATATGGTTTTCTGAGCACTCGTACCCTAAACACATGCAGAGAAAGCTGGATGTCAGGTGGGTCGTTGTTTGAGTATTGCACTAATTTCTTTTTCGTGTCTTATTCTGCTTAAACTGTCAAATACATGCAAGTCTATGTCAAAAACACACATAGTTCACACAAACACAGTCGGTTATGTCTGTGAACATAAACAGCAAGTAATATACAGGACTGCTGTATATGCTGTTAATATGAATCAAACAACAAAAGAAAACCAGAAAATCACTCAAAGATTTTGTCTGAACTTAAGTAACTTCAATAAGATTACATGCTGTTAAAAACTCTGGCAAGGAGAAAACTTTTACTCTTACTCGAGTACATTTCTTGTGTAAAAACTGTACTTTTACTTCGTTACATTCATTGGCATTCCTCCACTACTGTCAAATAATGACTTGTTCGCAAGTCTCGCGAAACGTTTGAGAGGCTGCTTCACGACACGAGTCGTGGCTACGCATCACCCGTTTATAATTAGTGCGCGTTTAGTCGGAAGATGATGGCCGAAGCAGAGGAAGATGTGTGGGAGCTACGGGAGGCAGATCACCCGTGGCCTCAAGTTCAGTCTTCACAGAATAGTTTCATAATGCGATGCATGCTGTGTGCACCGAAACGAACTGACATCTCAGCAAGTCAGCATAAAAGAATTCCAGCTCTAACCTGAAAAAACATGTAGCGGTAAGTGTTGATGATGATGCCTATATTTGAACACTATTAATGGTAATTTGATAACTATGGGCTCTTTTCCCTTATTGTAATAATATTTCACACACCCGAACAAACGTTCACATCTGCACGTTTACATATCCTTTTTTTTTTTCTTTCACAAAACGAAACAAATTGAATATAGCCTAATGTGATGTCTTGCATTTATACACAAATCAGGACAGACATCTGTCTGAAGTGTAGAAAATGCATACAAATAAAAAGGGGATTGTATTTTATTCCTACCTAAAGAATGCATATATTTATAAAGAAGAAGTATGTTTTAAAAAGAGCTCTAGCCCAGCACACCATTAATTTACACTGTTTAACCATTAATCGTACACACACACACACACACACACACACATGTTGTGTTTCCATGTTTTATGGGGACATTCCATAGGCATAATGCATTTTATACTGTACAAACCGTATTTTCTATCCCCCTACACTGCCCCTGCTCCTAAACCTACCAATCACAGGAGACATGCTGCATTTTTACTTTTTCAAAAAACATCACTTAGTGTGATTTATGACCTGTTTTCCTCAAGGGGACCAAAAAATGTCCCCACAAGGACAAGGATTTTGGATATTGCCATCTTTGTGGGGACATTTTGTCCCCATACCGTAGGGATTACCAGTCCACACACACATTCCACACACACACACACACACACACACACACACACACACACACACACACACACACACACACACACACACACACACGTGTACATGTGTGTGTGTATGTTTGTGTGTGTGTGTGTGTGTGTGTGGACTGGTAATCCCTACGGTATGGGGACAAAATGTCCCCACAAAGATGGCAATATCCAAATTGTTGTCCCTGTGGGGACATTTTTTTGGTCCCCATGAGGAAAACATCTTATAAATCACACTAAGTGATGTTTTTTGAAAAAGTAAAAATGCAGCATGTCTCCTGTGATGGGTAGGTTTAGGGGCAGGGGCAGTGTAGGGGGATAGAATAAACGGTTTGTACAGTATAAAATGCATTACGCCTATGAAATGTCCCCATAAAACATGGAAACACAACATGTGTGTGTGTGTGTGTGTGTGTGTGTGTAACTAACTACTTGAGTAGTTTTCTCATTGAATATTTTTTTACTCTTACTCAAGTAACTATTGTGATTGTTACTTTTACTTTTACTTGTGTAAATATTTCCGTAAGTACTTGTACTTTTACTTGAGTACAGATTTTGGCTACTCTACCCACCTCTGCGGACTGTGTACAGCTCACTCAAGGCGGGGTCTATGCTAATAGGGCAGAGTCCGTCGCCAGTCATGGGCGGGGCCTGTGCAATGCAACTGCCATTTTGGAGCACATTCCTGAATGGCTATTTAGAGACACTGGTTCAGATTTATGGGGAAAATAACAGTGCATGGATTTTTACCAAAAATAGGGTCATAGGCGGCGCATGTGTAAGGCTGGGGACAATTTACAGTGACTTGGGCAAAAATGCACCTGCACATTTATACTAAATCAAGTAATTAAGTGAAAATGAAATGAAAAGTGGTCGATTGCGCCATTAAATTTAGATCTACTTATGTTGCATCACACATTTTACGCGTTTTACAGTGTTGCGCAATATAACAAATCACACATGATATTGTTGAGCTTAAGAATGCAATGGCCAATCAGATGCATTTAGATTAGTCATCGCTGAAACACAGGAGTTTTGTTCAGTGCGTGAGCAGAACTCTGAATTCTGCCCTTTCGCGAATACTCTAATCATAAACTGACAAACATAAACATAATTGGTGATTGTGCTCGTGAGAGCGTCAAAACTAATATAAATCAGTTTCTATTTACAACCTATTTTTGAAGTGTTGAGCAATGTAGCCAATCATAACATATCTGATGATTTCTTGAACGCAATAGCCAATCAGACGTGTTAAGTTAGAATCCCCTCACCACTCAAAACACTCAAAAAGTGTTTTGTCTGCACACTCAAATCTTCTCATTATAATTTAACTTGTAACAAAAAAGTGTTGACATTATGGGCTAAATCACATTCTGTGGCGAGGTAGATGAGCAAGAGACATGAGAGTCGTGTCCTCTCATGAGGGAGCTCGGAGGCATATAAGGGCGAGCAATGCGAGTGAAGGACGAGAGAGGAACAGGCCTGGATTTTATGTTATGTTATGTTTATGTTTTTATTATGTGAGGGGCTGTCCGCGTTATTTTCGTTTTGTTCATTTATATATTAAAGTCTTCTAAATGTTCGCCGGTTCCCGCCTCCTTCTTCCCATTTCAACGAACTACATTACACATTCATTGTACAATCAGCTTAATCGATTAGCAGAACATTGTGAGTGTTTTTAATGCACACTTTCTATGTGATAATCCAACCAGAATGGGAAAAAACACTGATGTTCTGCTGCATAGACTAATGGTTAGACTATTTATTATTTGAACCGTCTGCCATGCCAAATCACGCATATGCTTGCCTGTTCCAATTATTGTGGTTTTAAATAGTGCACATAACCACTTTAATAGCAAAAGCATTTATGTTGGGATGTGTAGGTTGTTGATAGGCTATTTCATGTGTTTTTAAGGAGGAATATCGCATATAGCTTTACCCTAGAGTTGGTTCACCCGCCGCCTATGAATAGGGTGGTTGGGTACACACAACGTGGACACATAAAAATGCTCAAAAACAATATAAAAGTGAATTTTGCACTATAGCCCCCCTTTAAAAGATTATTCCAAAAATAGTTCAAATAACATACTAATGAAAGTCAAGGACTATGGTTTAAGCTTCATCCAGACAGAAGCTAATGCAGGAGATAGAGTCATTCATAATGGCCATCCGCTAATGCAGGACTGTCACTCAGCAAGTATTTCCATTAAATACAGACTCAATCTGCCTATAATAGCCCTTCAGCAGTCTCATCTGAGCCTAATCTGAGACTCCAATAACTTTATAATGAATTAAAGAGACCAGACAGATGGGACATTTTCTGACATGCTAATGATGCTCTAAATGCTATTGTCATATCACAATAAAGGCTGCAGATACCACTGTGATTAAGAATTTGCAGAAATTATTTTACAGAGATTACTGGTGTATATTTGACAAGAAATTATTATTTCAGACTTCGTGTTTAATTCATTGTTACTTGTCGGTTCTTTGCATGGGCGTCAGAACCATTGTGTGTTTTACGACCAATGATATTGGACCCACTCACTTTTATCGTCTCTAATTCAGCGCATGTCTGACTACCTATACCAATAACAGATAAACACTTACGAGTAAACACATGTTAGACGCTTTATTTCCACTTTTCTAATATTTTCTTCAGTTTTATTGAAAATAAATGCCTTTCCAATCTGATATGTGATGGTAAAAGGGAGTAGAGCGAGTTCGGCAAAAGCCGGATTCGAACCTCAGATCGATTTGCGTCAAAACTTAATGCCATGCGTATTACCCCTACACCATGGCCACAGTAAATGATTTGGTGATTTCCGTAAAATTGTCTATTCCAATCAAACGCTTAGTAAACGGCAGAATATTTGTATTTAATGTAAATGGTCTCTAATGTTACTCCAGTTAAAAAAAAATTCTGAGAGAGAGAGGACCCACCCACATTTTATTTGCTTCCGACGCCCATGGTTCTTTGTAATTATTCATGAGATTTAATAGCAATTTCTCAGTGAAAATGTTTTTATAATACACAAAACAATTTTTTTTTCAGTGTAGCCATCAAAGAAAAGCAAAGAAAGAACAGAAAATATGTTAAAGGGGTAAAAGACATTCTCATACCTGTTCGTCAAATTTGATGGGCACATCTGCCAGACTGCCGCTGTCTGCTAACAGACTGAGGTCGAGCTCACTGGGTCCTGCGGAGAAAAACAATAGATACAATCAAGTTCTAAGAAAAGACATTGAAAGAAACATATTTTGAGGTGAGGTCTGTGATTCAAAGAGGAAAAAATACAGCAATTATACAGCAAAGCCTTGTGTGAAAATAAAGACACTCTTGTACCTCTAAGTCCTTATGGTTCTTTATTGTTCTGTACCAGTAATTGCAAAAGGAACCCTGGTGTCCTTTCAGTAGCGTGGGCAACAGTCACAAAGGTTTAATTTCCTATATGTTAATTAGTCATTCATTTGTGGCACAAGAAGATGTTTCACCAGAGCAAAAGAAGGGTTATTGAAACTGATATTGAATTTTCTTCTGTCTACACAGATGCTTAGCTGTTTTCATAGTTGAGATGTTATAACCATCTGAGCATGCGATGATTCTCATGACATGATGTTTTATATTTTAATTGGCAACCCTTTTAGCACTTAGTAGGGGAAAACCTAGCTTAGAAAATCACACTGAGGGTACGTTTACACCACAAGGATGTACTACAAACAGAACTGTTTTTCCTTGGTGTTTTTCACGTACAGATGACAACTTTGTCAAAACAATCCCCGTTCACATGTATCCACAAACATGACACAAATCAGTAGATGGCGATGTCACTTAGTAAAGAAACACTACACGCCTATAGACTGAACAAGTAATACGCGCATGACACCACCAGAAACGATAACGGTATCATTTTCAAAAACTTGCACTCTGAAACCCATTTTCAAAAGTTTGCATTTTCAGGCCCCCAAGACACAGTTGTGTAAATGAACAGCCAAAATGCATAAAATGTCATGTTTTGTTTTTAACTCTTTCCCGCCAAACATTGGATTTTCCGTTACTTGTGAGAAAACACTTCCCAGCCCAACATGGAATTTTCCGTTAAACGCTTCCTGGCCAAACACAGCATTTTCTGTGTTTCAGTGTTTTCACTGTAAGACGCTAGGGGGCGCTATTGCGCATCTTCTGAATAAGTACAGAATCTCCAGATCAAAACACAAGTGAGGAAGATGCAGTAAAACAAGCGATCGTATGCAAGCAGATTCATATGCAAAATAATGTGATCATCAACATTAAACATCATATCAAAACTATCTAATGTTACTGAATGACACAAGCTACAGGACTGTGCAAGCATTAGGGGTGTTGATGGACTCGATCAACTCCATCTGTGTTTGATCATCACTTTGAATCTGATCTGGATGTAGTCTTTTGCAAAAACGTGATTTTCTCAGCTTTTTTGTTCAAAATGTATTTTTTTTTTAATGAAACTTAACTCATATTCAAGTGTTGATAAAAAAAGGAAAGCATGAAGCTAGAATAAAACGTTTCTTTTTTTTCTTTTCTTTTCTTTTTAAAGAAGAGGGTCAGCTCTTTTTTATATATATATTGCATGCTCAGATATTCATAAAACAAAATATTCTATGGGCTATTCAATTTTGGTGAAAATGGTCAAAAACCCTGGCGGTGGCTGGCAATTTTTTTAAACGCTTAAGGGAAAGAGTTAATTGAAAATGTGTAAATGGCCCTGAAACTGATGTACAGTAGCTTTACAGTATTTGGAAACCTCATATGCAAAAATATCACCAAAATATCCAAAGTCAATTTTTAAAGAGAGAGAATACAAAATGTGTTTTTCAAACAAAACAAAAGTTTGTTAAAACTATAGAAATACTATTTAAAAGACTGTATCGCGGACTGTCCACACTTCTTCCACACACCCACATCTTTTTTTTCTCTCCTAATCAATGCTCGCGTACTGTATTTTGATATAACATACAGCTTAATGTCCATTAAAGCTGTTCTCATTAACATATTTTCTTTCAGACAACAGAACAAGTATGATATAGTGACTGACATGTTAGCCAGCAGTCCAAAAAGTTGCTAGGTTTGCCGCTAACTTGCTAAGTCGCTAAATTTGAAACACTGGATAGAACACCTGTGTGAGCTTGAGGAGAGCTTGCTTCAAACATCCACTAAAAAAATGTTCATACAAAAAAATGCATCCAAAAAAATTAGTTCAAAGAAAATCTCCAAAAAATCCACTGCAGCACACAGCCTTGAGTGACTTGTTGCTTTAATAAGAGCAATTTGATAAACACACCAAGGTTCAATAAATAAATGTATTATAATCCTCGGAATAAACTATTCTTCCTATATGTAAGCTTGCTAGCCTAACTATACGGTTGCAAAGCAATGCAGTGAAATCACTACTCCTACTTCCGGTATCAGTAAACATACCATCTGAATTACAATTAACAACTGGATGATTGTAAATTGAAAAAAAAAATAAAAAAATAATAATCAAAAAAGATCCAGGTGTTAAAACTGGAAAAGCATTAGATAAGCATCAATATACATCAGTAAGCCATTCTAGTGAATCAGGACATTCCACAATACATGTTTTTTTTTTCGGGATGTTGTTATCAGAGACTTCTTACTTGGAAATATACCTTATTTTTTGCAAAATTGAAGCGTGCTTTCACATTAGTACTTTTGGTGTGCACCCAACTCGGGTGTGCACCCATTAACTGTTCCCGAGTCTGCATAAAAAGGGTGGTCTGTGGTAAGGTTTATGTGAACTCTGGTGCGGTTCGCATGAACGCAATCGAACTAAATACCAAAAGTAAACTTCTACTGATGAGGAATGATTTGATAAAAATATTTGTGTGCATCTCACTCACTTTCCTGACAAATATTCACAAAAGTATTCCTGACAATCACAAATCACAGGACAGGAAATTAGCAAGAATTGCACAAATACTGTAGATAAAGTAGCATTAAATAGCCTTCCTCAACTTGCTTTAATTTAGCTAATTCCCTGACCAATCATTTCGGCTTAAGACAATTAAAAGCCTAGTGTATATCCTAAAATGATAATTTATTCAAAAGCATAAAACAGGTTAAGATTTTAGAAGGTACATTTTATTTCTGTTGGTTTTATTTATTTCTAAAGATGATTAAGCCAAAGTGTTTTCAACCATTTATTGAGATTTTAAAAGAGCTTTGTTTATTACAATCTATAGACAGTTAAACCACCTAGACATTTTTTACTTTTGAATAATGTAACACATCCAAGGGGTGGGGGGGGGTCACTGAGATTTCATTGAAGAAATTGCATGTGTCCAGAGTTAAATATTTCATGAAGATTCTGACAGATCGGTGAATTTGACGTGAAGCCTTCGTCACAGGGTTCTGGCATCAGCCATGTAGTCATGTTTTCTGTAAAAGCATCTGTTCTGAGTTCTGATTCAGCTCAGCGCTGCACTAACAAAGGCTGGAAGAGGCTGATGCCTTCTGACATCAGTCACCTCCCTTATAGATGCTACACTGTAGCATCCCCTGACAGCTCCATTCCCTGTCCTCCAGCGCTAAACCAAAAGTGACAGCATCTTCTCATACAGAAAGAACAGGCTGTTTCATCCCACTACCCCTTTTCATATACTGCTTTTACCTGAAGTCATGTGAATGAATCTTAGGGGAAGATCAGCTGTCTGACAGACTGTTCCTCATACTATGAAGGACATGTGGTGGGATTATGTATTAAGGCAGAGACTTTGCACCTGAGACCACAGGAAGTAATGGAATAGTTCTTGCCCCAGTAGGATTGTGAGTCACAGGTATGTATTTGTTGATACAGACGAGGCATTATTAGAAGAGCGTTTGAGGGATCGTGCGAGTGGGCGGCAGGGTCATTCCTGTGATGCAGTACCTTTTGAACTCTGCCACTTTTAATAAATGAACATGCCTGAAGTATTTCTATAAAAATGTTCAGGAATATGCTCTGGTCAAGATCAAACACCACTATGTGAATAATCAAACTTGATAAAAAAAAACAATTCAGAGAGGGACTGGGAGTTAGTTTACATGAGGGGGTGAACTATATGACAACCAGTAGGGGTTTTCGCACTGGAGGAACCTTTTCATAGTTCCTAGAACTATTGGCGGAAGTACTCAGTTTATAGCCTATATATTTACTCCACAAGCATGGAAAACAGCAATAGAGGGTCCGACACCCAATTTCAGGCACACTCAGGAGGAAATCCATTGCGACTTTGAGGGGATGAAGCAAAACATGAGTATATATTTCTGCTCAGCTAGCGACATTGGACATCTACATTTACTTTGTTAAACAGTTCCAACTGGCGGTGTGAATGCAATCAGGAAAATGGTCTTAGGGGAACATTATGCCCTGGTGGTTAGTTCCTATAACTACCCGGTGCGAAAGCCTGGGTAGTGATGATTAAAGGGATAGTTCCCTGAAATGAAAATGAAGCCATCTTTTACTCACCCTGCTGTTGTTCTAATGCTTTATGTCCTTCTATCCTTTTTGGTACTCAAAAGCAGACATTTTTAAAATAGTCCTGCATGTGCTCCTTCCTATAATGGCAGTGTATTGCGACCAGGCTAAAACATTACAAAAAATATACAAAAGTATCATGCAATGGTCATACATGGAAAGTGTTCAGGAGGCATACTATAAGGTTTTGCGAGAAAGAAACCGTATTATTCAGTCAAAACACTGAGCTCGGCCGGCGCTCATGCTTACTATAACTCGCACTGTCTGTTGTCATGGCACCCAAGATAAGCACACACATGCAACATTTTGAGAAATCAGGCTCAATAGAAACAAACGCAACTCTCGTCTTTTCTATAAGGTATATGATAAGAAATAATACAATAATACTAATAATAAATCCTCCTGAAGTGAATATTGTGTATTGGTTGTCATGACAACATTGCGTGAGGGGCTGCTGAGTCATTACAGGTATGCGAGTAACGGCCGAGCTCAGTGTTTTGACTGAATAATACGGTTTCTTTTTTGCAAAACCTTATAGTATGCCTCCTGAACACTTTCCATATATGGCACGCGTCTTACTGTATCCTTGCATGATACTTTTGTATATTTTTTGTAATGTTTTAGCCTGGTCGCTATCCACTGCCATTATAGGAATGAGCGTGTGCGTGACTATTTTTTTTAATTTCTGCTTTTGAGGTCCGAAAAGGACTATACTTTTAAGATTTATGATTAAAATGATTAAGGATAGCAAAAAAATTATCAAAAAATGTTGCGCCACAGAACTTTTTTTTTAAATGTTAAATTCCAAAAAATACTTTACTTTTTACTCATACGCTAAGGGTCAGTGTAAAGTGTGCATGATGCAAATTTTGTCATTAGCACAGTATGCACATACTGTACGCAGTCAATCCGATTTTTCGAACACAGCATGCTCAGTATGCACCGATTACATATGCGCATAAAATGTTGGACTAATTAGTTTGTCCACAAGGTAGCAACAGAGCTCCAGGGCCGATGATTCACATGGTAGTCAGGGAAAAAAATATGAATAAATGGAAGAGACCTACAACAACAATGGATGGACACGTGGATGAGAGAATGTGTGAGGAGATTAGAAAGTATTTGTACAACTCTAAATTAAAATAATATTAAGATGTGTATATGGTTCATAACTCATGGCAAGAGTTTACACAGGCACTGAAAGCGCAAGTTGTGTATGTTGTCATAATGCACAAAAGGTGATCACCTCACACATGCATATTATGTGTTTGCTGGGTGTTTCTTGACAAAGAGACATTGCCAACTACTGGCCTGGCATGCATAATACAGCCTTTTTAGTCACTTTTGCAGATCCATGTGAACAGGGATTGTTTTGACAACGTTGTTGTCTGTTTTTAGTACATTGTTGTCGTGTAAACATACCCTAAGAGGCTAACAACTCAAACAGTTCAATTAAAACTGTAATTATTGTTTCATTGATCACATAAATGCTGCCATGTTGAAGCATAAGTGTCATCTTTCAAAAACATAAAAGATCTTACTGACCCCAAATTTACGGTAGAACATATATATTTATATCCAATACAGTATATTGAGTAAATTCTACACAGCACAACACAATTCTGCACCAGAAAGCTGAGTTATAAGCCTATATTGGCTAGTACGACCAATTGCACACCATGACAAATCTGAGGGACGGTTTGATTTGAAGCATTAAAATGCATTACCACTGGAGTTCTCTTATTAATATCACAGTTCGATGACAATAATAGGAGACAGAACAGTGGGTTCTCAAATCACTGTCCAATCACTGACCGATTTTTAAAGAGGCCTCAGTTCAGTCAGCATGAAATATATAATGACACAAGAGTCATTAGCAGCAGGGTGAACATGGCAGGGGGTGGAGATGTAATTAACCTATGCTCGATTTGATTGGCAAACACCACAGTCCCGGTCTATAAAGCCGCTGGCTAAAGCTTGACCGAGCCTCATCAGTCTCTGATGCAATAAAATTAGAAGTTGCCCTGGTTTCCTACTGAATCCCACAAGTGTGCAATGCCATGTAATTAACACTTACACTATTATTATGCACTGTCAGTGTAATGTTCAACATGCATTGCAAACGGTTGCCTTCATGAAAATGTACAGTTGTTCATTATCAAAAAAAAATTGTATAGGTTTAGATGTGTGCCAAAAACACTGCTCATACACTAACAGTAGAGTGTTTTGGGTTAATAAAATAATATTTTTATTCAAGAATACAATAAATTGATAATTATAACAGAAACATCTTTTTATTTAAGTCAAAATTTTAAATAAATGCCTTTTTTTACTTTTTTACTTTTTAAAAAAGTATCATGGTTTCCACGAAAATATTAAGAAGCACATCTGTTTTCAGCATTAATAATAATAAGAAATGTATCTTGAGCAGCAAATCATATTGCCAAAAGTATTGGGACACCCCTCCAAATCAATGAATTCAGGTGTTCCAATCACTTCCATGGCCACAGGTGTACAGTATAAAATCAAGCACATAGGCATGCAGTGCTTCTACAAACATTTGTGAAAGAATGGGTCGCTCTCAGGAGCTCAGTGAATTCAAGTGTAGTACCGTGATAGGTTGCCAACCGTGCAATAAGTCCATTTGTGAAATTTCCTCACTACTAAATATTCCACGGTCAACTGTTAGTGGTATTATAACAAAGTGGAAGCAAATGGGAACAACAGAAACTCAGCCACGAAGACATATTGGACAATTACATGCTCCCAACTTTGTGGGAACAGTTTGGGGATGGCCCCTTTCTTTTCCAACATGACTGCGCACCAGTGCACAAAGCAAGGTCCATAAAGACATGGATGAGCGAGTTTGGTGTGGAGGAACTTGACTGGTCTGCACAGAGTCCTGACCTCAACCCGATAGAACAGTTTTAGGATCAATTAGATCAGAGACTGCAAGCCAGACCATCTCATCCAACATCAGTGCCTGACCTCACAAATGCGCTTCTGGAAGAATGGTAAAAAATTCCCATAAACACACTCCTAAATCTTGTGGAAAGCCTTCACAGAAGAGTTGACGCTGTTATAGCTGCAAAGGATGGGACAACTCCATATTAAACCCTACAGATCAAGAATGGGATGTCATTAAAGTTCATGTACATGTAAAGGCAGGCGTCCCAAAACTTTTGGCAAAATAGTATATATATATATATATATCACAGTTTCTACTGTATTTTTTTTATTTTATAAATGCAGCCTTAGTGAGCAAATGAGACTTCTCTTAAAACCATTAAAAAAATGTGTGTGTGTTCACTTCTGAAATCTTCTGTACAAGTGCTCCTGGTCATGATTAAATGTCCTTAGATTTAAACATCAGACTCCACAGTAAATCCTTC
The DNA here is from genome assembly GCA_023029165.1 of Gobiocypris rarus. Taxonomy (NCBI): domain Eukaryota; kingdom Metazoa; phylum Chordata; class Actinopteri; order Cypriniformes; family Gobionidae; genus Gobiocypris; species Gobiocypris rarus. Next base: position 28,824,160 of record CM040915.1, on the reverse strand, counting down.
TTAAGGTGTAAGGACCGGTTGGATCAGGCCAGATGTAGAACGATATTTTCTCTGGCTGTTCTGACTCTGCTGTGTTTGATCAGCTGGGTTGGGTAAGCAGTGAACTTATAAGTAGAAAGTATGCAAATCTGCTCAAATTTGATTGGGCCGATCACACAGTATAGGTTTTTGCATTTCATCTGTTCCATCATTCAACTGTTTATACTGCCATTTTTGACCTCTCATCTTACTGTTTTTCAGAATCTCACATCATCAATGCCACATTTTTAAGATGCCATGTCTAATTAAATGTTGAATGCTTTTTGTGCAAAAACAATTTTTTACATTTTAGCCCACATACACTGCTGTTGTGTTCACTGCGTGAAGTTTTGAAAAAGAGACCTAAATATTGAGAAATCGGTCCTAGCAATTAAAAAAAGAGAAATATGTGAAATTGACAGTCTGCTAGGAGCATCAGAGCAACTGCAGCAATAACTAATTAAAAAAGTTTTTAGATTATTTTATGCAGAACATCTGAGAAAATATGACAAAATTAAAAACACCCAAATTGTCCGATATGGGTTATCATTCGACTCAATATGTTGCACTGAAGAGAGCAGATTGTGTTTTGGCAAACCATTCAGAAGTTTTGCTCTCCTCTCTCCTCTCCATTTTGCATATCTCCTGACCAGTAGTGCTGAAATACTTTATGTAGCCTCAGGTCATAATACACTAAAGCATTGCGGAGATATAGCCATACATACATTTTGATATGCTCTTCATCAAATTAGTTAGGGTCTTGTTCAAGAATGGTTTGGTTTATCAAAATATTTTTTTATAACTTTTTTGCCATCATGGTATGATGACTATGATGATGTGAGACAATTTTGGTGTACTGTTGACAAACCGACAAACCATCTAGGGTGATTTTGAAAAAGTAGGTTTTCTAAATTTCTAAATGGCAGAACAATTTTCATGATGGAAAATTATGAAAATGCAATCAAATCATCTTGAGAAGACAGCCCTTACGGTGCAAAAATTATTTGCATAAACGTAAGTACGAATTCGGACAGTTGGTGGAGCTATGTATTTGGGAACTATAATGGACTGTAAATTGAATTTCTCTGATAATGTAGATTTCATCTGTAAGAAATCACCTCAGAGGTTATTCCTGCTAAGGAAATTGAGAGAATTCTCTGTAAGACACTTTGTTTTGCAAAGAGTTTGTACTAGTTTAACTGAGAGTGTGTTAGGGTATAACATAAAAGTGTGGTTTGGATGAATTACATCTGTGAATTAAGTAAAATTAAACAGAGTAATAAGGAAATATGGGGTAGGAATGTGAGCTTTTCCATCGGCTGTTCCATTTCCGTGATTCCACGAAATCAAGGAGTCATCAAGCTACACCTTTGTTTTGAATAAGCAACCTCTAGCGGCGAAATTACATATTGTGCCTTTAACAAAGATTAACAAATACATAAATGCATTTTATCTGTTATAACTGATTCCAAAATACTGTGTTACAGAAGCTACAGTAGATACATAATGTATAACATCAACTGCTGTTTTCAGTGTGAGATGGCAGGGCCCTGACACTCACGTTAATAATTCAGCAGCAAGTGAAGGACAAAAGTTTAATACAACACTTCACCTCTCTGTGGCAGTCTGTCACTTGCTCACCTCAAGGTTACAGGGCCCAGAGAGACTGATACCAAAATTAATGCCCGCATTATCACACAGACCCTTCTCACCCAACAACCTCCTTCATCCTCTAATAAAAAAATTGTAAAAAATTTGTAGATAAACAGCAGATTCAACAAAAGTTTCAACTGTCAATGACATATGACAGCGTGGGGAGCCATGGATAGTCTACTTTGAGCTTTTATGGGAAACTTTCTTGCAGTGACTTTGCACAGACCTTTGTGAGAAGATCAAATTCACATGGAGGCTTTGGTGTCGTTCAATGGCACAAGATCTGTCAGGCTGAGGAAATCTTGACAGGGTGATTCATTAAATCCAGCGTCTGGAAAACTTTAATTTGTGGGAAGTCTAAATCTTTTTCACTACTCTGAAAAAACGTGTTAGACAATTTGAGTTTCTGCTACTCTGAATAACACAGAAGAGAAAAAAAGCCTCAGAAGTATGTTTATAGACTTTGATGGTTGACTTTTAAAGTTCCCATCCTAATATTTGTAAAGGAGACTGATTTTATATACAGTCAATTGGAATTATCTTTATCAAATTTATCCTGACCCCCTCAGCTGAGAAACACACATTTCTTTCCTGTTTTGACGTTTCCTATTGATACAGAGAGTTTTGAAATAGTTATTGCAAAGAAAGTAAAGGGGACATTTCCCTAGTATGCTGACACTGATGATGTTTGTACTTTCTAAATTGTATTTTATGAAAACACCAATAATAATACATTATGAAAACAAAACTAATATTTTTATGATGTTTAAACAAAAACTGCACACCCCTTTTTTTAATCTGTACCACATTTTTTTATATAAACATTTTTCTTCTAGGCTAAGAAGTGTAGCGCTTTATTTTACAGTCCAGTTCCGCATTTACATACCATGTACTTATTATAGTAATTACAATAACTGGGTATTAGCTAGGTGCTAACCTTGAGCCTAGACCTAAACATAACCTTAACCCATTAAATTACAGTACTTTACTGGACAATTACACTGTAAGTATACATACTAAAATAAAGTGCAACCAATACATTGTTATGTTGCCTGTATGCTACACGTATCCTAGAAACATATTTCGTTTGCACTTTATTTTACAGTATGTGTACCTACAGTGTACTTACCTAAGAAAATACTGGCTAATATAAGGTAACTACATGGGTTAAAGGGTCATGAAACTTCAAAACACATTTTTTGAGATGTGAACAGATATGCACAGGCTGCACATCGCTGGAAAAACTAAGAGCACTCAAATGTGTGGGTGAAGCGTGCTTTCAGAGTGTGTGACTGGCAGCCGGGCCATTGCATTTATTCATGAGTATAAACTCTTTTAATACAATCACTGCACTGTATTACACATGAGATCGCATTACAGCAGAGAATTCAAACAACAAGCGTTGCGTGCATGAGTGCGGTTTCTGCGCAGAAACCCGCGTTGAGTTTAACATATAGGCCGTAAAAAAATATGGATGCTGCGTCTTCACTACCTTCCACTGAAGAAAAGTGAAGCCGCCAACGTCCGAATATGGCGCTGACATCTTGACTCTTGACATCGTGGGACTCTGTCCCAAATCTGCGCAGTAGTGAGCTCGGGATCGGAGTCTACGCAGGAAGTAGGAAGTTGAGCTGCAATATCAAAAGCTCGCCCACACTCTCGCAGATGCAGAACAATTCATTATGTCGGTGTGAAATGTAGAAATTAAAGCTAAAGCTCCCATCTCCTCCGAAAATCTAACCTAAAATAACAGAAGCCATCTTTGGGAAAAAATATTTAAAGTGTAATTTGATTGTTTAGTTTGTCTCGTATCCATAAGAATACACGGAGGGGCAGGGGTTATGAGCTATACTGGGACAGCCACCTGGGAAAGCGATCGAGACACTTTGGCTTCAGATTTCAACATGAGTGCGGCATGCTTGGTTTAACAACGCTCACCATGTGGATCATATAGATCAGATACAGAACGAATTGCATTTCAAGTTTTTTTATGGACATATTTCAAATACTCTAGTGCTCTAAACACATGAACCAGCACCATGTATATGCACATATTTACTCACGTCTTCTTAAAATGAAATATATGTGTTGTATTATATAAATGTATTGAAAAAAATATTGACATTTTAAATGTTCTACGCATTTCTCCCTCGTTTGGCAGTTTGTTATATATGGTCAGATTTTTAAATGCTTCAAGGTAGCCTGATTCCAGCTGAACTTTGCCCGCCCACAACATTTGAGGTTGGGAAGTTCAGTCTGGACTTGATCCGCTGTGGAGCAACTATGCTCAAACCAAAGCTGTTCGGACCATTCAAATTGTCAGGGCGGGCTTTATACGCCGATTGACAGATGATCAACAGTAACGTAATCATTCACGCCACCAAAGAGCGCTTTGGTTGAATTTGTTCTAATACTAAATGGAGAACTTGTTCGTTTATCCATTCACATTTACTATTTCTCTCAAAAATGATGATTGTGTTGGTAAGTTTTAACTAATCAATTCTGTTTTCAGCTTCAACAACTCGAACCCGAAGACAGGAGAGGTGTACTAATCTTTCCAGGGAACAGACGTGATTAAATGTGAAGTGACAAAAGAAAGAACAACTCGGATTCGGAGGTGAGGTTAACTAACAGACTGCATAGCCTGAAGACCCAGCTAAGCAACTAATGAATCATTTCTTTCTTAAAGTTTGGCCTTGGCTGCATAAGCTTATAATTTATTTTTTATTCCAAATGTGATCAGCGTTTGCATAAGTACTAGATGTGTTGGGGAATTTAACATGTGACATTTTAAATTATATTCTGCTGAAATGAACGAAACGATTTGGAAAAAAGATTTGTTCATTTTGCAGAACGAGATTCAAAGAGCCGAATCTGTAAAATGATCCGAACTTCCCACTACTAATATGTGTCACTCAACATACGTCACTTACTCCGTTGCTCTGATTGGTTGTAAGTCTATCTAATTGAGTGCAAAAGCATTTGCTTTCCTGGTTTGGTTGAAACACGAACCATAATCACAGCCCAATGGAGCAGTATCAGACTCATATTCTGACTCGAATCTGAGTATGACGACGTCAGGCTATAGCTTCAAGGTGACCTGAACTCTGACCTTTTTCTCGGTCATATTTTAATATTCATGAGTCTGTATAATGAGCGTGTTGTAGTTTTATTGGTTGTCTCCCCTCTCCCCTCTACACTCCCACTTTTCCACAGCTTTACATGCCCATATTTTTGCAACTCTGAGGTGTGAATGATCAGGCTAAAACAGGGGGGTTTCATTTAGGTTTAGGGGTAGGTTCAGGGTTAGTACCTAGTTTTTACCCAGTTATTGTAATTACTATTATAAGTACATAGTAGCCTATGTACATGGGGAACAGGACTATAAAATTAAGTGCTACCGATATTTCCTTTTATTATGCATTTTCTAGTAAAAGTTAAGAAATATTCATAATATCGGTTGCAACAAAATTTTGTATGGAATTGAAAAATAAAATCCACTTTCAGGAGTACACTATGAAAGAGTAACAGATCACTATCAAATGTAACAAATATGAACTAAAAGCCATAAAATGTTTCATGAGGTCTTCAAGGGTGTGAGACAAACTCAGTGTTGATCTGATAAAGGAATGAAGTATCTTTACCTGCCACAGGTTCTTTGGTGGGGTACAGTTTGTTGTCGACTGTCATGCTGATGTCACAGAAGACTTCCTCTTCATCTCGTTCTGCATCAAGCTGTATAAACAAGAAAGAACTTGTGTCAGCCATTCTAGGCTACTGAGGGTAGACAGAAAAAACTTTTTAAATACATTTTTTCTCTATCAAATTGAAGACTTTATATAAAGGCAGACTGTGCACTCCGATTACTTATGTATGGGAGAAAGTGCAACGCCCAATATGGCGAATAAGCCCCGCCTTCTAAATGAAAGAGCCAATCGTTGATTAGTAAGTCATCGCGTCACTGCAGCCGCCGTTAGAAGCTCCGGTTGCTATATAAACAGGCAGTGTTTTTGTCATGATTTGAGCATTTAGAAACAAACTTTATGAGACAGTTGTTGTCAGGTTTCATTGTTGATTTCATATATGAAATTTAATCATAAGCTTGGCGAACAGTTTTGGAGAATTTGATGTTTCCCCATTTAAAGATGCCCGAGAGGTGTTTTAAAAACGGCCACCAAGTGAAATGACTTGTCTTAAAGGGACTTTGATGAATTACTGTTCTCTTTTGATTAATTGTAACCCCTTAACTGTCACCATCTGACTAGAGAACCCCCGGCGCTCTTTTTTATTGCCTTTTTTCTATCAAATATATTCGTAATCATCATAAATTAGAAAACCATGGAAACAATCCTTTAAATCATTTTAGCAGGCTCCTTCCCCTGGTAGGCGGTATCATGTTTCATGTTACAAAATTTATTTGAACAATTTTATAATCAAAACTTTTCCTAATCCTGACAAAACACATATCGTCTGAAAGGTCTGAGTCTCAAGGTTCCAAATTTGGCAACTGTTTTGTGATAGAATGGATATTGAGACAGAAATGTATATGATTAATTTGCTAAAGGAGAACGCATAAACGTTTTTAAAAAAACTATGGATTGCTTTGACTAGTGCTGTTAGTGTCTTGACAAAACCTCTTAACTGTTAAAAGGACCTGACCTGAAGGAAAATACTGTATCTAAATGTATTTACATTCGTTCACTCAATCTCTCTCTCTCACAATACTCTAGAAAATATAATAAGTGTCAATTAACTATATCAATGAGAACAAAACATATGTTTACGTTGCTAAGACTGGTTGCTAAGGGTGTTCTGACCAATCAGAAACAACGACTGGAAGAACTAACCATTTTGAGAAAGTATATATACTGAGACAGTTTAGAATGATTTCAAAACATTGTATGCATTTAGGTTCAGTATAATGACAGTAGTTGGCTCAACACAGTCACGTAAACAAGATAACAAGATTTCAGACAGCAGGGGTGCATCGATCTAAGGCTTGGCCAGAGATTCATTCATTTGGATCCATGCTGTGATTCATCAGTGAATGCAGGCTTCTTTTCAATCTAACCATTCACTTCCTAAACATTGTAAAAGGATAAGAGCAACACACACAGTTCTAGTGCTTAGTACTGAACTGCAGACTGAAAAACCTTTATGAGACACTTCACAAGAACCTTGTCCAAGTAAAGCACTGTGACACAACAAAACCCAAGAAAAAAAAAGAAAATTCTTGAGAAATGGGGAGGCAAAACAACGACACCCTCCAACCTGTCTGAATGTTTCCATGACAACAGACTATAACGGGGCACAGCGTAGCAGGTATTGCGTGGGAGTGTCCCTCGGGCTTCAGAAGACTGTGTACCTGTCATATCATTATTGGATACACAGAAAGGTGTTGATTATTAGAAATGAACTCACATTTATTGGGGTTTTTCCGACCTTTCCCGCCTCAAACACTGTGGGCCAAAATATTACTGTCTAGCTTTATTTTATTTTATTTTATTATCTTTCTCAATCTAAAAGTACTGTGGGTGTCTCATTTTACTGATTCATTTCCATTAATTTATTCATATACCATGCTTTATCTGGTATTTCAATGATATGGTACATGTTCATAAAGCGTATGGTACTCAGTGTTAGGTCATTTGTTCTTAAGGCATTTCTGTGCATATACTAGAAATCCAGCGTATAGCGTTAGTTCTGGCAGGGCGCATTAGTAAAGCTTGCATCAGCTGACTGTCAGCTGATCACGTCTACCTATAGGAATACAATGCCTATCACAAGCATATATATAAGCTACTTCAGTATTATCAGCTGCTATTGCATTTCTCCAGAGGTCATTTACCCTCCTCCATCCCCAGCTCCTCCACTCATTAGTCAGGATGTGGCATCTGATTCCCCCTGAATCAAACTAAATTCCCGAATTAGGTTGTACATTTTAACATGAATGCTATCTGTAATACATTGCTGGTTCTGTTCTGTTTACCCTATCACTGCTCTCCCTGCTTTTATCCATGCTAGGCTGGATGGATGCGCAGGGAGTTCTTGCCCAGAACAGAACCATACCGCCAATCTAAACTATATGCTAATTGTCTATCACTTTGACGATAGTGATCCTGACAGAAGTTAGAACAAGGAATTGGAACAATTCATTTTGATTCGATTCCGATTTGCATTATGAAATCTATAGATGGGTCACAGTTCGATACGATCCGATTATTATTTCCAAAAAAATGCTGAAGACATAAATGTCACTAAAAACAATTCGCACTTTAGTCAACCATTGACAGAATAATACATCAGGCTTTACAAACACAGTGTACAAATCAAAGCTATTAAGCTATTAATACATTTATTATTGATCTGTCATGTCAGCAAACTAACACAAAAATGAAAACAAATAATTAAAACGTATATGTCTGTCATGTATAGGGAATTAAAACAACCTTTACATTTTCAAATTTTCAAAATATGCAATTGCAATTGGGAAGGAAACAACAACATTTCACTTTGCTCATATGGAGACACGCGGTTATAAATAATCATGTAAAAATCCATAACCTTTATTTCCATTTAAAGCATCCAATTTTTTTAATATAGCGACAGTGCAGGTATAATCCGACACAGCCTCATTATAGCATGCTTGCTGTCATCCAAATTGATTATGACATTATATTATAAGTGCACACAATTTGTGTTATTATATGTGCATTTTATATAGCCTACATTTCAATAGTGTCAGAAAGAACTCTCATTGAAGCTGTGCCTGGCTTTAGTCACTCCCTCCAGCTTCACAAAACAGTCTTTTATATAGGTCAGCCTAATGGTAATTGTAGCCATTCTCTTGTTTTGTTTCTTAGCAAAAAAAGTCATAAATGCCCAAACACATCTGAACCAAGTGTGTCAACACTGCTTAGTGAGAGAGCAATCCCATTTCAGAGTGCTAAAGGGGTGCAGGGTATTCATTTTCTACGGTCGTAGAAAGATAGAGAAAACCATGACTCAAATCCATCTCTGATGTCTGAGCTTAACACTCATGATGAAATGGCAGCTCATGCAGTGTTTCCAAACTATTCCAGACTGCTAAAACTGCTGTTCACCTTTCTTTTTTGACCATAGATGTAGACTCAACAAAATATACACTGCACTCTATTGCTGTTCCAAAGTAGATCCACAGTCTATCTTTATAATTTCCAATTATAATTTCTTCCTCCAGTTTAGATTCAATTAAAAATAATAGGAAGAATCATCAGCAAAACTTGAAATGTCTCAGTGATTTACTGCAGAGCAAGTACTGAACGCTGTCAAATATTAGTGTCACGGTCACTTGATGGTGGATCTGGTGAAGAAGCTGTCAGCGATCAAAATATTGATTTTGAAGAGGTTGAAAATTATACTTTTGAGAAAATGTTTGAGATGGCGAATATAAGCCAGATGCTGAATGTACTTGGAAATGAGCTCTGACGAGGACAGTGATGATGGTATAAAACATCTGCTCAAACTGAACCCTTCCAAGCTCCAAAAGGTCACAAAACAGGCAGAGATCCATCTGTGTGAGATATAGATCCGGGTCGCTAAAGACCCGAATATGCAATAATGATTGGCAAAACATTCATGCATTAAAGGGTGAATTTTTTCCAAACGCTCAATTAGCAACATTTGTAAGAATATCATAATACATTTATCCTTAAGCCACAACGTGACAAGAACAAAATCTGATGTATCAAAATAATTAGTCAATTAACCTGAGACCATCAGCACACACTTTTGTTCAACAATCATTTCGGAGCAAGGTTAAAAGGATTTATTTATTTTTCTCTAGGAAATAACATCAAATCCCATGCGACGACACCAAAGAGACTTGCCACCAAAGCATTATAGATGGTAATTAAATCTGTCTCTCTCTCTCTCTCTCTCTCTCTCTCTCTCTCTCTCTCTCTCTCTCTCTCTCTCTCTCTCTCTCTCTCTCTCTCTCTCTCTCTCTCTCTCTCTCTCTCTCTCTGCAGTTACACTTAAAAAGGTTAGAGCAGCGGCCATCATCAGAACGCTCTGCTGGAATGCAGGATTTGCTCACATACGAGATCCAAACCAAAGAATACAAACAATAATGTAGCAGTTTGATTTTAAATTTGTATGTTGTTTGTGAGTGATACTTTTTGTCTGTAATGCATGGAAATCAGGACTGTGTAATTACTGACCTCCAATGACATCAATCGAAATTTGTTGCAGGACAAAAGCCAGATAATGCGCAAGATATTGAGGGCATTCCCAATCACTGGGATTTGTTTGTTAGGCGATTGATTCTGCCAGAATTAAAAAGCAACTGGTTATAAATTATTTTGGAAATGTCATTTGAGAGGCATCAGCCAGTCTCTCCTCATGGTGAGGTTCTTCAGAAGGACACACAGCCAGGAACAGCACATGGCTTTTTATTCTTGTTATAACATTTAAAAATAATAGTATCTATCCTTCTTCTTCCTCATTATCTCACTGTGACTGAGAGGACCAAATTGCTGACATGCAAATAAACAGTTGATGTGCAAAGTAAGTGCACTTAGTCTAGCCTGATATAGAGGAAGAGAATGTTACTGATAGTCTGTGACAAATCACAAACGGCGGGAGTCCTGCGGGACCCGCACTGTATTTTTAACAGCACTCCCACCCGCAGCAAAAGTAAACCCGCCTGCTCCTGCGAGATTTGCGTTGGGTCCCGCAGGATTCTGATCCCAGTGCAGCCCTCTAGTTTTAAATAGATAATTATTTTAAGTAAAATATAAAAATGGAAAACCTTTTATCAGCCACATGGCCTTCTTCCAGGTAGGCCCATCTAAAAGTAAAAATAATAATAATAGCCTGAAAAATATGTTCTTACCTTTTAATTTTCATTTCCAATTGGGCTCAGCTGATTAAATATATATATATTTTATTCTCAGACACCACTGCTTTGGCTCTCATGATACTTGGGTAAATTGTATGGATGACTTAAAAAGCCATAATTATGCAGTCAATGAAATTATAAGATACAACTTTATTATTACGACATAAAAATGTAAAAATGTATTATCATAATTATGACATTTTAAGTTCTAATTATGAGATAAGAAAATTTTGAATTTAAAATTACATGATAAAACTTAAAAGTATTACATAAAATCAAAATTAAGAGATAAAAGTCATAATCATGACAAAAAAAGTTAAAATTCCCTGTGCATTTGGGGACTCTTTTGTTATTTCCTGTCTTGTGCCATGTTTTGTAGTCGTTTGTAGTTTTTAATGGTGATTAGTCTTCCCAGGTGTTTCCCATTTACCACACCCCCTTGTGATCTTGTTAACCTTGTTTCCCTTTGTGTATTTATACCCCTGGGGGGTATCCCAGAAAGCAAGGTTAACCTACCGCCATATATACCTTAAACCAGAGGTCTTCAACCCTGCTCTTGGGGACCCACTGTCCTGCAAAGTTTATATCCAACCTGCTTCAGCACACCTGCCTGTGTATTTTCAACAAGTGATCCTGAAGATCTTGATTGGCTTCACCTGTCTTTCATTAGGGTTGGAGTTAAACTCAGCAGGACAGTGGGTCCCCAGGAGCAAGGTTGACGACCTCTGCCTTAAACTCTCGATTGATTAACCCAAACCTTGCTTACTCGAGGTATGCTGGTGCCAAAAACGCATCCGTGAGAGAGTTCAGTCAACTCAGAGTATGTTAACCGTGAACACACAAGACATTCTCAACAGAACGACGAATCGATAATTCACCATGGAAACAGACGCTAAGAAAAGCGTGCCACTCAACTTCCTTCTTCTTCTTTTGCTTAATGGCGATTTACATAACATACTTATTGCACGTTGCCACTTTTGGTGGTTGTGCAATCTTTTTTTTTTCAATCTCTTCAGTTAATAAGTAATCTTTATTCACTGAGAATAAGGATTATATTGCATGTTTGATGCTCATTCATTTAATGCAGATCCGATGACAATTAAATAAATAATAAATATATTTGAATTAACATTTAAACATCACCTTGTTATAATAGTGCTTTAGAATTAATATATAATATTGTATATTATAACTGTAACTATAACACACTTAGTTATATCAATTTAACTATATGAATTATATAACACATATCTGAATACCTCTTAATCAAACTAACCCTGGAACATAACCTGCTCCGGAGCATGTTCAGAGAGTGAGTTGCTATGGTTACTTACATACCATGAAAGTTACCCCCGTTTTTGGAACCGAAAGTTGAGGTTATCCGCTTACTTTTAAACAAACCCGGGTATGTCACAAACAAACCCGGGTATGCCTCCCAGAGTTCATCAATATTCTTTGGTTTCGTCTTCCATGCTTCCTCTTTCATCCTACCCCACATATGCTCAATGATGTTCATGTCTGGTGACTGGGCTGGCCAATCCTGGAGCATCTGGATCTTCTTCGCCTTGAGGAACTTTGATGTGGAGATGGAAGAATGCGATAGAGCACCATCCTGCTGCAGAATTTGGCCTCTTTTATGGTTGGGAATATAAGAGGTAGCTAAGATGTCTTGGTATTTTAGATGGAGGCCATTTTGAGACAGAATCCGACAAACTGTTCTGGTTGACACAGGGACTTCAGGTGACCAGGTCTCGTTTCGAGCTCTGCTGCAGTGGAAAATGGGCTTTTCCATGGAATTTTAGAGCCAACAAACGGTCCTCTCGAGCAGTTGTCTTGCAGGGTCTGCCTGACCTGGGTTTGTCATAAACATCTCCAGTCTCTTCAAATCTTTTTTTTTATCCTCTGTACTTGATGCTGAGACACTTTGAAGATGTCTGTCACATCAGCAGTGGATCTGGTCTTCAGCCTCTTGATAATCAAAACTTTAGTCTCAGGGTGAATCTTAGGCATGTTTGCAGAGGTCTAGTTGCAGTTGATGTGAAGGTCAAGTGTACTGGGGTTCTTTTTATACACACCTGAGATCTAATTGATCCATTATTAGTCACAGATGAAGCTCATATGACAAGGCGACAACACTTATGTCTTTGCAAAAATTGACTCAATGGGCTTTACCAAGCTGTGAATATTAGAATATTTTTTGACAGTTTCATTTTGCACTGAAACATTATTACAAAAGCTGTTGAGATTAAAATGAACCATTTCTTGTAAAAAAATCTTGATAAGAAATATTTTTCAGCGGCACTTCAGTTCAATTTGTACACAAGCGACAAGACTTTTGTCAGGGACTGTACATAATACTAAGAATTACAATGAGATAAAAAGAGATATTTTAGAGATATAAAAAGAGAAATTTGATATGAAAAGTCATAATTATGACAAAAAGTAAACGTTTTAGGGACAGATTTACTAACAGCTTGCGTCAGCGCATACCCTCTTTTGGCGTTAAAAAACTACCGTCAGGTTTTTATAAAGACATGCAATGAAAAATTAGCGCTGGAAAGGCATGGACAGTTATTTTTGCAGCTGACCTTATTGCAGGAGTTTCCCTTCCAGACGCAAAATTTATGAGAGGAGAGTATTTGGTAACACTTTAGTATGGGGAACACATATTCACTATTAACAACAACGTTTGCCTCAATTAACTCCTAATGTACTGCTTATTAATAGTTAGTAAGGTAGTTTTTGTAGCATTTACAGTAAGTTTAGGTATTGGGTAGGATTGAGGGATGTAGAATAAGGTCATGAAGAATTAGGCATTAATATGTGCTTTATAAGTACTAATAAACAGCCAATATCCTAGTAATTTGCATGCTAATAAGCAACAAGTAAATAGTTAATAACTGCCTAAAATAAAGTGTTACCGAGTATTTAAATAAATCATGCAAAGTGATTTACTAAGGTTTGTGCTCGTCATTTTTTTGGTGTTCGCGCCATTATTTACTGCTCAAAAAATGCACGTCTTAAACCAGACGTTAACTGGTAGATTGTGTTTGTCATAATGGAAATGATCCAGCTGCGTCTGTGTGTTGAAGCGTGACACACAGAACTTTCCACTCCCATCTGTGCTTTTTTGGAAATGCTCAAGCTTATTTTCCCTGTTTATTAAATCTGGCCATTAATGTCTTAATTATGACTTTTTAAAATTATAATTATGACCTTTTTATATAAGAATTGTTATTTACCAAAACATGTTTTTTCTGCTATGTGGCTTTCATATATATGTAGATGTATGGGCAAAGACATTGATTAATGATGATACAAGGTAGAAGGTGTTCATAAATATTAGTTTGAAAGAATGAATGTCAAGCATGAAAGTTCTGAATGCTTAAATGTTGACATTCTACAGAGACTGAGACCCTTAAATCTTTTTGTGAACCTTATATTCCTGTCACGGCAATGAGCAGTAATTATAACATTCTGTATTCATCAGAGGTGCCACTTTCTTCTTCTCTCAAACAGACTAATGAAGGTTGCTTTACCATAGCAACAAATCACAGAAAAAATCACAGAGGACACGAGAGAATCCCAAACAGCATTCCCTGAATCATTCTTCATCGCTGTCATTTCTTACACCTTTAAAATGAACTTCATCAATGGTTACCTTCAGTCAGAGTTACTTTAAACTCAAACAACCAATTACAAACTTCAAGCAGAGATTTTTTTCCCACAACATCTACCTGCAACTTCCTTCTTTCCCTCCTACACTTCTGTAAAAAAAATAGGTATCCAAATATCCAGCCAGCTTAACAGGTTGGGCTCAGTCACAGCGACACTGAGATCATACTCTGCCACACACACATTCTATCCGCGCACATGATGCCCAGCTGTTCAAAACAAAATCGGCTAAACTGTGTGTGTGTGTGTGTGAGTGATCATGTTTGTATTACATTGCATTTGTGCTCAAGTACCAGGCCTTCATTGTGGAGTTGAAATTTTCAGATTTATGCTAGATTTATTGATTGGTTTTTGACAAATAAAAATTAAAAACATTTCCCATTAATTTTCAATGTGGAGTCATATTGACCCCAAAGTCTTTTTTTTTACTCACCTTAAGAACAACCAAATCAAGCCCGGTTTGTGTGTGTGTGTGTGTGTGTGTGTGTGTGTGTGTGTGTGTGTGTGTGTGTGTGTGTGTGTGTGTGTGTGTGTGTGTGTGTGTGTGTGTGTGTGTGTGTGTTGGATGGATGGATTATGCAGAAAAAGTCACAAAATCTTATTCCACTGAGATGAAGGGAACCATTTTTTTTTTTTTACTAAGAAAAAGTACATTGGGTTCATAGACACCCCAAGGACAGGATGAGGGTTAAGTGAGAGACAAACAAGTATTAAAAACTATATTATAATATCATTAATAATATAATATAATTTTATGTGTGTGTGTGTGTGTGTGTGTGTGTGTGTGTGTGTGTGTGTGTGTGTGTGTGTGTGTGTGTGTGTGTGTGCGTGTTGGATGGATGGATTATGCAGAAAAAGTCACAAAATCTTATTCCACTGAGATGAAGGGAACCATTTTTTTTTTTTTACTAAGAAAAAGTACATTGGGTTCATAGACACCCCAAGGACAGGATGAGGGTTAAGTGAGAGACAAACAAGTATTAAAAAAACTATATTATAATATCATTAATAATATAATATAATTTTATAATAATATTACTGCAGCCAAACATGATAATTATATTGTCTGATATCAATACATCAGAATTCTAAATACATTCAGAATACCCGTGCTGGCAAAATGCGTCACAATGAGAACATTTTCAAAAATGTTATCATTTTAACATTCTCAATAACAAAAAAAATCGACATGATGTATGATTTGTTTGAATCAGACAAAAAATGACTGAGCTACACCTGTTTGAAGTCGATAGAGTCAGCAAAGTCAATTTTGAGAAAAAAAAAAAGTTTTCGGAAGGTTCCAAAACAAAATCACGTAGCAACCAAATCCCTAACACCAAATTTATCACTGATTGGTTCTTTCAGTTCTACGACACCAACCAACCAGAGGTACTTCCTCATCTACGTAGCTTTATTTATATCGTATACTAGCCGCTATCAACATGCCGCACATTATGAGAACTCCCATAATCCCACCTCCTCCCCAGGGCCACCTGTAGAGATCTGCTAGGGGGGGTTAAATCATTCTGCAGCAGCATTTCCTTGTTGTTATCTTGAATAAGCTGAACTTATGTATTTGCTCAGCAGCAGCAGCAGCGTAGCAGATCTAGTCTGCCAAAATCAAGCCTATGTACATTCCATGCTCTATGCTAAAAAAATGCTGTTTGAATCTATTTCACTTCAAGAGTTGTCATGATTGAAATAAAGGTTTTTAGATGTTTAATTGCTATTTGGATCATTAGGATCGCTAGACGAGGGCTTAATGAACTCATTTGTTTTGCCTGTAGTTTGAAATTATCCAGTGCACATTCCGACTCATTTTGCCAGCAGGGGTCACATTTATATTTTGCAAGTGCAAATAGCCCATCTTGTTGGTAGAGGCTATTTACACTAACTCTGCCCACCATTGTCTGATTAAGCTGGAAAATTACAAAAGAAATCTGACTCATAACAGGATCAGTGGCATGAATTTCTGTCATGAAGGTTCTTTTCTATAAAATTGACTGTGGTAGCACAGAGATGATTAATGCTTTAAACTTAATCTGTATGATGGGGAAAATCACTCTGATAAAGCAAAGATACCTAAATATAATACAACATACAGTCAATAATACTAATATAGTGTTGTATTGGTTGTAAGATTCAGAGCCGGGAGGTGGTCACATGGCAAGCGAACAACCCGAAGACTCAGGAGGTGAACTAATAATTTCTGTTTACTGTAAAGACTGAACGAACGACTCAGACCCGAAGACTCAAGAGCTTTTTAAACTTCCCATCACACTACAGGCTTTTGAGTGTCCTTGCAAAAAGGTGGCTATATTGGTCACTGATTTGTTTTCTTCTATCTTTGAATGTCAGAAATGTATATTGTGGAATTAAAATGCCTAACAGGTATTTAATAGTGGAAATAAACAGTTTAACGTTATAAAGTTAGGGATGTAGGTACAAGGTCAACTAATGTCCCAGTAAGGCAGCATCTATTTATGTTTTTAATAAATAGAATCATATACACTAAAGATGTTGTTGTTATTGCATACAGTTTTATAATATACTACAATACACCAGGGATGGATTAACACCCTGTCTTAACACAACACTACCCCACCCCAAATCTGAGCATTAAATTGCCATATTAGAAGGGTTTCTGAGGGATCATGTGACACTGAAGACTGGAGTAATGATGCTGAAAATTCAACTAATGTCCCAGTAAGGCAGCATCCATTTATGTTTTTAATAAATAGAATCATATACACTAAAGATTGCATACAGTTTTATAATATACTACAATACACCAGGGATGGATTAACACCCTGTCTTAACACAACACTACGCCATAAAGGTTCTGAGTGCGAACCTAGCTCAAACCAGATATGCATGTAAACTGAAGTGTCGAGGACGAGGTAAAGTGTACACAATGGTGATAATAAGCTTTCAATATTGCCACCACTATAAAAAATACAGTGCAGTTACTATAGAAAATAACATTAAGATGTATAGTTTATATTACCACTATAAAAAATACAGTGCAGTTACTATAGAAAATAACATTAAGATGTATAGTTTATATTACTATTATTACATTGACACCAACATTGATGGGTGATATAAGGGCAAACAATTAATAATTTATAGTTGGTTTCATAGTGTTTAAGATTTGTTTTATTACAAATATCATAGTTTATTTTTACTAATATTGTTGTGGTGGTTATAGAAATACAAATGATTTCTGCTGTAGAAAACATTGTGGCTACTATAAAGTTGGCCCTTGGGTTTGCTATAGCAGGGCCCTATGTGCTCTTAATGAGGGCCTGATCACACTTGACTAACAGATACATTTCATGGTCATTTCCATCAGTAGGAGATAAACAGAGGCAGTGTGTGCAAAGTAATTTGGTGCTTTATGACAGCTGATGTGAAGACCATCATCACAGCCTAACTGATGAAGACTGAGTGAAGCAATATGTATTAAATGACAACAATAATTCAATAATAAGTCCATGAAACATAACTCAGACAGTTTTCATTATAATTTCTGGAAGGTTCATTATAATTGTAAGTGTATTCCGAATCTTACACCTGAATCTCAAAAGGAATTCATACCCCAGGAATTATTCTGAGAAAATGTAATTAACAGACATTATTAGGAAAGTCATTAGAAAATCACTCAGAGGTGAAAGCAGCAAAAGGCTAATGTTTAATTTTGAGACCCTCTCGAAAAAAGGTGAAAAAGAAAGAGGTTAAATATAAGTATTTGGATGGAAATTGGAATTGCTAAAGACCCCCTGTGGTGAAAATCAAGTTTTTAACGTTGGTTATATGTTTTTAATATGCTTTAAGGCAAACCATGTGCAAATTCATGTCAACACCATTGCTGAGTCTTTTCTCTTTGAAACTGCAGTGAACCAAAGACAGTCTCAAATATGCGGTTTGAAATCACAGTTGTTCCTTACCTCACAAAACATGTAACCAATCACGTCAAATTACGGGGCAAGCTTTAGCATATCATTAACTATGAGTAAAACTAAGCTGGGAAGTCTCAGGAGAAGCCAGATTATCCCGGTATATTTTTCTGTTGATATAAAATATTGGGTACATTTAGCAATATAGTCATGAATTATGTATATAATGGCTATATTATTATGATGTTATGATGAACTATATGCTTCAAATAATTTCTAAGGATGCTGATTTTTATAAGGCAGCTGTCTGACTCTGAGATGGTGAACGGGAGCATGTAACATTAGCAACACATTATTAGCTGTTTGATAATGTAGTCAAGCATATGGCTAATCATATTAATTAGTGTTATGTGTCCGTCGGTGTAGAGAGAGATAAGCACATTACTATTCTGATGGATTGACTTGTAGACAAGACTTTTTTTGTTGTTGTAGAATTCACTCTTCCACTTTTCTGATGAATCAGTTTCTGGTTCAAAACATATATGGATGAATTAAACTAGTATTTCTACTTTCCCAATAAACACCTCAACAGAAAAAAGAAAAGACTATAATCCAAAAAGAACTTCATTATTCACAAAAATGATGATTGTGTTGGTAAGTACTCCATGTATCCTGAAATTCTTTTCACAACACCGGCAAACAACATCTTCTTCTTCTACTTCTTCCAGTGTGCGTGCAGTTGAGTTCTGCTGACAACTATGCGTTAGTGATGTCCTTCGTGAACGATTCATACTTTTTGAACTAATCATTAATATGACTCGGGAACAATGAGTTGTCTCAGAGAGATGAACTAATCAATTCTGTTTTCAGCTTCAACAACTCGAATCCGAAGACAGGAGAGGTGTACTAATCTTTCCAGGGAACAGACGTGATTAAATGTGAAGTGACAAAAGAAAGAACAACTCGGATTCGGAGGTGAGGTTAACTAACAGACTGCATAGACTGAAGACCCAGCTAAGCAATTAATGAATCATTTCTTTCTTAAAGTTTGGCCTTAGCTGCATAAGCTTATAATACATTTTTTATTCCAAATGTGATCAGCATTTGCACAAGTATGTGTTGGGGAATTTAACATGTGACATTTTTAATTATATTCTGCTGAAATGAACGAAATGACTTGAAAAAAAGATTTGTTCATTTTGCAGAACGAGATTCAAAGAGCCGAATCTGTAAAATGATCAGAACTTCCCACTACTATTATGTGTCACTCAGCATACGTCACTTACTCCGTTGCGCTCTGATTGGTTGTAAGTCTATCTAATTGAGTGCAAAGGCATTTTCTTTCCTGGTTCGGTTGAAACACGACCCATAATCACAGCCCAATGGAGCAGTATCAGACTCATATTCTGACTCGAATCTGAGTATGACGACGTCAGGCTAGAAAATCAGTGCATAAAATGTATTTTCCACTGATAAATAACAGCATACAGATTTGGAGCAGCATGAGGATGAGTAAATAATCACAAAATTATTCTAAAGTGAACTTTTCTTCAATAACACAGAACTACAAAAGAAATGTCTGAGGTTTTCACAAACTTACACAAATACACAGCACACTGAGAGCAGTAACCTACTTGATATTCTCACAGATCATTCTGGGTATTTTTCTAAATAAGAAGTTTTTTATGCACACAGAAGACCAGCAGGAAGCAAGATGAAGTTATTATAGATCTTCACAGCCAGCTCTGAACTAATGCAGGTTCTCAGAATCCCGTTTGAGATATAAATAGGTCTCATGACTCTCATGTTCATATTATATATTAAAGCAATATGGCTTATTGCTATTAGGTTCGGCTTGTTGTCCGCAATGGGGGTTTTAAGAAATGACTGTTGAACAGAATCATAAAATTCTGTATTTAAACTGAATGAATTTGGCATGCCTTGGATTTCCTCTAAAAGAGCATATATTTTGATTTCATTAACATTAACACAATAGTCCTTAATTTACAGAGGAAAAAGACATATTTTCAGATATGTAATCTACTTTGTAAGTGTTGACAGCTTTTTCTTTTCTTTTCTTTTTACACTGATTCAATATTTCTTGTCTTTGTTTGGTAAAGAATGTGAATCTACAGGTTAATGAGCTAGTGCAGATGTGAGTTTCAATACAAGATAAACACAGATTTTGTCTATATCAATTTAGTTCTGTTTTATAGCCTGTCCTGAATCAACAAGAATTCTGAGGGCTTAAAATAGCTGACTATGTGGACAAGGCTAGAAAAAAGTAGCACCCTTTAACATTCTGACCTTTTCAAACCCATGACATAGCAGATATTGTTAAAATGGAAAAATGTCATTCATATTAAAGGGACACTGAAATGATCTGCTTAAAGGGAAAGTTCTAAATTCTGGGTTACTGTTTATTTTAAGATGTCCTTGTTACAGTGCAGTTATAAAGACAGAGTAATATTATACTTAATACTATATAGGGTTAGGATTTAGGTTTGGTTTAGGGTTAGTTGCATGTTGTTCCAAACCTGTATGACAATATATAATATATATTGTATTGAACATTCATGGGGCAACATATTTTGTATGAAAATAAATCATAAAAGTGAGTTATTTTGTTTAAAATAACTCAGACAGGGCATAACCATCATGGGGCAAAATGTCTAAGTAAAAACAAAACACTTTAGCAAAGTTTATACTATTTTCTGTTTATTTTGATAAATAAAAGAATTGAACAATTTTGTTCAACAAATATACTGTCATTAAATATAAAAATATTTTAAAAAAAAACATATTTATTTATTTTTCTGAAAGCATTGAATGAGATCCCATACTACTTTAATATAGATTAACAGCACAAAATCTTAATTATTAATTATTATCAAAATGTTAATTATTGTGCATTTTACCCCAAATACCATACTTTTGCATATTCTTCCATTACTGAAAAACGATTGCTTTAAATACCTTGAACCAAACAGAAAATCATTAAGAAGACCTTTGTCTCAAAAAATATTCAATTATTTTAGCGATTCCCATTCTACAACATTTTAAAAACATCAAATATAAGTTCAAATTAAAGCAGAATCAACGTTGCACTGCTGCCTGCGATCGCGTCAAGGATCAGACACATTTCCATGTGCTTTTTGGATGGCCGCCTTTTACTCCAGTTTGCCTTTAGCCCCATTTTACCCTGTATATCTTCTGTTATATTAAGAAAGAAAGTCAAATAGGCTTGGAACGACATGAGGGAAAGTAAAACATGACCTTTAAAAGAAGACCATCCAAGATTTCAAGAGGTCACAGTGAAGAACACTTCACGTGTGCTGTATGTAGTTCATTGTTCGAATCAGTTTTGTTTTTTTTCAATACAAATCCAGCTCTCAGTTAAGATTAAATGAAAGTGGCTGTGTAAAGTTCCATTCTAGGGTCATTTTATGTATAAAAAGTTTTGCAGTAAGCAATTTCAGCCCTGAAGTTGCTTATACAGTGCCTTCAGGCGGACTGAGACATACTGCAGCAAACTAGCAAAGTTTAGAGCAACACTAACAAACTGAAGATGACAATCTGACAACCAGCACACGAACTCTACTGCATGTAGGTGACGTTAAGCAGGTAAATGGCACACTTCATTCATCTCAAGGGAACCTGAAATTTCCTATATATGACATTCCGATCTCTCCTGTCTTTTGTCACAGTGTTGCATCACCGGTATTTGCAACATCCAGTGACAAGAAGATGCCTACTAAAACAATTCATTCAAACTAATTCAGCAGTGTTTCAGTGCCTGCAAAATGTGTCGGTGCCTCATGCATGCATTATAATTTTGTTGAATTTTCCTCCTAAATAGTGAGTCAGTTGTATGTTTCTAAACCTGTTGCATATTGGGTTTACCAATGGATCTAAAAGAGGCCACATTATTTATATCAGTTTCACCTGCAACCCACAGGGACCCCGTCGCCATGGGAACTGCGGAGGTGATTGGGAAAAGATTTCACATCTTAGGCTTATCCAACCTGAAATGCATGCAGTTGTGTTTCACTCAGCTCAGTATCACTGAAATGCAAACATATCTTCTCAGAAGGGAGCGTAGCATAAATTCTCTCCACGTCACACTGGTCTCATCAGCTGGCTGGATTTCTCTCCTACATTCAAGAGAGGAAACCTCATCCATCAGTTTATTTATTTTTAGATTAATACAACGTGTTCTATTGTCTAAATAATCTAGTTCAGTCATAAAACTCTAGAGGGTGCAGGCTTCATGGGTCCTTTAAGTGCAATCTGCAAGCAATCATATCATTACTGCATGGCACAAGCTGATTGGCCTATGCTGATCCTGCAGCCAATGAGATTGCTTGCTCAACATTTAAATAGTCCGGTTCAGTGTTTACTGTTGGCTAGAACTGCATCACGCTATCAGAGTACCTCTGAAACCCTCCACCTCCCCCAGCTCCACCTGTATAGATCTGCTACAGGATTTATTTATGTTATTATTAACTCCTAATATTATGTTGGTCCCCCTTTTGCTGCCAAAACAGCACTGACACATTGAGGTATGTACACCACTAGACCCCAGAAGGTGTGCTGTAGTATATGGAACCAAGATGTCAGCAGCATATCCTTTAAGTCCTGTAAGTTGCGAGGTGGGGCCTCCATGGATCAGACTTGTTTGTTCAGCACATCCCACAGATGCCCGATTGGATTGAGATCTGGGGAATCTGGAGGCCAAGTCAACACCTCAAACTCATTGTTGTGCTCCTCAAACCATTCCTGAACCATTTTTGCTTTGTGGCAGGGCGCATTATCCTGCTCAAAGAGGCCACAACCACCAGGAGTGTTTCCATGAAAGGGTGTACATGGTCTGCAACAATGCTAGGTAGGTCGAACATGTCAAATTAACATCCACATTGATGACAGGACCCAAAGTTTCCCAGCAGAACATTGCCCAAAGCATCACACTTCCTCCCCTGGCTTGCCTTCTTCCCATAGTGCATCCTGGTGCCATGTGTTCCCCAGGTAACTGGTCCATCCACGTGATGTAAAAAAAAAACATGATTCATCAGACCAGGCCACCTTCTTCCATTGCTGCGTGGTCCAGTTCTGATGCTCACTGTTGGCGCTTCCGGTGGTGGACAGGGGCAAGCCTTTGCTCCCCACATGCATTAATACGTTTTGGCCCCCCATGACCCTGTCGTCAGTTCACCACTATTCCTTCCTTGGACAACTTTTGATAGATACTGACCACTGCAGACCGGGAACACCCCACGAGAGCAGCTGTTTTGGAGATGCTCTGACCCAGTCGTCAATGATAATGTAATCATTTTCTCATAATGTAAAAAATGTTATTACATTATGAGCTCAAGATTTTTTTCCATTTTGAGAAAATTATTACATTATGAACATTTTATTGTAATAATAATATAATACTTATTACATTCTGTATATTATTATGTGAAGTTATTACATAATGAGTTGCTACAACACTTCCGTTGCTTTACACTGCATGGAGGACATCAAACAATCTAAATGATCTACAAAGACATATCAACTTGTCAGAATCTGAATGCAAAAAAGCTTAAAATATAATTTAAATGACAACCATCATTTGATTAGTTCACCCAAGACTGACTGTGGAACACAAAAGTTTGTATTCTAAAGAATGCTTTAAGAATTTTTGAACAGTTTTTGTCCATGTAACAATAACAAACAAACAAATATTAAATAAATCAATCCATCTTAAAACTTTTTTTTTACTATATATTTAGGTTTGTTTCATCTACAAAGATGTCTGGAATGGCTGCAACAGTTTAAAACACAATGACAATCTGACAATTGACATATTCCATTATCCTCAATATAACACAAATATCCTTTATAAGATCAGTCAGTTGTCTCTCTCTTCTTTTCCCCCCGTGTTTGTTCCTGCCCTGGTGTGTTTTCTTCTTGTGTTCAACTGCCATGTAATTTCACTGAGCTTTGAGGGTTCAGTTCTCTGACAGCTCAGATTGACGTGAGGTTAATGGTCTGACATGTCAATGACCTGGCAAGTCATTTTCTCACTTCACTTGCTTTAAATGTGATTGGCTATCTCAGACTATGTGAAAATAGCTCCATGTGGAACATTCACATAAGGAGAAGAATGTCACTATGAATATCGATTTTGCTTAACTTTTATATTTCAATCTTCAGGTGGCATCCAGAATTTAAAAAAATATGCAAAACTTTTAAGAAGATTCAGAAGTAATAATTGAAAGTTTTTCACTTGTAAATTGCATTTCAGCCACATACTTTAGAAAATAATTAAACAAATTTGCTAAACGAAAGAAAAATCACAAAAGATCAAAGACAATAAAATATAAAAATGGCATATAAAATGTACTCAAGTCCTACTTAAAAGCAGTCTTAAGTTCAACTAATTGCATTAAATATGAAATTAAAGCTGCAGTACGTAACTTTTTGCACTCTAGCGGTTAACAAACAGAACTGCATTCGTCTTGCGGAAGAACATTGCAGCCGGAGCTACTTCTCTTTGTTTATGTCTATGACGAATCACGTAGGGACTGTGCTCCTCCGCAGTGGATATATATATATATATATATATCCACATATAGTAAATACGGGAACTAAACAGGATCAGCTGGACAAGGATAAACATAATCAGACACCATGGTAAATAATAGAACATGACAATGAACTAAACACAAGTGACACAGAACACGTGCCATCAAATGTCTTGTTAAATTATTTAAATATTAACCTTAAAATATCTGGAATCACTTCAAGATAAAGTTTTACATCAAAGAGGTTCAGCCATAGACTGTAAAAAAATATGGATATAGTGTCTGTGAAGTCACCCGTAGGTTTCCGAAGAGTATTTTTTAAGCCTAAATGCTGGCCGTTTTCATCTTGGCAGCACATCACCACACGTCACTCCCAGAAAACTTAAAATGGGCAAAGAGACGGGACGTGGGTAGAGCTGAGGTGCCTGGTTGCTGAAACCATGACCGCCTAACTTGACCATACTGGCAATCCACCTGTCACTCAAGTGGCCACAGCCTTAATTATGCAGACATTTAAGGCTTAAATATAATTTAAACAAATGAGTTATAAAAATAAAAAAAATCACCCGCCTCACAGTTGTTATGAAGGGCAAATACTTTTTGTACCAAGCTGTAAACATGTTTTTTTCTGCTGTAAAGTTGGGCATTTTAACATTGGGCTCAATGAGATTCAGCTCCCTTCTGGAGCCTGTCCCTAGTGGCCAGTCGATGAACTGCAGTTTAAGTCACTTCCATACTGGCTTCAAGACAGACCGCGGGAGGTTGCCGTTTGATTTTAACACGGGGAAGATACAGATTTGACTCCCTTTTGGAGCCTGTCTCTAGCGCCCAGTCAATGAATTGCAGTTTAAGTTACTTCTGTGTTGGTTTCAAGAGAGACCGTGGGAGGTTGTCGCTTGGGTTTAGCTGACAAAAAAGTACTCTTACTCCTGAAATTAATTTTAGGATTTTTTTAAAGACAAAGTTAATATTTGAATGAATCTGAACAATACTGGGAAATAATTTAAATTAATACATTTAATTTAAAGCAACAACAAATATGTTGTCTGAATAATGAATGTCAGTGTTTGGTAATAACGGTTTTAAAATGTTCCACTGAAGAAAGAAAGTCTTACAGGTTTGGAATGATATGAGGGTGAGTAAAAAATTACAGACTTTACATCTTCTGTGTAATCAAACATTCTTTTGGGATGGAAGGGGATTCTCTCTGCTCTCTGATTGGCTTTTGGCTGTGAAAGGAAATTAATCCCTTTCAGCACAGTAGAAATAAGCACATCCTCATTTTACACTCATGCACAGACTGATTAGAAGACCATTCCTCATCTTATGCACATCAAACATGTTATACATCACAGAAACAATACCACTGACAATGCATATATTTGTGACGGAAGCTGTGATATGAAGTATAAGAAAGCATGGAAGCCCTGTTTAATATTTGTGATTTATGTTGCTAGTGAAATTTGAATTTGCCTGAATAAAAACTTCTGAATGACAAAAAATGAAGCCCCATATATTTGTAGTTATTTATGGTGAACTGCCAGTGCTTGGTTTGAACGAGGTTTGAAAAAAATCAAAACATTTTAAATATATACTGTTAGTCTTTCCTGTGATTAAGAAATAAATGCATAATAATAAGAAATGACATAAAGCTTATTCCACTTGATTATTGCTGCGTGCTTGTGGTCCGTAGATGGACGAGATTAATTAAGTAATCTCGCCTGAGCCGTGTCTAAATCACATCAGCCTTCTCAAATGCCAGCAGATTTAACACAAGCCTCTTCACTTTATACCAGATCAACACATTTTATTACAAACTATAGAATTAATTACATTTGTACACTCATTAAATTGAATTACTCTACTTTGACTAAATGAAATGCTTTAAATTGATCAAAGATTACCATGTCTTTGTTTTTAGTTAAGCCTTAATTTGCAACCAAAAATAGCTCCTATTATGAGGAATCAATTTTCCATCATCTTCTGAGATAAATAAAGTGTCATGAACTTTTTGAACATTCCATCCAATATTAGAGGGACCAATACAAAAAAAAACTAAGCAGCAAACTGGCTCATTATTAAATCCTAGAACATGGGTAGTCGAATGACTAACCGGTTCACTAAAGTCTTGAAGTATGTGTTTAAGGGTTAATATTTTTGTGGAAAACATGATACATCTTTAGCATTCTTTGATGAATAGAAAGTTCAAAAGAACAGCATATATTTGTAACATTATAATGTCTTTATGGTCACTTTTGCTAATTTTAATGCATCCTTGATTAATAATAGTATAGGCTATAATATATACACCTAATATTGTGTTTGTCCTCTTTTTGCTGCCAAAGCACCCCTGACATGTCGAGGCATGGACTCCACTAGACCCCCTGAAGGTGTGCTGTGGTATCTGGCAACAAGATGTCAGCAGCAGATCCTTTAAGTCCTGTAAGTTGCAAGGTGGGTCCTCCATGGATCGGACTTGTTTGTTCAGCACATCCCACAGATGCTCGATTGGATTGAGATCTGGGGAATCTGGAGGCCAAGTCAACACCTCAAATTCATTGTTGTGCTCATCAAACCATTTGAGAACCATTTTTACTTTGTGGCAGGTCGCATTATGCCACATGTTCCCCAGCTAAGCGATGCACATTTACAGGATTTAAAGGATCTGCATCCATGAGATATGAAAAACAACATGATTCTTCAGACCAGGCCACCTTCTTCCATTGCTCCGTAATCCAGTTCTGATGCTCACGTGGACAGGGGTCAGCATGGGCACCCCGACTGGTCTGCGGCTGTGCAGCCTCATACACAGGGCCGTTTCTAGCAATTCTGACACCCTAGGTGAAATCCTTATTGGTGCCCCAGTCAAGTTTTCAAAAGCAACATTGGTATTACTGGTATTAATTAACAAATACATACATACCAAATTATATTTGTATATATTTGTTAATAAGGATTAAAGTTAATACCAGTAATACCATTGTGTAGCCAGATGCCTGTGTATATATATATATATATATATATATATATATATATATATATATATATATATATATATATATATATATATATATATATATATATATATATATATATATATATATATATATATATATATATATATATATTATAGTCCTATGGCCTATACAGGCATATGGCTAATGGTATTCTGGTATTAACTTTAATGGTATTTGTGCAATCCCTAGTTGCTAAGAAATTATTTTCAGACATAATTACACAATTAGTATGTGCTATTATTACATTTCACATGGAAGTAATAAGAATAAATACTGATTCAGTGTGATTTTTGTTACTCATTGATGATTGAACTACCCCTTTAAATAACGTGCTGCTATGCCCTCTGTGTGTACGACACTGCTTGCATTAAGCACTATTAGAACTGAATGAATCGATTCAGCATTCAACACCATCTGAAAAGATGCATTAAATTCGACAAAATGATTTAATAAAGGATGTATTACTGTTGTGAATTAGCAGATTTTGTTATACCTATATAAATGGCAGCGGCTATTTCCACTAAGTGTTAATAGCAACTAGATTATATTTACACTCAGTGAAAATGGCATATTTTCTTAATGTTAAATGCTATTTATAATTAGTGCAAATAGCAGATGCTATTCACACCAAGTGTTAAGCAACTAGATTCTATTTATACCATGTGAAAATAACATATTTTCTTAGTGATAGAAGATATTTACACTAAGTGCAAACAGCTGTAGATGCTATTTACTAAGTGAAATAGCATACTTAGTTGATATATTATATTTACACCATATAAAAGTAGCAGTTCTTTGCAATATGTGTAGTAATTACATGTAATTTATACTTTATTTTGACAGATTGGGGAGACCTACATTTCTATATTACCGAATCTGCCCGCATTGACACTGATATTTGAAATTAGCTGGATAACGTCACCGTTTTCACCAGAGCGGCTGTACAAATTCTGTTGCATTATTTTCCAGTTAACACTGTGAAGCTGCTTTAAAACAACTGGACTTGTTAAAAGCGCTATATAAAGATGACTGACTGACTGATACATACTATTTGCACCTCAGTTTTGTTGTACATTAACAGGACGCAATAATAACAGTGTAAAGATGATATTTATTAAAATTATTAAATGGATGCTGCCTTAATGGGACAATAAAAGCCCTCCCTACCCCCTAACCCTACCCAATACATGCTTTTATTATTATTAAACTTTTCGTTAGGCATTTTATTTCCACATTTAGAAGATTTTTAAATTTTTTTATTGAAAGTAAAAATTATTTTCTGGTGTGATTTTTGATGAGAAAAGAGATAAGATCAAACTCTGCAAAAGGCGGATTCGAACCCTGTCAATCGCGTCAAAATCAAGATTCATTAGCTGTACACTTTACTGACTATGCCACTGAAGATGTTGAAATGAATGCGCTTTTTTAAGTCTTGTTTGTTCCAACGATGCATTGTTAGGCAGAGCTAGTGTGAATAGCACTTGCCAACAAAGGAACGCTATTTGCACTTGGTGTGAATAGACACTCCATTTTTTTTCAATTGGCCATTAAACAGTTTTATATGGGACAATTACAAAACACACTGTTTCTTTTGACAATGCATTGGCACAAAAGAGAAGAAAGATTTATAGAGTCAAAATATAACACACTCACTTCATCATGAAATGCTGAAAAAAAATCTAGTGCCGGATATGCGCTTATTGGCCCTTGTCAAACTTGCTCAAATCCATACGTTTGGCCATTTTTCCTGCTTCTAACACATCAACCTTAAGGACAAAATGTTCTTTTGCTGTCTAATATATCCCACCCAACAGGTGCCGTAATGAAGAGATAATCTGTGTTATTCACTTCACCTGTCAGTGGTCATAATGTTAAGCCTGATCGGTGTATAGTTACCTATTAATGATGGAGCATTTTTGCGTGAACTACCCCTTTACTGACCTGAAACTTTTAAAAGATGGTAAATATATTTTAAAATTAGAAAAAATAAATAAAGTCATGGTAAAAAAAAGGTATGATATGAATCCATCGGCTTCAATCAGTGTTTAAGCTCATGTTGTGAAATGTGCCCATCCTCACGACACACATCCCTGCATCCACACGAGCAAAGGCAGAGCAGCAAACGCTGAAGAATGTACTGCCTGAGCTGACAGCCACACTGTCAGAATCTAGCTTTATTTACGCTCAGCTGCGACGGCCTTGCAAAGCTGGTGTCCGCGCAACACTAAGGCTGTCAATCTACCATCAGTTAATTAAATCAGCTCAACCCACTACAGACCTAGACAGGAAGTGAATATAGAATTGATGTCAAGGGAAAAACTGTAGTACATAATTGTTTTTTATTTTATTTTATTTTTTATGTCCAGTGGGATACCCAATGGCAGAATGAATATGAAGAGTAATATTTGTGTGTCATCTCCACCGGTAAATGCTTCAATTGAGGGTGAAGTGGATCAATGCAGATGTGAATGAGAACCGTGCTCCTGTGAGGTGTATCGCAGATTTGCATCCCCAAACACCTGCTCATTCTGGCATATCATCTGAAATGAGAGAGAGGACATCCACTCTTTTTAAATGAGTATGGATGCTTTGCTCTCTTGTTTTTGGTTATTTCAAGATTAAAAGTCATTTTTCTCCAGTTGCTGTGGTATGGCAGTCCCAGCTGGCACACAAGCGGCTGACATGTGAGCTAGTAGAGGCACTAAAGAATGCACAGGCTGACAGATTCGGCTTATCTCAAGCTCATAAGCTTTATTATTCTTTAGCTACAGCTCAGTGTTTCACTTTTAAAAAGTAATTTCTGTCAGGACCACTGTTGCCAAAGATGATTGATTGACTATTAGCATATAGTTTGGATTGGCGGTTTGGTTCTGTTCTGGGCAAGAACTCCCTGCGCATCCATCCAGCCTAGCATGGATACGAGCAGTGAGAGCAGCAATAACCCCCTTAGGGTAAACAGAACAGAACCAGCAATGTATTGCAGATATCATTAATGTTGATATTAAATGTACAAAATAATTCAGGAATTTAGATTTTAGAATACCAAATACTGACTTAACAAGAGGAGGAGCTGGGGATGGAGGAGGGTTCATAGCTCTGGAGAAACATGATAGCTGCTAATAGTACTGAAGGAGCTATAAACATGTATGCTGTGATAGACGTCGTATTCCTATAGGTAGATGTGATCAGCTGACATTCAGCTGATGCGAGCTTGACTAACGTGACCTGCCAGAACTGATTGAAAAAATGTGTGGCAATGTGCATTAAGTAGGTTATGTAAATCGCCATTAAACAGAAGAAGGAAGTAGAATGGCGCAATTTTCCTTAGCATCTGTTTCAAACGAATCATCTACTCGCCGCTCTGTTGAGAATGTCTTGTGTGTTAACTAGGAACATACTCTGGGTTGTCTGAACTTACTCACGGACGCGTTTTTGTAACCAGCATACCTCACGTAAGCAAGGTTTGGGTTAATCAACCGAGAGTTCAAGGTATATGTGATGGTAAGTTAAACTTGTTTTCTGGAAAACCCCCCAGTTTGGTTGTCTGTTGTTGCGTTTTACCCTGTGGTTTTGTTCCAGTTTCTGTTTAATATACAAGAGTGTTTTTGTTTCTAGTTCTTTTTTAATTTATTTTTTTATAAACATTTGACTGTTACAATTAGATCCTCACCACTTTATTGTTTCAACTGCAGTGTGACAGTAAAGGCCTGCTCACACCAAGAATAATAACTATAAAAATAACTATAAAGCAGTCCCTCCAGAAAAATCACCAAAAGTCTGCATATTTATGTGTGAGGGGCCTTTTTTCAAATACACGCACAAAATATGCAGGGCTTGCATGATTTCATAATCCCAGCATAAAAAGTCACATTTATCTAAGCAGAAAGTTGAAAAATGTCGCGTTTACTTCACACAAGAGCAGTCATTTCTGCCTATTGCCATGGGAACATTATGAAGTGACGTAATTACGCGACGTGAACATCATCGAAAAGCTGCAAACCCCAGACTTGGAAGTTGAGGGAGAGGGGATGGAGGATGAGGATGGCGAATGATTGGCCAGTGTTAGAGGCTACGCAGTTATGGTTTTCATTTTCACAATGGACTATTTTGTACCGCCATTTTGTTTTGAAGTCTAGGGGAAGTCTACTTTATTTTCCCCTGAAAAAAAGGTGCAGTGACGAAATTGATAGTTAAGTTCCCGGATGTGCCGGTAGAAGGTATGGGGAAAAGTCACGCGAGAGGAGGCAATGATTGGATATGATGGGTTATAATTGGATATGATTGATTCATGCATTCATGAATTGGCCTGAATGAAGATAATGATGTTGTTAATGGGAAGACTAATGAAAAAGTAAGTAAACAACACTGCCATTTAGATATCACCGTATCAACAAGTCCAAATCAAACTTGAAATGTCCTTAAAGGAATACTCCACTTTTTTTTCTAATTTTCCAACTCCCCTAGAGTTAAACAGTTGAGTTTTAAAGTTTCCGAATCCATTCAACCGATCTCCAGATCTGGCGGTAGCACTTTCAGTGCAATTAATTGAATTTGAGGCAACAACACGCTCAAGTATTTTTGCAAAAAACGGAAGGTTTGAGATAGGATGATAGATAGATAATTGTTAAAATCATCCAGGGCAGCATTCTCTTTTTTGGTACTGGAGTTACTGCAGCAATCTTTAATGCTGCTGGAACAACCCAGTGTACAAAGAGTAATTTATGATACTGAGAACTGCAGGGCACAGAACACCGAATCCAGCAAGCAAGCGGAAGATTTCATGCTAGATACCTCCTTTTTAAGAGTCTCAGTATCAAGATGAGGAAAGTTAGTAAGAAAAGTACTAGTAAACCCAGGTGGAAAATGGAATGAAGGAGTGGAAGCAGATGAGAAAATAAGTCTCCATTCCCTGGGCCTCAGTCCCTACCTCGACATGATGTCTGCCCCCAGATTCAGGTTCCCAGGGATGTACATCGCTTTGAGTGACAGCAATTTTCCCAGGGACCACAGAAGGACCTGATGCACCAGTCTACACAGGCAAGTACCTTAGCCTTAGAAGTACAGTCATCATTTCCAGGCAATTTATGTGCCACAAGAGAGGATGTCCTCTCCACAAACCCTGTGTGAAGCAGCCCTCTATGACTGCTCTCCAGCCCGTAAGGTATGCATCTGTTGTCACTACTTTCCACTGGCAACTGCTATTACCCCAATACAGGGCCCTGGAACAGGAACCACGGTCAAATTGAAATGTAGTTCTCTGCAGGAAGTATAACACACTTTTCTTAACATTGAGCCTCAACCCCAAGCACCTTATAAGGCCATATACGACATCTTGATGCCCAACCACCATCTCCTGTGACTGAGCTAGAATTAACCAGCCATCTATGTAATGGAGGACATGAATGTCCTGGAGTCTCAATGGAGCCATTGCTGCATCCATGCATTTCGAGAAGGTGCAAGGGGATAACGCTAGGCAGAACAGAAGAACCTGTTGACAGAATAACACTGCCTGAAAAGCAAACCTCAGGAACTTCCTGTGTTGTGGAAGAATGGATATGTGGATGTATGTGTCCTTCAGATCTGTCGTGACAAACCAGTCCTTGATCAACGGAATTGTTAACATCTTGAACCTGAATCTCTTCAGAGACTGATTCAAGTGTCGGAAATCTAGAATAGGATGCAATCCCCCATTCTTCTTTGGAACAATGAAGTACCGGCTGTATAACCTGGACTCCCTCTCGAGAGGAGGAATTTGTCAATCAGAAGTACTTCCAAATCCATGTAACTATACAGTACAGTATATGTCGTACACTAGCCTGCAATTGACACGTTGCGTGATTATGAAAGCTTATGTTATCTCTTCTCTACAGCACCACCTGAAGAGCTCTGCTATAGGGGTTCTACCATTTTCTTGCAACAGCCTTTCCTTTGGTTTGTTATTTTGAATAAGCTGTAAAAAAATATTGTACTTGCTCAGCAGCAGCATAGAAGATCTTGGTTGCAAAAAAATCAAGTTATGAATATTCCATGCCCCATGCCAATAAATGCTGGTTGAAATAATCCACTCCTAGAGTTGTCAAAACTGAACAGTCTTTAAGATATCCTTGAACCTTGGTGGATGGGACCCAAACTGGATCCTGTAACCTTTTTCCATAGTACACCTAGAAGTTTTGTAGAAGTTTACATAGTTCTATGTAATCTACTAGGGGGTGTCACGGTTCATGAATTCACCTGCTCGCCCTGCACTGTGTCATGTGGTACGTGAGTGTTGGTGTGTGTGTGTGGTGGTGGGCGTGGCAGCTGATTATCACTCTGCTGATTACAGCACCAGCTGCCACTTGTTTCCTGGGTCTACTTATACCCAGTGTCTAGCGTCTGGTGTTTGTCAGATCGTTGCTTTGTTTCCCGGTGGTTGTGTGTGTGTAAGCATTCTCTCCTTCTCCTGCAGGATCGTGGTGTTCCCTAGCACGGACTTCTCTCTGTGGTCTCACGGAGGATCGCTCTACCTATTCTCGGAGGATCGCTCTGCTCGGTTTATGAGGACTGTTCCAGGACAGGTTCTGACCTTCTCTGTTCTGCTGTGGATCTTGCCTGACTCCTCACCTGGAGGATCTTCACACACGCACGGGATTTCGTCACTTCACCAGCGGTCTTCACTCACGGTTGCACGGACCAGAGATCTGGGTTGTCCATTGGGTCCCTGCGCTGCCAGTGTCGTCATCGACGTTCCGTCATCGAACTCTGACTATCGTTACTACTCTCAGATTATCAATAAAGATAATTACTCACTTGCTCTTGAATCCTCTGCCTTTATTCCCGTGACAGGGGGACCCTGGGTATTTTCCAGATACTGAATTCAGTGCTGCCTGGCAGTTAATGACCAAACTTTTCTACAGGTCTTGTGAGAGGATGTGAACTCTGCAGTGACGCGACAGATTCGGACACACACTGTGATTTGCATTGACTGGAAATCGATGTACGTTAAAGTGTATGAGACAGAACAGTGGAGAAAGAACATTGAACATCATGCCACAAGAGGAAACACTCTCTTATTTGCTATTACTAACAGTTATTTGCTGTGTATGAGGGGCTGATGGCTGGGGCAGCAGCCCCACGAAACCTAGAGTAGCAAGGGATGAACCTCTTAAATGCTGCTGACTGGCTTTTCCCCTCCTGAAACCTCCCAACGACTGAATTGATAGAGTCGTCGAAAAGGCCAGAAGGTGAGAGCAGAAAATAAGTTCTGAAAGTTATATCCCTCTCATTGATGCTGAGAGGTTCCACAAATGTCTCTCCACAACCACTAATGCTCCTATGGAACGGCCGACTGCATGGGCCATCTCCTTGCTGGCACAAAGAGACAGGTCTTTAATATCGACGCAGATCTTTAATATCATTGAGCCTGACCTCTTCGCCCTTATCTGAGTCTCTTAGCAGGTCGGCTTGGTGGTGGCCATGGTGTGCAGGCATGCACCAGCCTGACCTGCTGCCATATAAGCCTTGTCCACCAAATTAGCCTGGCCTGCCTCATCGAACAGGGCCAGTAGGGAGCAGAGTGTTCTGAGCGGCAGCTGCTAACAATGTACACAGGCCTCCCCTGGAGAGCTGCCCGTGCATGCTCCACTCCCAGGCAATGGACACAAAGCTTGTGTGTTTCCCCACCCATAATTTATCTTGGGAAGGGAGTCACACACTGCTTAAATTGCCTTTTGCTCGACATAACTTTAATTTTCTTGGAGAAACAACAGTAAATAAGACTAACAATTAAACACACAGAGAGCTTGCTGAAGAGCAGAAGCTAACACTGTTGTGTTCTGGCATCCCTTTGTTGCTTCCATGGTACACCATCACACATTAAGTCATGGCACAGCACCAATCAAGATTAGACTAGTTTCACATGTGCTTAAGACGCTATTGCACTTTCCCCTATAGTGTCTTTGACGCAGTGCAAATTCTGCTTTTCGCTATTCCTTAAAAAAGTTATGCACCTTTCAAAAATAGTAAAGTATCAAACTTCTAAATGTCTGTTAAAGATTTTTATGTTTTAGATTCAATCAAATTTTGAGCAAGAACGTTTACCCTGCAGCTATTTTAAGACAAGAAAGTAATAAAGTACGAAGTGACACATTTGGGAAATACCTTGGAACAAAACTTTGATTTGATGTTTATTGCTTTTCTCCTTTCTAAATTCCCTTGCTCGTTGTATTTTTATTGGCATCTCTTAAATCGTTTCTTTTCCCTGTAATTTCCAGGTTGAAGTCCTTAATAAAAAATGTAATCAGTTTCTAATAGCACAACCTCATTACCTTTGTTTAGTAACTGAAAAGAGCTCCAGCATGTTAAATAAGTGGCTCCATTGGGATCCTGACACATGCTGGATCTAACTGCCTTTTAATTTCCGGCCTGTCCCAGATCACCCTATTTGTCTATATTTATTACTCAGAGTGATAAAGAGCATGTCTTAATGAAACTGACAGCACTGGGAGGATGTGGTGGTCTATATGCTGCTGGGATTTCCAGAAATCAATTGTGACATGTGCACAGGTGTATTATACAGTCGCTTAATCACAAAGGTGTCAAAATGATACCAGTTTAATATGCAAGATAAATGCACATAATCCACATGATTCATGCCATTATCTACACCAATATGCAAGATAAATGCACACGATCCACATAATTCATTACATTATCTACACCATAGCCTGAAATTATGCACTTTTAATGAACAGATTGATAAGGTGTCTACTATTTATAATAATGTATGGCTCTATTTTCTTCTATTGGATTGTTCCTCCTTCATTGCAAAATGCATTAAATGGTTTAGTTTTTCCTATCCTACCCTATCATATCCTATCCTACCCTATCCTATCTTATCCTATTCTGTCCTGTCATCAGTTACCCACCCTCATGTCATTCAAGGAACATGTTAATGTTACATGCATGTTGATAGGACTTATGTGCAAAAAAGCCTAAATTAAATATATTCATCATATAAACGACCTCTTCGAGAGACTTAATTCATATGGATTACTTTTACAATGTCATAAGTTTTGTAAGAATTAAAGTTTAGGTGGAATGGACTGATTGGGGGGACAACATTTAAAATGTCTTTTTTTTTTGTTTCAAAGATGAACAAAAGGCTTATGGCTTTGGAGCAACATGAGGGCAAATAAATTAATTTTTTTGGGTGAACCAGTTTTTATAATGTAAGAGTGCTTAATTGAACTGTATCTTAAATCTTATATACACATATATATTATGTATTTGCAGTTATTACAATATTAGTGAATTAATAGACTTCAGTGTACTTAAAGAAAGTATACTTTCATGATCGTTTTTAACCCTTAAAGCAGCACTAGGTAGGTTTTGCTCTCGGCTCCCTACAGTTGGTAAACAGTATTGTCCTCTACTACTGTCGTAAACTGTCATCCTACATCAGGGGATGCGCACGTGCATTTGTTGACATGACAACCATTATAGCCCTGAACACTGCAGGAGGAGTTCACATGCAGGTGTTCTGCTTGCGTTGCGTGTGAAATGTCTTCATCACAGGTACAGTGGCATATGTTTCAGCATGTCATATGAATATAATTTCTTGGGTTTTATTTTTTTCAAACGCCAAAATGATCGCGATGCTCACATTAACAAGCCAGCATCATTGTAGTAGCCTAGTCTATTGGTTACCGTTTTACAGAATCTAGGCAATATGATACTTCAATTAAATATTTGAGTGGTAGGTAATAACCATATATCGTCAATATCAAGCTACCATAGATGAATCTGCAAATTTGAAAAATCTATTTGCATTGTAGCTTGAGGCAAGACAAATAAACAAATATCACAGGCATGTTAGGTATCCTAAAATATGATTTTGTACGCATGACAAGTCAGCATCGGTCGGGCACCCCTCCTCCTCCTTCAGCTCACGCCAGATCACTTTCTCGTTTCCTCTTTTTGCTTTCCTCCGACAAAACCTTTGCTTTCTTATTTTTCTGTGCTGCTTCGACCATGACTATAACATCCGGCAAACAAACGATAGTTGGGCTCGCAGCCTCGCATGTCCGAATTTAAGGAATTGGGGGTAGTGGTGGAAGTGACGTGCCGTAAAGCAGTCGAATTATTTTTGTTCTCGGGTTACTACCCGAAACCCGAAGTTTAAAAGTATGATTAAAAACGATACAGACCCTGTCAGGCTATGGCAGACGTGTCATTCAACCTATTGTAAGAGTCTTGAAAATATATTATGAAGGTTGAAAAGTTACCTAGTGCTGCTTTAAGTACACTTTTGAAAAGTTAAAGGTGGGGTAAGTGCTATTTCAAAACTGTGTTTGTGTTTGTGTTTTTGTGATTGCTCTAACTCTCTTATTTTGTCATATTAATTGTAATATGTTCGTTAGTTGGTCTGTCGTGCTCGTGCTATTGAGTTGTTCATGAGAACTGTTTGTGTTTTTGTGATCGCTATAACTCTATTTTTGTAATAATTGTAATATGTTCATTAGTTGGACTGTCGTGCTCATGCCATCGAGTTGTTTCATGAGAACTGTTTGTGTTTTTGTGATGGAAGGGATGAGGATGACTTTTTCATTGAACATTCGACCTGGATTACCCTAGTAACACACAGATTCTGCCATAGTCGTTGCCTGCGTTACGTATGTGTGGGGCGGAGCTATCAAAATAGGGGCGTGTTTGTTTTGGTGATTTGAAATATCAATAGTTACCAGAAAGCACTTACCCCACCTTTAAGTTAAAGATTTACTTTGAAAAACACATTTTAATTCATAAAGTTTTAATAATCTTTTGTTATGTTACAAAGAAGTATTCTGATTGACATTCTAACGCACATGTAAAGTACTTATTTTATACTTTTTTTTGTGTGTGATATTACATGTAAAGTTAATATATTTTAAATGTACTACATTGTAACATCATTACAAATGTGTAATTACAAAATTTCTGTAATGAGAACTGTTTTTAAAAGTGTGCTAAAGTGTACTTTTCTTTCACAAGGGAACCCTTAAAATTCTGTTATACTACAGGGTTGTAGAAGATTTGAATCTGATTGGCTGATGAATGTTCTAAGTTGTCCAATTATTTTCAGGGAAACACAAAGTTAAAAAAAGTAGTTATTAAAATTATTTCCATGTTTTTTTTCCATGTAATTATGTAGAAAAGAACATACTCTCTCTTCTCTCTGCTCTCCCACTCAAAACACATACACACACACTTCGAACACACACTCACACAGAAACATGTTGTCAGCGCTGTTCTGACGATTTTATCAGTAAAATAGTTTAGCAACTCAAGCTACATGACATTTCACACGAGCAAGGTATAACATTACTGATCTTACAGTTTCATATTAATAGACCCTGCTGGCAAACACTGTTGAAAGAGAGGCACAAACTGAGGTAATTCACATACGCTCTCTCTCTCTCTCTCTCTCTCTCTCTAATAAATGCAATAATAACTGCATTAGTCTGCTATCAGTGGCTCAAGCCTCCATTACTAGCTCTAAAATTACGTTTTGGAATTAGCAACGGAGCCCTGGGTATAGATGCGTAAGGAAATACTCCTACACACAAGAGTGTTTTAAGGACAAAACCTGACAAATGTCTTGAAATAAATCATCTGAACAAAGTTTGAGGTGTGGTAACCGTAGTATAAGCAAAATAATTGACTCAGGGCTGTTGAATTATTAAAAAAAAAGATCATCCAAGGTGTAACTCCACATCGTGTTGTGACTGCATTTCCACCTCAGGTGTGCATTATTTTTCTAATAATTCAACAGCCGATCACGAGTCCGATCCAATTCTAAGTCTTCCATTTGAGTCTCACTAACTTTTGAATATACTCAAATTATTCCTTACTGTGACGATGAGGCCTTTTTCTTGGAAGTATTTGACCAGAGGGATGGCATTCTGTTTGAAATTAGTCAAGCGTCGATCGATTGCTTTAGGGTTGTCATCTGGGCGTCCCTGTTGCTCGGCACGCTTCTCCAGACGCTCCTTCAGGCGTTGATTAGAGCAGGCCAGAAAGACCACCAGGTCTGGAGTGCAGATCTACAGAGGTAGAACAAAGGTGATGAGTGTCTCTTAACTAGTAATGTCTCAGTTCAAGTTGATATTCATTGATTCTTTCACCTTCTGGCAGTCAAGTTCAAAGTGACTTGTGGCTGCAGTGATCTGTGAAGATTTAGCTATTAAGTGCCACTCTGCGTATAACACATCTTTAAATAAGATGAGTTTTAGCCCTTCATATTATAATAAATGAGATTGGATGTGGAAGAGAAACAAATAAGAATACATCAGATGTCGTAACATTTACATGTGAAACCACAGGAAATGCTCAGCATTTTGTATGACTGAGGCTTTACAGAAATCTCAGTCTTATTTTACATTGTAGGCTTTATTGTGCACAACAATAATGTTCAGTTGCCAAGAAATCTGTTAGAGAAAGTAAAAAAGAGAGTTGCTATGGTTACTGACACAGTTAAACAGTTATCAAAAAAGACTGTGATAACACAGCTGATGTTCAATATACACAATATACACATATCAGCTGTTAAAACAATACTAATGTTGTGATCTGTCATTCTCTTAACCAGTTGCCTGCTGGGAAGCCTTTTGGGAATGTGTACTTAATTAGTAGAGAGAGAAAAAAAACACTACACATGTCAGTTCATAAATGCCTTGAAGCCTGTCACAAAACAGAAAAGCATGATGATTATCTCAACAGAAGCATGGCAGGCGAAATGTCAGTGAAAGCTAAGAAGCTGAAATTTAATTTTTCCATTTAAATGAGAATCAGTTTCTGCCATTCACTCCAGACTTATCTTTTTTTTTAAAAGACAGTCTATATATATTGGAGGTCACATTATCAGTAAAATTCATAACTGATTTGATAACTAAGGCATTTTGTTTAATCAGAATTGAAAACTTTCCACTTAATGAAATGTGTGAATATATACATTATAAATTATATTTAAATTATAATATGTAAAAAAAATGCTATGCTATATGACAGCTATATTGGTTTTCTATTATTGGAAAAAGAAAGTGTAGAAAGTATTTTATATGGCTTAAAAATAATTAAGAAACATTTTTTATGCTGCACTATTTCTGTCACTTTTCAGATTTGTGACATTGAGCATGTGAACTTTTTTATACAAAAGGTCTTTATACAAAAGGTCAGATGTTCTGGATTCCTTTGAAGCACATACGTTTCATCCTGAATCAATTCATAAAACAGCACAAGCTAGATAGAAAATAAGCTGGATGAGGTCTCATGGGATGCTGTGAACTGAAGATAAAAATGGCATTGTCCCTCAGGGTTGTCAAAAATGTCTGACATGTAGTTTTAAAGGGTATTACACCTAGAAGAACCCTCAAAGCCCTCGTCAATTATACCTCCCGATGTGTAATACACATGACAGACTGCCAATCTACCTAACCCTGATCATAACCCTCTGAGAAATGCTCCTGTCCCACTCTTCTCACTAGTCTCTCTGTGGAATTAGCCTTTTGCTAATCTTCAAAATCTATTAATAGTGTTCTTTTTTATCTTCTAGTTTCCATTTGTGTTTTACCGCCTCATTCATTCCCGTCAGTCATTATCATGCTTCTGTAAATTCCACCTATTTTGAGATCCACATATTATAAAGATTAGTCCCCCCAAAAAAATTAATTCCTGCATTTACTCACCCTCATGTGGTTCCAAACATTTATGACTTTCACAGAGATCAGGGATAACATGACATAATTTTTATTTTGAACTAACTTTAAGCAAACAGAGC
The DNA here is from genome assembly GCA_023029165.1 of Gobiocypris rarus. Taxonomy (NCBI): domain Eukaryota; kingdom Metazoa; phylum Chordata; class Actinopteri; order Cypriniformes; family Gobionidae; genus Gobiocypris; species Gobiocypris rarus. Next base: position 28,782,653 of record CM040915.1, on the reverse strand, counting down.
TGAGGTCTTGTCAATTCCTGTCAGTGCAGAGCGTTAGTACTTCGCCCTCAGTCAAAGCTCTGTGCTACATGCCAACTGCACTCAGAAAATAGCTTGTTGAAACAACCTCGAGCTTGTAACACCAAATTAGCAAAGGCCCTTTAGTGATGAAAAGAAAGAAAAAATTTTTAAGCACGTATAGTATTTTATAAATTTGACAGTAAAGGCCACTAAAACAACAAACAAAGTCAACAGAAAATGGCTCTATGGCTTGTTTCTCACCCTCAATGTAAGTTAAAAAATAATTCATCTGCCAGTCGAAAATCAGAAGTTGTTGTTTAGAAGAGTAGTAGAATTAGCATTTAATGAGCTAAAACTAGTCCACAAGGTCACACAAAAGATATTTTGACCGCCACACCAGAGTCTCGTGACATCATGACTGCCACGCCAGAGACTCCTCCTGTCTTAACCCCTGCCTTGACTCTTGAATTTTTTTGGGGGATAACTTGAACTGTCACCTTATCATGGTGGAGGGGTTTGAGTACCCAAATGATCCTAGGAGATATGCTGCCAAGGGCTATATAGGTCCCTGGTGATGGGCCAGACTAAGAGCAGTTCACAAGCTCATTATAAAGAAAAAGAAATCAAGGACCGATACATTTCCCAGCATGCCGCAGCCGGGTTGGGGCTCACATGCAAGCGCCTGGTGACCGGGCCTCCCCCCATGGTGCCCGGCCGGGCTCAGCCCGAATGAGCGACATGGGGCTGCCCTCCCATGAGCTCAACACCACCTGCAGGAGGGATCGTATGGGGCATAGTGGATCGGGCAGCAGTCGAAGGTGAGGGCCCCAACAACCCGATCTCTGGACATGAACACTGGCTTTAGAGATGTGAAACGTCACCTTGCTGGCAGGAAAGGAGCCTGAGCTTGTGCGGGAGGTTGAGAGGTACCGACTAGAGATGGTCGGGCTCACCTCCATGCACAGTTTATGCTCTGGAACTTCACTTCTTGAGAGAGGCTGGACTCTCTACCACTCTGGAGTTGCCCATGGTGAGAGGTGGAGGGTTGGTGTGGGTTTGCTTGCCCCCCAGTTCAGCTTCCATGCTCGGGGACAGGTCTCTCACTGTCATATGTGCGTAGGGGCAGTGCAGAGTACCCATCCTTCTTGGAGTCTCTGGGAGGGGTGCTGGAATGTGCTCCAACTGGAGACTCTGTTGTTCTACTGGGGGAATTCAATGCCATGTGGGTGGTGACAGTGAAACCTGGCAGGGCATGATTGGAAGGAACGGCCCCAATGATTGGAACCCGAGCTTTGTTCTGTTATTGGATTTCTGTGCTAGTCACAGCTTGATGTTCATGTATAAGGGTATGTTCAAGCATAAGGGTGTCCATCAGTGCACATGGCACCAGGACACCCTAGACCGGAGATCAATGATTGATTTTGTGGTCGTCTCATCAGACCTCCGGCCGTATGTCTTGGAAACTCGGGTGAAGACAGGGGCGGAGCTGTCAACTGATCATCACCTGGTGGTGAGTTGGATTCGATGGCAGGGGAGGAAGCTGGACAGACTCAGCAGACCCAAGCGTACTGTGAGGATCTGCTGGGAACATTTGGCCGAGTCCCATGTCAAAGAGATCTTCAACTCCCACCTCCGGGCAGAGCTTACACCAGATCCTGAGGGAGTCTGGAGATATTAAGTCCGAGTGAACCATGTTCTCCACCTTCATTTTCAAACTGGTGGTGGACACCAGAAGTAAGGGATGCCATCAAGCTGAAGGAGGAGTCCTATCGTGTTTAAAGTCCTATCAGGCTAAGGGACTGCAGCCCGGGTAGTTGTGGAGGCAAAAAATCGGTGAGGCCATGGAGAAAGAATATCAGTTGACCTCAAAGAGATTCTGGCAAACCGTTCGACACCTCAGGAGGGGGAAGCAGTGCCCTAACAACACTGTTTACAGTGGAGGTGGGCAGCTGTTGACTTCAACTGGGGATATCGTCAAACAGTGGAAGGAATACTTTGAGGATCTCTTCAATCACACAACATGTCTTCCACTGGAGATGCAGATGCCAAGGGCTTGAAGAGTGGACTCGTCCGTCACCAAAGCTGAAGTCACTGAGGTAGTTAAAAAGCTCCTTGTGGCAAGCCAACGGGGTGGATGAGATCCACCCTGAGTACCTCAAGTCTCTGGATGTTGTGGGGCTGTCTTGGCTGACACGCCTCTGCAGCATCGCGTGGCGGTTGGGGACAGTACCTTTGGACTGGCTGGGTGGTGGTCTCTCTTTTCAAGAAAGGGGACCGGAGGGTGTTTTCCAACTACACTTCACACTTCTCAGCCTCCCTGGGAAAGTCTATGCAAGGGTATTGGATAGGAGAATTTGGCCAATAGTGGAACCTTGGATTCAGGATGAACAGTGTGGTTTTCGTCACAGTCGTGGAACACTGGACCAGCTCTATACCCTCTCCAGGGTGCTGGAGGGTTCATGGGAGTTTGCCAAACCAATCCACATGCTTTGTCCTGTGGAGGGTGCTCTGGGAGTATGGGGTCCAGGGCCCCCTGCTTAGGGCTGTTCGGTCCCTGTATTAATGGCATCTACGCTAATGTCAGTGTCTCTGTTTTATCCCAAGGTCTACTGCAGTCAACCGGATCCAGGCTGTATCCAGATCAGACGGTGGCCCTGCACACAGATGTGACCAACACATGACCCTGAAGTGTCTGCAGAGACCGTGTCATTTAGACTCCCCCTTAAGCTGCCTCATCGACACGCAATCCTCAATAAACCTGTCTCTGGCGTGATGACTCCGATTGTTTGAATATTCCTAGTTAATAATTCTTTAAATCGATATGTCATCCTCAAAACAACCTGTCTCCAGCGTGTTGCCGCCGATCTTTCGAATATTACACTTTAGTAATTGTTTAATCAATACGGCATCCTCAATAAAAACCTGTCTCCGGCATAATGACTCTGATATTTCAAATTATTTATTTTTAATAATTATTAATCGATGTTGCCTCAGATCTTTCGAATATTCATATCTATTATGACCTCTGACCTTTAAAATGGTCATAATAATAATAATACGCTGTTTGTTAATTGGCCAGAGGAGAAATGGCACCCCGACTGAGCCTGGTTTCTCCCAAGTTTTATTTTTCTCCATTAGGTCACCTGATGGGGTTTTGGTTTCCTTGCCACTGTCGCTTGGCTTGGCACTCTGGCACTGGCTCTCTGGCTTGGCTTGCTCAGTTGGGAAAAAACAATTTTTCAAATAAATTTCCAAATAAATCTAATTATTAAACTAAATTAACCATATAGACCAAATTACTGATCTAATTACTGATCTAAAGCCCACATTGTTACTGTATGATAATCGAAATATATTCTGTTGCATTATATTTCTGTTTAACACTCTGAAGCTGCTTTGAAACAATCTGCATTGTTAAAAGCGCTATATAAATAAAGTTGACTTGACTTGTACGACCGGAGCAGGAGCTTGGTTTGCATTGCTGGTCAGACTTGTTCCCGGTGCATGTTGGACTCTGGCAGGGCTGCCCTTTGTCACCGGTTCTGTTCATAATTTTTATGGACAGAATTTCTAGGTGCAGCCAGGGGCCGGAGTGTCCGGTTTGGGGAGCACACGATTTCGTCTCTGGGAATGCCTCTGTCTCTGGGAACGTCTCTGAGAACGCCTAAGTCCAGTAGTCTCAACTCATTCTAGGCCTGTGGTCCCAGCAATGTGACTGTCATGTCTATTTAGATTTTTGGTCTCAGTTCATGTTTTCATGTCTTTTAATTTAAAATGTATTATTGCATCTGTTTATGCCATGAACAAGTTAACTTAAGTCTAGTCATTTTTTGTTTTGTTAGTGTTTTACTTGTTCACTGCACATGGGTTCATTTAAATTGCCTCTCAGTGGATGACTTGTTACAAGTATCCCTTTAACATATGATATATACAACATTTTACTAAATAGTCACTCTTCTGTAATGCTCAGCAGTCAGCACATATATGGATTTGGCTGAGTCAGCTCACGCCACCTTCTCCAGGACTGACATACTGGAATAATATTTAGCTGACATTTGAAAAGGCTGGGGAGACAGTGTTTCTCAGCTTTGCTCACAGTGTAGATATTTGGTAATCCTGTAATGATCGCTGTTAAAGCTGTGGTCTGATCCCCTCTGGTTCTGTGCTCATCTCATAATTGGGTTTTAAATCCCTTCATTGCTGCTGGTTGTCTCTTTTCTGCAAAAGCCAAAGCTAATTCAGTTACTGAGGTTAGCTGTGGTGACACCGTTATTGGTTGCCTGGTCACCGAACACACGGTCACACAAAACACAGTCTAGGGACTGTGCAAACCTTACTCTATGCCACAAACACACAATAAAAAAAGACTCATTGTTATTCATATCATCTCCTGCATTGGTAAATGTGTTTCCGTCTTCTCTATCTGTCCTCATTGTATTCAATGCTTTCATTAAATCTACACTAATCTCCCCTGCCAGATTGTTTATTTGCCATCAGAATCAAATAAAAACCTTGTTTTGTTTTGTTGTCAATGTATATTTCTAAACTTGAAATAAAATCAGAATTATTTTGTGATGCCTTTTGTTGGTACTGCTGATAGTTCATCCCAAAAAATATTCTGTCATCATTTACTTACCCTCATGTTCCAGACCTGTGACCTGTGAATATATTTTGATATTTTGAATACTTAATATAGGTTTGGTGCACACATCGATAAAAAAGTACCACATATGTAAAATGAAATACTCTGCTGTATCTTTAATTCTACCAGCATGGATCTGGGAGTCTGAAGGATCTGGAGAGATTCTGTATGGCGGAATGGTCTCTGATCTCTTGTCAGGTGTTCTCCAAACTCATCAGGCATTATAGGAGAAAACTCAGAGCTGCTATCTTGGAAAAAGGAGGTTGCAAAAAGTATTTAATAAAAGGGGGCAAATAAATGTTTTGGAGAAAAACTTTTATTTCATAATGTGATGAACAAAACATAAAACAAATTATTAATTAAAAATAATTTACATTTTTTATTATATTCCTAAAAACTTCTGAAAAAGCAAGCAACCAACCAAACAACCAACCATTAACCAACCAACCACAGAGTTACAGTGTAACCTACTTAAAGTATTTGGTTTAATCTGTCATATTACACTTATGACAAGTGCATGTAGCCTATTTAATCAAACAATGTTGTGTAATAAAGTGGTGATAAAAGTTAAAAGAATGATGGCTGATGGCTGTTGTGCTGGCCGATTGCTGTCTGCTCCCCAGAAGTCTTGCGAGGTGCAGCCTAGCACACAAAAATCAAGATTTTTTTATTTATTTTTTTGCCATGCCTTCACTCATAAATTCTCTCACTGATTGTGCCGGCATCTGCAGGAAAAGGCACAGATAGAGAGAATAAGGATTCTCACAGGGGAATCTATGCCTGAATCTGGGTCCCCATTTAACTGTGACAGCAGCAGACAGAAAGTAAACTAATTAATGGAACAGTATAGCCAGCCATCACTGAATATTTACTTTGGTAATAAGTGAGCTTGTATCATGTAAAAATGCATGGTTACAGAAATTAGCTTTCCATAAAGAGGTGAAATTTTCCCCCTTAAACTGATTTCCAGGGCATCATCTTTTGTGTCAAATTGAATCAAGTTTTGGCAATTGCAATAATAAGACACTTTACCTTTACCAATAAAATAAAATCAGTATTAACAAAATCCCTCTTTGCACTGCAGTGGTGACAGAAGCTGAATCTGAAGTGGCTTTTAGTCTGTTTTTAAGTAAGAGGTGCCATGAATGCATTTACATTCCAATTACGATTTGATCAATAATGCAATGAGACTGATGTTTTCAATATACCATTTAAAACATAGAAATATTAAATTATTGAGAGAAAAGAAAAATACAATTGAAACTGAATCATTCACTGAATCATTCATTAAAACCTGCTGATTCTTTTGAGAAAGGAGTGGCTGTTTTTTTAAATGGGTCATTGAATAACTGATTCATTCATATATAAAAGCAAGTGAAAGTCTTTATGAAAGGGTCATAATTAAACCAATACGTTAAAAACGCATATTCATTAAGTAATAAAACACTACTGTGTTGTTTAGAGATGCAGTTCTGTTGCAGCTCTGTTGTCGCTCTGCTTCCAGGGGTCCTGGAGCGGGTCCGCAGAGAAGGGATCAGTCTACTTCTAGTAGCACCCTGCTGGCTGAGCTGTGGAAGGGGGCTCAGTACCTAGGAGAGGGCCTGTCAGCGGGTGTTGTCAAAACCTTACTCAGCTCCAGGGCTCCCTCTATGAGGAGACTGTACAGCCTGTGGTGGAATGTGTTCTCCACTTGGTGTAGAGAGCGTGAGGTGGACGCAGTTAACTGCCCAGTGGCTTCAGTACTGGAGTTCCTCCAAGATCGCTTCTCCGCCTGTCTTAACCGTCCACGCATAAGGTGTATGTGGTGGCCATAGGGGCCTATAGGTGATGGCCCTTTGGGGAAGCACCATCTGGTTATACGGTTCCTCTGTGGGACTTGTAGGATGAGGCCTGCGACTCCGTGATCTGGCAGTTGGAGTTGGAATTGGCTGAGGCAAAGAACCTGACCCTGAAGGTGGCCTTTCTGCTTGCCATAACCTCTCTGAGGAGAGTAGGAGATCTCCATGCCCTGGCCGTTTCGCCAGCTTGCCTGGAGTTCCCCCCTGGCAGAATGAGGGCCATCCTGCGTCCTAGGCCGGAGTACGTGCCCAAGGTGCCATCTAATGTGGCGCGGTCATTGGTTCTTCAGGCTTTTTATCCTCCACCTCACATGACGGCGGAAGAAGGCATGCTTCACCTGCTCTGTCCGGTCAGGGCTTTGAGCATTTACTTGTCTGTGCAGTGGAGAAAGTTAGAGAAAGTTGAACCAGCTGTTGGTGTGTTTTGGTTCACCCAAGAAAGGGCTGCCTGCTTCGAAGCAGACAATCAGTAATTGGATTGTCCAGGCTATAGTCATGGCTTATCGGTGCGCAATTTGCCTTCACCCATAGCTGTGAGGGCTCATTCCACCAGGAGCATGGCCTCCTCGGAGGCCCTCCTTTCTGGGGCCTCGCTGCAAGTGATCTTTGAGGCGGCTGGGTGGGCGACCCCGCACACCTTCATAAGATTATACAGTCTGCATCTCCCTGCGATGCCTGGTGCCAGAGTGCTCTCGCCGTGAGTGTGCCCGGAGACCGGCCCGGAGACCGGCTCAGACCTTGGCGTTGGGGATTCGTGTGGCATAGTGGGTATTCTTTCCCCATCGTGTCATCACGACGACGACGCAGTGCGAGTTCCCTCAAAAGGGAACGTCTCGGGTTACGACTGTAACCCATGTTCCCTGAGAATGGAACGAGACACTGCGTCACATTGCCACACCTCATAATGCCAGAATGCCAGCTTCATCGCGAAAGAGCTGTGTTTGCTGGGTGCCAGCGTCCATTTGTAGATTCCGGTCATGATGTAGCAGCAATCAGATATGGACAGATTTCATTCATGCTTCAGACGTGCAGCGCTGTGGGCGTTCCCCATCGTGTCGTCACGACGACGACGCAGTGTCTCGTTCTCTTCTCAGGGAACATGGTAGACATTTGTTCCTGTGATCTCTTGTATGATACTTTGTGGATTAATAAATATGCATTTGTTTGGATTCTCCTGCATTGTGTGATTTCTATAGCTATTGTGTGACATTAATCAGGCTGAATTAGTCATATTAAATATTTTTGACTTGGTATGGCCACTTTGTTTGCAACTGTATCGCCCACTTGTATAATTACTCTCGGCCATGAGCCGATTCGGACAAATTATATTGCGTCTTCAGTGCTGCCTAACACACTACAGATGAGAACATTGTGATAAACTCCTGAACGTGATTGGAGCAAAGCAAACTTAATGCACTGAGGTTATTTATGCTTTAGGCTCAAGCCATGACAGAAACAGAAAAGCTTTGGAGGTTAAACCTGGACTGATTTTCTTCAACAGTGCAACTTATCTACATAGTTTGTGAAAAAACCCACTTTAGAATATTTTTGATGTTTTGATGTATTTTTGAATATTTTTGATGTGTTTGAGCACAACACAAGTGATACGTTTTTTCAAACCAACAACCATGCCTGCTATATAACTAATATTTTACATCAAATATCAACTTGCCTGGTGATTGTGACATTACACATCATTTTCACATGGAAACAAGCATGGTTAGTGCATGGTTTTCTGCCAGTGTGATCGGCAGATAAGACAAAATTACCTGCCGCCGTGCAAAAATACCTGCATGCCATTACATGTAAAAGGAAATCAACAGATAGTGTGACAACATGAGTTGATTTATGAGATAAACAGTGTTGCAAATCTATTTTCTGGCAGCAACAAGTGCATATCTCACAGCTCTCTACCTATGTTAAAACATCTCTTAGATAATTGGTGTGAAATGAGGAAGTCTGGAAACAAGCATGAGGGATGGAAAGAGACTGAGAGAAAGACAGAAGCATATCTGATTCTTGGTACTCATTAAATATTACTGCTCATGTCGACAGAACACGGCGATCACTTAATTGACAGCCTGGAAACATTTGCAGGTGGTCCCTTCCGTAATTTTTACATCTGGACTAGCAGTTAATATAAAGGTTAATTCCAGATTGACAGCAAGTGCGAGGTAAGGGGCAGCTGAGTTTTGAGTTAGCCGTATTAGCCACTATCTCCTGAGCCCACTGTCTTAGAGGAAATAGATGTGAGAAAAAAATGTGAAAGCTAATTAGCCATGATAAAACATAAAGGAATAGGCAGTTAGAGAGGAATGTGCATTGAGACCTGCAATTGAGAATTGTCACATGAATTCCTTTTAGTGAAGCTGACATTAGCTCCTTTTTGACAGGTTTATAGACATTAATATACGCCTGTCACTGAGATGAGCTCTTGAAGGTTGTCAAGTGGTTCCTGTCAAAAGCACAGGAAATAGAGAGTTTCAAGTATACATTTGAGATCTGATGTGTGTTACACGGACAAGTCACTGACACAGATGTGAATCAACAGGGTGTGAATTATTAGCTCTCAACCCATTCTCCCATCGCAGGTTGACACAATTGTCCCAATGTTTTGTCAGAGGTGGAGATCTCTCTGTAATCAATCCCCATTCACAAGCGACCCCTTGTGAAAAGGAAGCGCATTTAATTGTATTGAATGTGCACTTGTAAAGCATTTAAAATCTTAAAAGTATATTTTTATTATATACATTTTATCATATAAAAGTATAATATTAATTAAATAAAATGCCACTTAAGAGTATACCTTCATGACTGTTTGTTAACAAAATTAGGTACACTTGCACTTTGTAATTGTTCAAATTAAAGGTTTTGCTTAAAAGTAAGAACAATTAATTATATATTTAAACCTTTAAATTTAATTGTAAATAAGTTATTTGAAATAGCAATACAATAATAAGTGTCCAAAACATTATATTCAGATTGCTCCCCCACCCCCTTCTCCCCATAAGATCTCTTTATAAAAGAGAAGTGCACTTCTTTTACACAACATGTCCAGCTGATGTTTTTTCTTTTTCATAAAGACTCTTTTTAAAAGCTAAAGAAGACTTCAGCAGTGTAAACACAGTAACGGCAGCCCTGTCTTCGCAACTGTATCATCCGCTTGTGCAATTACCCACTCGACTGTGAGAATCTAGTCCATTAGCTATGTGCTTATTCTGACATGTTATATTGTGTCTTCAGTGCTACCTTAATTTTGAACACACAGCAGATGAGAGTGCTGAGACAAGGCCCTGAACGTGATTGGAGAAAAGCTAAATGGCTAAATGAAATTACTAAATCTGGACTAGATGGCTTACAGTGATTTTCTTAAACAGTGCAAATCATTTTTAGGAGGTATGCTTATTTATACATACAGTACAGTATTTAACCAAGTTTTATAATTCTAAGACTACATTTATATATCTGCAGAAGAATGTGTTTGGCCATGCAAAACTTGTTTCTAATACACATGTTGCCAAGGAGTTTATGAGTAGGTTGTTAGGGTATTATGGATGGTGGCTAGGATGTTGCTAGAGTGTTCTAGATGGTTGATAGGGCATCAGTAGGGACTTATGGATGGTTGCTAAGGCAATGTCAGGATGTTATGGGTGGTAGAGTGTTAAAGGTGGTCGCTAGAGTATGTCTATGGAGTTCTTGTATAGCTTGTTGTTGCTAGGGTGTGTTGTGATGTTGCTATGGCATTACTAGGGTGTTATTCAGTAGGCGGTTGCTAGATTGTTATGAGTAAGGTTTTATAGGTGTTTGGTAGAGTGTTGGCTAGGGTGTTCTTGTTGTTGCCGGGGTGTGTTGTGTGGTTTATACAGTCCCTGACAAAAGTCTTGTCGCTTGTGTACAAATTGAACTGAAGTGCCGCTGAAATATATTTCTTATCAAGATTTGTTTTACAAGAAATGGCTCATTTTAATCCCAACAGCTTTTGTAATAATGTTTCAGTTAAAAATATTCTAATATTCACAACTTGGTAAAGCCCATTGAGTGAATTTTTGCAAAGACATAAGTGTTGTCGCCTTGTCACATGAGCTTCACCTGTGACTAATAATGGATCAATTAGATCTCAGGTGTGTATAAAAAGAACCCCAGTGCACTAGACCTTCACATCAACTGAAACTAGACTTCTGAAAACATGCCTAAGATTCACCCTGAGACTAAAGTTTTGATTATCAAGAGGCTGAAGACCAGATCCACTGCTGGTGTGGCAGACACCTTCAAAGTGTCTCAGCATCAAAATGGTAAATGGACTGCATTTATATAGCGCTTTTAACAGACCAATGGCCATCCAAAGCGCTTTACATATTGCCTCACATTCACCCATTCGCTCTCTCATTCACACACCGACAGCGATGTCAGCCATGTAAGGCGCCATCCAGCTCATCGGGAGCAGCTGGGGTTAGGTGTCTTGCTCATGGACACCTCGACACTTGGTCAGGTGGAACCGGGGATCGAACCACCAACCTTCCAGTTTGTAGACAATCTACGAGACCTGGTCACCTGAAGTCCCTGTGTCAACCAGAACAGTTTGTCGGATTCTGTCTTGAAATGGCCTCCATGGTCGAATCAGTGCCCAGAAGCTAGCACTAAACAAAAGACAATTGAAAAACGTGTGGCATTTGCCAAAGCCCACAGCCTGCTAAAAGGATGGACGCTGGAAAAGTGGCAGAAGGTGGATTTTTCAGAAGAATCTTCTGTTGAATTACACCACAGTCGCTGCAAATATTGCAGGAGAACTACTGGAGCCCACATGGATCCGAGATTCACCCAGAAAACAGTGAAGTTTGGTGGGGGAAAAATCGTGGTCTGGGGTTACATCCAGTATGGGGGTGTGCGAGAGATCTGCAGGGTGGAAGGCAAGTTCAACAGTCTAAAATACCAACAAAATTTTAGCTACCTCTTATATTCCCAACCATAAAAGAGGCCAAATTCTGCAGCAGGATGGTGCTCCATCGCATTCTTCCATCTCCACAACAAAGTTCCTCAAGGCGAAGAAGATCAAGATGCTCCAGGATTGGCCAGCCCAGTCACCAGACATGAACATCATTGAGCATATGTGGGGTAGGATGAAAGAGGAAGCATGGAAGTCGAAACCAAAGAATATTGATGAACTCTGGGAGGCATGCAAGACTGCTTTCTTTGCTATTCCTGATGACTTCATCAATAAATTGTGAGTCCTTGCCAAACCGCATGGATGCAGTCCTTCAAGCTCATGGAAGTCATACAAGATATTAAATTTGGATCTCACAGCACCACTACTTAATTTGCTGACATATTTTTGTATTTGCAGTACATTTGTTCAATTTCTGTATAGGCAACACATTTTTGTCTTGCCAAAATTTGACCTTTCTGTCTTGATTAAATGATAAATCTTTTTTCAGTGAAACTAATTTATTTCAGTGCATTAAACATCATTTGGGAGGGTTTTAGCTTTTCATTTGAGCTATTTCTAACACCAATTGATGAATTAAAAATCAGGTTAATAGCAGGTGTTTCTACAAAATAGATAAGCGACACGACTTTTGTCAGGGACTGTATGGTATTATTCAGTAGGTGGTTGCCAGATTGTTATGAGTAAGATGTTATAGGTTGTTGGTAGAGTGTTAAGAGTGGCTGCTAGAGTACGTCTAGGGTGTTCTTGTTGTTGCTATTGTATATTGCATTACTAGGGTGTGATGAGAAGCATGTATACAGTAGGTGGTTGCTAGATTTTTATGAGTAAAATGTTATAGGTGGTAGGTAGATTACTCGGGGTGGTTACTTCTTGCTAGGATATTTCTAGTGTTCTATTGGTTGCTAAGGTTATTGTGTGGTTGATATGGCATTGAAAGGGCGAGGGTATTTCTAAGGAGTTATCAGAAGAGTGTTATAGTTGGTTGATAGTGTGTTTTTAGACAGGTTTGAAGACCTATGTACTAGGTGTTTGCTAGGATGTTGTTGGGTGGTTGTTACTTGTTAGGTCATTGTTATTGTGTTCTGAATGGTTTCTAGGGAATTGCTACGGTTTTCTTGGTGGTAGCTAGAGTGTTTATGGCTACAGTGATATTGGTTGTTGTTAGGCATTTCTTTACTGAACCAAGTAAAAACAGCTAACCCCTTGTCCAGTGATGTTCTGGTCTCTAATCCCTGCTTAAAGTTGATAAACGTTTGTACATGCTTTGTGGTCTGCAATGTGCACAATGTGGACTTATTGAGATAGGGGCATCATATTATCATATTAAGAGGGCATCATATTATAAGAATATCCTGCAAGTTTCAGAACTGAAAACGTCCTTGTTACCAAGCCCAGACAATAACTTGTTGAATGTGCCTATCTATGATAGATAAGTGAAAGCTTCTGCAGAAGAAAATCAAAGCCTACTTCATCATTGCAACCTTGGCCCCTCCCACTGGTGTGTTGGTGAGATGGCAATAGCAATACAGGATTACTGGAATAAAAATAACATTACCTTCCAAAGGATCCTATATAAAAATGTTGGTTCTGTACATTTCACTGTGGATTCTCTGGTAAATCAATCATAATTTGGCACAGGCTTTGCAAACAGACTTTTACAATATGGACTCGGCAGTAATGCCACTACATGGAAGTCAATTTGTTAATTCTAATGCCTTCTGTGACCAGTGATTTCTTATATGTAATGATTCATGTACAGTCAGATGTTCTTTGTCTATGTGTTAGTAAATCAAACCAGTGACTAAATGGTCAAATTCACATTGTTTCTCTTAGTAGGATGAAAATATTGAAACTAAATAATATACAGGTGCTGGTCATATAATTAGAATATCATCAAAAAGTTTCACTAATTCCATTCAAAAAGTGAAACTTGTTTATTATATTCATTCATTTCACACAGACTGATATATTTAATATGTTTATTTATTTTCATTTTGATGGTTATAGCTAAAAACTAAGGACAATCCCAAATTCAGTCTCACAGGAAATTAAAATATTACTTAAGACCAATACAAAGAAATGATTTTTAGAAATCTTGGCCAACTGAAAAGTATGAACATGAAAAGTATGAGCATGTACAACACTCAATACTTAGCTGGGTCTCCTTTTGCCTGAATTACTGCAGCAATGCAGCGTGGCATGGAGTCGATCAATCTGTGGGACTGCTCAGGTGTTATGAGAGTCCAGGTTGCTCTGATAGTGTTCTTCAGCTCTTCTACATTGAGAGGAAGATGCAATATGCCAGACTCAACAATCACAATACCCCATAGATTTTATATGGGGTTAAGGTCAGGCGGGTTTGCTGGCCAATTAAAAACAGGTATACCATGTTCCTTAAACCAGGTACTGGTTGCTTTGGCACTGTGTGCAGGTGCCAAGTCCTGTTGGAAAATGAAATCTGCATCTCCATAAAGTTGGTCAGAAGCAGGAAGCTCTAAAACTTCCTGGTATGCGGCTGCATTGACCTTGGACCTCAGAAAACACAGTGGACCAACACCAGCAGATGACATGGCACCCCAAAACCATCACTGACTGTGGAAACTTTACACTGGACCTCAAGCAACATGGATTGTGTGCCTCTCCTCTCTGCCTTCAGACTCTGGGACCCTGATTTCCAAAGAAAATGAGAACATAACTTTGGACCACTCAGCAGCAGTCCAGTCATTTTTGTCTTTAGCCCAGGCGAGACCCTTCTGACGCTGTCTGTTGTTCAAGAGTGGCCTGACACAAGGGAATTGACAGCTGAAACCCATGTCTTGCATACGTCTGTGCGTAGTGGTTCTAGAAGCACTGACTCCAGCTGCAGTCCACTCTTTGTGAATCTCCCCCACATTTTTGAATGGGTTTTGTTTCACAATCCTCTCCAGGGTGTGGTTATCCCTATTGCTTGTACACTTTTTTCTACCACATCTTTTCCTTCCCTTCGCCTCTCTATTATTGTGCCAGCCTCTTTTGCAATGACCTTTTGTCTCTTGCCCTCCTTGTGCAAGGTGTCAATGGTCGTCTTTTGGACAACTGTCAAGTCAGCAGTCTTCCCCATGATTATGTAGCCTACAGAACTAGACTGAGAGACCATTTTAAGGCCTTTGCATGTGTTTTGAGTTAATTAGCTGATTAAAGTGTGGCACCAGGTGTCTTCAATATTGAAGTGTGGCACCAGGTGTCTTCAATATTGAACCTTTTCACAATATTCAAATTTTCTGAGATACTGAATTTGGGATTTTCCTTAGTTGTCAGTTATAATCATCAAAATTAAAAGAAATAAACATTTGAAATATATCAGTCTGTGTGTAATGAATTAATATAAAATACAAGTTTCACTCTTTGAATGGAATTAGTGAAATGTATCACCTTTTTGATGATATTCTAATTATATGATGGGCACCTGTATAGAAAGCGATCAACTAATGCTCCCTTAAAGCGATCAACTAATGCTCCCTTTAAACAAACAGAGTTTATCAGTGACTCTTTCCAAAACTCCTGTTATAATAAACAAATCTCTTATTTACATCGTGTTTGCACTGTTAGTTATGATGAAAGCATTGATTAGTGTGCAGAAATCAAGTTACAATGATGAGATCGCTGCATTCATGCACTCAACATGTCTGTGATCGGCTACAATGCTCATCACTGCAATCTTTCATGCCACAATCTAAACATAATGACATAGATCTTAATATAATGCTATAATCAGCACTTTTCGTGATTAGTTAACCTTGAGAGCTGTAAAAAAACTGTAAAGAAATAGTGTTAAAAGTTTTCGAGAGAGTTCCACATGTAATAGCTACTTAGCTATTTCATATGCAAAGATGTTAGCCAATCACAGCAAGTGGGCGTTTACACTGAAGTTTCACAGTAGACACGCCCCTTAAAACAGAGGTTTCAAATCAAAGGGCTAAAATCAGGGTAGGAAAAATGCCTTTTATTTCTAAATTATGACAATTTTAATGTAAAAATCATACTAACAAGTCCACATGCAGTTCATGACTCCTTTAATACTTAGGGGTTTATTCAGATCCCTTACCTCAAGTATGAGCACTAATAACAGTATGCATTCACTGGCGCAGGGTAAGAGGGTGTTTTCAGTTAATTTTCTATGGGAGATGATTGGCAGATCTTACACAGGTGATTGTGGGAAAAATGTAAGAAATTTTCAAATTTCATGCAAATGAGAGGCATAAATACAGGTGCGAGCCAGTTGCTGCGGTGAAGGCAACGAGGTTTGTCATAAACATTTCAAAACCAGCCAATAGTACTGGAGCATTGGGGGATTATGTCCTTTAATCACATAATTTGAAGAGCAGATTACTATTTTAAATTAAGAACTCAAGTTTATATATGCATTTCTACCATGTTAGTGGATCTACAATGTATTAGTCTTGCTCAAGCACCACAAGTAAAATTCACTCACTTGATCCTCAAAAGAAAGCGCTTGTCCCACATCTCGAGGGAAGCCGTCTATAACTATACCGCTGGCTTCTGGAATCTTCATGATCTTCTGCTTGATCTCAGTTATGGTAGTTTCCTAGTGGGAATAAATAAACATACTCAAAGTAATATGCTCAACCTTCAAAGTAAAATACTGAAGCAACATTGCAATTTTTACAGATTGATACTAAACTAGCAATAAACCCAATTTCTGAAGCAATTTTGTCCTTGTAGTTCATGTACCTGCAGGGACATGTGCTTTGTAATTCTGGGCTATTTCAAACAGCATACCGAATCAGCTTGGATAAAAGACGTTTGCATGACGTCTCAGATGAGTTGGGCTTCAAAGGTAATCATTCCATAATTGACAAGAGTATTTTAGAACATTCATTGAATTTCTTTAAGCATCTTTCTGAAAAGATTAAATTAATAAATAAAAGGATTGTTTTTTTGTTTTTTGTTTACATTGAATAGGTAATGCACTTTACAATAAAACTGTATCAAAAACCCACACACATCAATGTATCCCATTTTGTGTAATTTCTAGTGTAATTGAGGAGTGCAGTGGCATTTTCATATCATTTTAATGTTCCTAAGCGCTGGAGGGAGAATATATTCAAGCATAGCAAATCTAAAGATGTGGATAGCATCACTTACGACAGAGATCAAACGTCAGTACCAGATTGTTCTAAAAATAAGTCTTACATCAGTCAACATTTGTTTGCCCAGTATGGAATGTAATTTGCATGCCCGAATGCTATTTTTTACAGTTTGTATCACTATATGAAGCGATCCAGGCATGGTTCAAAGCTGAGGAT
This sequence comes from Gobiocypris rarus, assembly GCA_023029165.1. NCBI lineage: Eukaryota > Metazoa > Chordata > Actinopteri > Cypriniformes > Gobionidae > Gobiocypris > Gobiocypris rarus. Next base: position 28,765,922 of record CM040915.1, on the reverse strand, counting down.
ATATTTAGAATGCAAGAAGACAAACCACATGATATCATTATGACATCAAACGTCAGTTTCCAAAACACTATCTTACATTACATCCAGATACAACAGCATCCATCCTAATTTGCAAATCTGCATGTGGTTTTGAAAGAGTTGATGATAAAATGTATTAAAATTCTGTATCAATAATCGAGTACATGATGTGTTTGTGTTGCATCAAAGTTAAACAAACTATGTATTTGCTGCGTTGATTCACCATTTACACGATGTAAGTAAAATTGCTCTGAATTGAAATTGCTCTGAAAATGAGTAATCTAATTAAGACCCCTTTAAATGTGTTATATGATACATTTTTAAACTTGTAGATTTAGTGAAGTATCAATTTATAACCTTTGACTTACTTCCAATTAAATGGTTCTTTTTCTCCCCTCTTTTTTTGTTGTTGTTGCTGCTGGACCTCTACGATTTCAATAATTGCCCATGACATGAAAAGGAGAACTTCACAATTTACCCACAGTTGCTTCTTAAGAAGGTTTCTTTTTTAAAATATAAATATTTGATAGTATTTATCTGCATTATCCTTTGTGATTCTGTCAGAATGCACTACAGCTTTCCAAAACAATCAATGCTGAAATGTGTCATACAAACTGTTAAAATATACATGTAACCTCCTTTGTGACGTTGGGATCATTCAGAAGGACATGCAGAGTGGCAAGTTTTGAGGGCTTTCCTATATTTCAAACTTATAATTTTTTCTGGTATTTAATATATCATTCCAGCAAATACAGAACATTGCCCTAATGTTATTGTCACAATCTGGCCAAATGATAAGGAAGACGGATCTGCATTCAATATCGTATAGTATTTATGAAACCTATAAAATAAAACAGAAAAAACGTTATCCACAGAAGAGAATGGCCAGTGTGACAATGGCTATGTTTACATGCACAACTTTTGTGTCAATCAGACTGAATTCATTCTAATTGATGAATCTGAATGTAGAGTTTACAAGAACACTAAACAAAGTGATCGGGTTGATGTGCACATTTATGTCACAATCTTCAAATCAGAATAGATTTTTTGACATGTGCATAGGAAACAGGTAACAACAAATGACACACTAAAAGGCCATAAACACTAAACCAAAGCTAAACTGAACATAATGTTGATAGTGATTCCCATTGTTTGTTTTCACTAGTGCCTTACAATCTAGCAGATTTTTAAAAAAGGGAACATTCAATTTATGTAAATGTTCCTGGCTAACTAACAGATATGATAGGAGGTCTATTCTGGGAACCAGCTGGGATAGTATCTAGAAGTTAAATTAGCTGAATTTGCTATGCAGTTTTACAAATTACAATTGACCGTTCGCAAAGACCCGCCCCCTTTAGTTACTGTTGCTATGTCCGACAAGCCATGGCATTCTCCCACCATACACATGCTCTCACGTAGACAAAATACATCACGGAGAAAAGAGGACACAGGAAACACGCCAACAGACAGGACAGAGCAAGTTACTTTTGATATGAAACAAAGTCTCAACTTTAAAATGTTGTCTTTTTTTAAAAAGAAATTTAAACAATAAATACCATTTTGTGGCTCATTAATGTGTCGTGATCACTGTAACGCCTCAGTTAAAGGGATAGATGAAATTAAATTTTGATATGTTTTAGCTTACCTCATGGGCATCCGAGATGTAGTTGTATTTGTTTCCCCAGTAGTTTCAATTTTGATCATTTTAGGTCAAACCGTTCTTGTCTGTGCCTCACATAATGCAGGTCTATAGTCACCACCTCAAAGAGCATACACAGAGAAGTCCAAATTAAACAATCCCCCATCGTAAGTACACACTGATGGCCTAAGACATCTGTGTATGCTCTTTGAGGTGGTGACCATAGACCTGCATTATGTGAGGCACAGAAAAGAACGGTTTGACCTAAAATGATCAAAATTGAAACTACTGGGGAAACAAATACTCCTACATCTCGGATGCCCATGAGGTAAGCTAAAACATATCAAAATTTAATTTCAAAGTGAACTATCCCTTTAAAGCTGCTCGTTAACCGATCATCTCTTCCTTCTAGTAAATTTATAAGCATCAAATAAACATGAATGAACACTAAAAGAAATGTTGTTTCAACTGCGGAAAGACGTCAGTACACACAGTATGCAAGTTTTTCAAGTTCAAGTCCACCAGCGTTAATCTACTAACTCTCCTGACTGCTATGTCGGACAAAACGGCAAATTCTGCCATTTGATTGGTCAGATCGCCTGTCAATCAAACTTGCTGCGAAGGGTGAATTCAAAGTGTTTTCCAATATTTAGCTGGAAGAAATAAGATACAGTGGCACAAAAAAAAGTATTTAGTCAGCCGCCAATTGTGCCAGTTCTCCCACTTAAAAAGATGAGAGAGGCCTGTAATTTTCATCATACACTGTCAGAAAAAAAAAGGTACATTGCTGTCACTGGGGCGGTACCCTAAGGTACAAAACCGAAAAGGTACTAATATGTACCTTTAAGGTATTAATATGTACCTTTAAGGTACTAATATGCACTCTTAAAGTACTGATATGTACCTTTAAGGTACTAATATGTACCATTTAGGGGTGAGTAAGGTACAATGATGTACCTTTTCACTTTTGTACCTTAGGGTAACGCCCCAGTGACAGCACTGTACCTTTTTTTTCTGAAAGTGTAGGTACACTTCAACTATGAGAGACAGAATGAGAAAAAACATCACATTGTCTAATTTTTAAAGAATTTATTTGCAAATGATGGTGGAAAATAAGTATTTGGTCATTAACAAAAGTTAATCTCAATACTTTGTTATATACCCTATGTTGGCAATGACAGAGGTCAGACGTTTTCTCTAAGTCTCCTCAAGGTTTTTACACACTGTTGCTGGTAGTTTGCCCATTCCTCCATGCAGATCTCTTCTAGAGCAGTGATGTTTTGGGGCTGTCGCTGGGCAACACAGACTTTCAACTTGAAATGCTTCTTACAAAGCCACTCCTTCATTGCCCGGGCGGTATCTTTGGGATCATTGTCATGCTGAAAGACCCAGCCACGTTTCATCTTCAATGCCCTTGCTGATGGAAGGAGGTTTTTACTCAAAATCTCACGATACATGGCCCCATTCATTCTTTCCTTTACACGGATCAGTCGTCCTGGTCCCTTTTCAGAAAAACAGCACCAAAAGCATGATGTTTCCACCCCCATGCTTCACAGTAGGTATGGTGCATTCTTTCTCCTCCAAACACGACAAGTTCAGTTTTTACCAAAAAGTTATATTTCGGTTTCATCTGACCATATGACATTCTCCCAATCCTCTTCTGGATCATTCAAATGCTCTCTAGCAAATTTCAGACGGGCTCGGACATGTACTGGCTTAAGCAGGTGCACATGTCTGGCACTGTAGGATTTGAGTCCCTGGCTGCGTAGTGTGTTACTTATGGAAGCCTTTGTTACTTTGGTCCCAGCTCTCTGCAGGTCATCCACTAGGTCCCCCCGTGTGGTTCTGAGATTGTTGCTCACCGTTCTACTGATCACTTTGACCCTACGGGATGAGATCTTGTGTGGAGCCCCAGATCGAGAGAGATTATCAGTGTCTTCCATTTTCTAATAATTGCTCCCACAGTTGATTTCTTCACACCAAGCTGCTTACCTATTGCAGATTCAGTCTTCCCAGCCTGGTGCAGGTCTACAATTTTGTTTCTGGTGTCCTTTGACAGCTCTTTGGTCTTGTCCATAGTGGAGTTTAGAGTCTGACTGTTTGAGGTTGTGGACCAATGTATTTTATACTGATAACGAGTTTAAACAGGTGCCATTAATACAGGTAACGAATGGAGGACAGAGGAGCCTCTTAAAGAAGAAGTTACAGCTGTGAAAGCCAGAAATCTTGCTTTTTTGTAGGTGACCAAATACTTTTTCCACCATAATTTGCAAATACATTTAAAAAAAAAAAAAAAAAAAAAAAAAGAGCAACTAATTAAAGAAAAATTTTACTTAAGAATAGTTTGCAGTTTCATCAGCAGAAGCCAGCTTCAAGTCTCACAAGGAGTTTGTGGGCCGCGGTTCCTCTCTACCGGTCTCGTCGATTTTTTCTCATTCTGTCTCTCATAGTTGAAGTGTACCTATGATGAAAATTACTCATCATTTTAAATGGGAGAAATTGCACAATTGGTGGATGACAAAAATTTTTTGCCCCACTGTATGTGATATATTGTGTTTCTCTACTTTAGAAACATTCAGAAAGAGATGCTTAAAGAAATATAAGTGAGAAATATAAGGAGAAAATAAGTGCCTGAAGAGATGTGAGAGAATATTTTCTGCAGTTCATTTCGTTTTCTCGCTGTGAGAGTAGCATAAAAAGAAAAAAAGTCAAGCGCCCACAACACAGCTCTTGGTAAGACGAAAGGTCTCAATACCACATGCATTAGAATATTTTACTGACAGATAAAAATACCATGTCACAGTCTGTCAAAATGATGGATAATAGCGCAACCTCTGATAGCATCATCAACATGATTCCTGTGTATTGCTTTACTGAGACTAGACTGGCAAAGTTGCTGACCAAATAGGCATAGCGTAAATGTGTTTGGTCAGACGTTCAGTACAAATTGTTTTGCATTAGTGAAGAAGTTGAGATTTTAATTAAATCTGTATCATGATACAAACAAGCTTATACGTTCCCTTTTAAAGTCTGGGAAAAGTCTCCTTTGCTTCCCTAATCCAGGATGTCATTAATGAAAAGTGGCTTTATTTCTCTGGCTCCGTCAGGAAGCTCGACTCAACCTGTGTCTCAGTACAAAGGTGCATTTAATGCAGCTAAGGATTAAATGACATGGGTTGGTCACTTTATCCCCTGGTCAATAATCTTAGCAGATAGACTGCCCCCTCTAAAAGTGTACAAAGCACTTCTGGAGTTCTTCAGGGAATCAACACCCAGTAGGAGGTCTTCTGTTTCTCTTTCAAAAGCCTCCTCGCTAAAATATGGTGCCCTCATTTCCAGCGCCACACTTCTGTGCTCAGTTATCAAATGGAAAGTTAATAGGTAGGAAAGGGTGAGTGGGTATATATATATTTTTTTAGGGATGGAATTTAGAAAGTGTTGCCATTGTCAGGTCTGGTAATATAAACAGACTGAAGAAATGGAGTAATCTCTCAATTTGCCGATCCAAAACCAGTCAAAATTAGCTTTTCAAATAGCTATTTTGGAGTCATGTTAAAAGGTCTATACAAGCCATTTTAATCATTCAGCGTGTGATGTTATATCCAATCCTTTAACCCTTAATTTTGATTCTATATGACTAACAAATGCAGATTGGCTAAACACTAATTTTCCAAAAAGTAAGATCGAAAAAAGACTTTACATAACTAAAAATACATCTGTCCACTGCATTGGACACCATGTTTTAAGGGGTTAGTTGGGTTGACATCCGTTTCAGGCAGTTTCAGCAGCATCCTATGGTGTGATGCTATAATTTATCTAAAACTATTTTCCAATTTGTCAATAATTTTTGTACATGCAACTTTTATGATCTTGTATTAATTGAAAGGCTATATGGCAGGACTATTTATCATTAATTAAAGCAACAACAAAAAAGGTGATTAAATGGTGCAGGACCTACAATATACACATTTTTAGTTTTAATTTTAAAAGGTCATGAATCATGTACATGTTAATAGGTAATTTTTGGGGGGAATATCCATACAGCATATATAAAAAAAATGACATTTGAACTAAATGTTATGGATAATTTAAATATTGTGTATGTGGTTATAGAAAGGTTGTCTAAGCACATACACTAGCACATACACATATGTTGTCAAACACTACAGATACTGGTACAATCAGCATCAACATTCAACATATTCTTTGATTACAAATTCTAATTAGCTTGCATGACAGTTTTTTTATAAGAATTTTTTTAAACAATTGCCTGGACACATTTCTTAATACTTTGGTCGCTTTTTCAAAACTCTAGCCAACTTTCAGCTTAGCACAGCAGTTAATTCACATTCAAAATGCATTAAAACCACCAAAACACCTCATTCATGTCTCAAATCAATTCATTCTTCCATAATAGAAGTAAAGGTTTCCAAAAATACATCTTGTCACTCATAAAACAATGACTTAACAAGAATAGCAGTTCTCCTTTGTTTATAATTCACTGTATTATGTTACATGGTCTATGTTTACATTACAGTACAAAATTATTCATAAGTTTCCCCTTTTGTATAGATAGTATGAAATTGAAAGACTAACACTTGTGTTGGTGCTCATCTACTTGCTTTGATAGTATACCGTTTGGATTCAGAATATATTTCAGTGGAAATGTAATTAAAAATTGCAGTCTTTGTATTATGCTAGGTTTTGAACTTAAGTTGAACAGTTTTGAAAAGAGTTTGTAAACGTGCAAATTTGCCTGTGGGTGTTTTGGTGGTGTTTGTGTCAAAGTGAGAAAATAATTCATGTAATTTGAAAGATGTCTTCAGTGAATGCATTTCCTGCCAAAGCAATGATTCACAGTTTAGCCCACATACAGTAGACTCACTCTGTGAAGAGTTTTGAAAAAGTGACCTAAGTATTGAGAAAGTGTCCAAGAAATAAATAAAAAAACTAAATAATATTCCAAGCCTAGATGTATAATGTCCACTACAGTGGAAAGATGTGTAAAGATATATTCTCAAAAGATATTTCATAACCGGTACGAGCCTTTGACCTTTACATACTGTCTTCATGTACCGTACATACCTGTGGTGCCAGTTCCCCATTGGTGATGATCCTGGCAATCAGACTCCATTTCCTGTTGCTGGTGGCGTTATGTATCATCTTCTTCCTGAGTAGCTCACCCACTGAGACATATTCAAAGCCATAGCGCTCTGCAATCTTCAGACACTGTGTACCTTTACCGCTGCCCGGGCCACCTGTGTGGGAAGACAGCAGCAAGACATTTGAACCTGTACAGACTCACTTGCATATAGACACTCCACTAAAAAATATCCCCACCAATACACAGGCTGACAGTCTGTCTGTAACGCCTGTTTCACACATTCAATTTGTAGTTCGTATGCGGGTAAGTATGCAGAACAGAAGCAGGATGAGCTCATTGTGCTTTCACATAAGATGTGTTTGCAGTGCAACTTAGGGTACTTTTCCATGCTTTACCCAGGGCAGAAAGTCATGTGTTGACTGTAGCAGATGGTGAAATGACTACATTTTCATGCCAATCCATGTTAATTTTGGCCACAAAGAATGTGCCATCACTTTGCCTGGGACACACTGCAAGATTTTCAGCTGTCCCAGATGAAAGATTGCCATCGTGAAACAATAAAAGCGATAGAAACAATTCCAATCTTACAAGCTGTAATTATGAGGACCTAAATGCTTTTTACAAGCAGAAATCATGCAATTGTGGTAATTACGACATGGGCTGAATCAGAAATCGTAGTGGACATTACTGAAACCTTTATGGTAAACCTTTCGTGATCGGCAATCGGATACTGCACAGCTGAAGCGGAGCTACGAACTAATTTCCCATGTTCCCCTCACTGCGCCTGCGCGAAAGCAGAAGTTAAACCATTTTATCTTTAATGCAGCAAGAAAGAAAACGAAAAGTGTGAGATCTTTAAGTTCTGTAGGCAGCTATCAAATATCAGCAATTCAGCAAACCTCCATTGTTGCATGCCTAGTTGTTTTTGCTGCACTTACTTTTCATTGAGACTAGGGTAAACGTACCTTTAGTTTCAGCCTTTATATCTGCTTCATATAATCTCATAACAAGCGTGAGGTGCAGCTCTTTAAAGCTATGGAAAGTGCAAGCATGTGAATGACGGAACAGAGTCCAGGATAATTGTGACAGTAGGTGTCTAATCCACAACAAAATGAGAGAACATCTTATCCATATTGGCTGCTTTTTTCATTCCTCCTCCCCTCGCTGCATGCACCTACTCTCGCCTAAATTTCAGACGAGGCGTATCTCAAACGAGCCTATTGTGTATGCACTCAGCACTGTGATTGACATGACGAATGAAATCTTTAAATCCGGCTGCGGGGTGGAATTTGCACTGAACTGGTTTGTGGGAAAAAAAACATGCTCCAATCTAACATGCTCCAATATAGACAGGCGGAGTGCACAAATTAATGAAATCAGCAAATTATAGTACTAGAATTAAGGGGATATAATAATAAATATGAATAAATGTCCCATATTAAACTATTCTACCAACACCAATGTGGAGACTGAATGCCCAATAACTGATATCATTCTCAGTTTCAGCTACTGAAATCCATATTAGTTGACCACCACAAGAAACAGTATTAAAACCTAGAACGTTTTCAGAAATGAAATCGGTGATAGGAAACACTTACTACAGCTAATATCTCAATATGATAATACTGCAGGTGGGTGGTCACTTGACTGAAGGGATATGCAGTTATCTGCTTGTGGGTTACACTCAGCACAGATAACGTTTCACCCGCAAATGATATCAGTTAACTTAAAGAGACATGCATGCTGTTCAGGGAAGTCTGATAAGGCAGGAGGGAAATGTACGACTATCAGATATCTGTCTGATCTATTAGCATCCCTAACTCTCAGCAGCCTTGTTTACAGCAGGTATCCATCTCAAATGCATCCCCATTGACCTCATATAATTGGATTTTGACGAGGGAGGGGTCTTTCATTTCATGATCACATCATTAACCACGTCAGTGTGTTTCTGCACACTGAACAGAAACACACTGACCCAAATATAAGCTACTTGAACACAACATTTCGAGTGGAAGCTCGGTTATTTTAGTCCAGTGGTGTGTCGGTATAAATAAACTAGAGATGCACCAGTATTAAACCTCTGAACAATTGTAACAGTGATGTTTATAGTTTTGGTTTCATTTTCTATTGTCGTTCTATTCCTGTTCCTGTATTCCTATTGCCTGCCTATAGTAGTTTTCATTTGTTCACTAGTTAGTTTTGATGGTTATTCATGATTAATTATAAATTACAGCTGTTTGGATGCCGTTCCTTATTACGTGTATTTAAGCCCTTCAGTTCTTTCTGTTCACTGTTCTTTCTGTATTTGTTTTGTTTTATTACAGCTATTTTATTTTTTGCATGCTCAACTTCTTCCTTGTCTTCTTCGTGGACCTAACCGATAAAAGACACCAATACAAATAAGATGATAATAATTTTATAGCCAATATCAAAATATTATTTTGTTTCAATGAATTAAAAAAAACACACACATTTGAACCATTACAGGGGAATTTAGGCATCACAACAGTATAATGTACAGTATGAACAACTTTTCATTTAGAATTAGAAAATAGTTTTGAAAAAAAGTCTCTTCTGCTCATCTGCTACAAAAGATTTCAAATAACTTTTCATTCAAGAATACTTAAAATGTATTACAGTTTTCACAAAACTACTAAGCAGCACAACTGTTTTCAGCATTGGTTATAATAAGAAATGCTGAGCAATAAATAATCATATAAGAATGATTTCTAAAGGATCATGTGACTATGAAGACAGAAAATTCACGTTACTTTAAATTGTAATAATATTTCACAATATGTCAGTTTTTACTGTATCTGATTAAATAAATGTAGCCTTGGTGATGTCACTTTTGATCAATTTAATGCACCCTTGCTGAATAATTTATTTAATTAAAAAAGAAACTCTGAATGGTAGTGTGTTTTCATAGAAATTCTAACATGAATTTCAAGCGCACATACACAGACACCAACCTGTTATCAGTGATGACGTACCCAGTCTTTGGTCTTACCTATAATGAGGATGACTTTGGGTCTGGGTCTAGATGGGTCAAACACTTCATATTCCTCTATGAGCTCCGCTGTCTCAGACAAGTCTGAGTCACTCTCTATGGAAAACTGGTTGATTGGTGGGAGGCGCTCGTACCTCCGATAGGGAAAGTTGGGGCTATCTGGGAGAACTGCGTGGAAAAATTCAAGTAGTTAGTCATGAGAGCTTCTGATGTCCTCAAATATATAATGGAAAAAGGTTCAGAGGAAAGCCCACTGATAGTCTGCCATTGTAAGAATAGTTTTTTTAGAGGCCATGTTTTACTGTAGAGGTACTTTGCATTCATTTGCCTTTTTTCATTGCCTCGAGGTGGGTAGAACAATGTTGCTCAGCACAAAGACAGGAAAAACCCCTACCGATGGTTGCCATGCTTTAACAACATCCAAATAATGTAAAATGAGCCTGCTGTGCAAGACAACAACACAGCAGTTTGTGGCCAGTTCTAGTTTGCATGAATTTTATCATTGCCTCCAATTTAGAGTTGCGTCGGCTGAGGACAACACCTCCTACTCACCATTCCGGAAAAAAGAGCGGCGTGACTGCCCACCATTGAGAGGCGGTAAAGACTTCTTCTCCTGTCCGACGAACGTGTCCCACCGAACTTTGTCAGTCCCACCGATCTCCTTCACCTTCTTAAGGCAGGTCTCTAGATAGTCTAGAGGGTCATCTGGTCGGTAGTACATCAGACCGGTCAGCAGACTCTGGGAAATCAGTAACAGATCAGGGAGATATTGTGTTTATACATAATTACCATTGTACATTCCGGTAGCATGCAAATTTTTTATTATGTTCTTATTCAGTTTTCCATGGTATACTGCAGCCTTTTTGATATTATAATGATGATATTATAATGAACAATACATATAAAAACATACATATATAAACAGTATGTACACTGCAAATAATTATTGCAGTGATTATTGCAGTTTCTAGCATGTTTGGCAGCAGTCCTTCTAACCCCTAAGTGATGGAGTGTGTAGCTTTTTCCTTTCTTAAACAAGCATAGGAAGAAACATTATGGCCATATTACAGGATGACAATGTCAAGATTAATCAGACTTAAACTTTGAAAGAATGGTTGTGAGGGAACATGGAAATCATTTTCAATCCAGACCTTAAATTCAATGAAAGTCTTCGGGATGTGCTGAAGGAGACTTTACAGAGTGCTTGACTCTTGTATTGATGCACCTCTTGGTGGAAATACCATAACAACTTTTATTTACATCAAGAGGTGTATACATTTAATTTCCATCAATTATATGTGAATAAAAATCTAAATTAAATCAGTTTATCATATAAAGCGATTGTGTCTCAATTCATATGGATTAGTTTTATGATCTCTTTATGAACTTTTTTGACGCATCAAAGAGGTAGTTGTGTCAATGGAGGGATGTAAATCTCTCGGATTTTATTAAAAAATATTGGTAACACTTTATTGTTGTGTCCTTGTTACATTTAGTTACTCGTAATAACTATAAATTATGCATAATTACATGCATAATAATTACTTAACCACATCCTAACCCTAACCCTGTAGTAAGTACATGTAGTTAATTATTATTACTTAATTCTTAAATGTATAATTACACTGTAATACGGACACCTTAAAGGTGCTCTAAGCAATCCTGGGTGGAGTAACTTCTTGTTGACGTTTAAAGTGTTGTCAAACAAAACAGAGGCTACCTAGACCCTCCCTCCTCCTCCTCCCTTCGGTGCTTCCTGAAACAGTCATGAACTCCGCCAGAGTTCTCACCACATTTCGAAGGCTTTTCCGATGTAAATTTGGGACTTTGTGCGTTCCTTCTCCTTTTCCCTTTTTTTTGCAAGTTGTTCATCAGAACGTTGTCTCTTTGGTCGGGTCGTGTCTCGGCCATATCAAAATCATATAATTCGAACTTCCCTCTTTATGCTTCTCTCTTCTACACAACCCACTTCATGTGCACGTGCACTAACCCCAAACCTCCACCCCCAAATCATTCTTGTCGGTTATTGGCTGGAGGAGCACTGTTTACTATGTTTCGTTGTCCAGACTGCCCAAGTTTGTTTTTGTTGCTGTTTGTGGAGCTTGTGCTGACTACAGAGACAGTACTTTTTTTTATATAGTGTGTTCAGGGGACAGGCAGCTATAGCGGATAGTGAGGAGATGTTTGCTGTATGTGACAAAAAATGTTTTGGCCTATAAAATGCGCGACATCGCTTATAGCACCTTTAAAGCAGACACCTATGGCCCTGTCCCAAATGGCACCCTAAACCCTCACGGTCTTCCTCTGAGTCCGCACTTTCACGGCGTAATGCCGCTTTGACTGCCGGGTAGAAGTCCTCTGTAGCTCGCAAACTTGCAGGCTCAGTTGAAGTACCCTTCACGAGCACCCTTCTTTAAGCTTATTTTACTAATGGGACACCCTAGGGTCTTGTGGACTTAACGGACACGCTCATGCAGCGGCCATTGTAAGTCCACAAGACCTAAAGTGCACATGAAGTGTGCCATTTGGGACAGGGCCTATAGTAGTTTTTCGCCGCTAGACGTCGCCTATTCAAAACAAAGGTGTAGCTTGATGACGTCAAGATTGAGCATGAACTCATGGGTAATGTCGTCTTTCCCCGCTTCTGTTTCTTCCAGTCAAGCGTATATGGAGAAAACGCAGCATTGTTTTTATCATATTAGATACATTTGAGTGTGTTGAAAATTATGTTATACGTTACTCTGTGCGTTCGCTCCGCAGCTGCTATGAGACACTTGTTGCACACTGCGGTAAGCTAGATCGATATTAGAATATCGTATTAATAAATGCTGGATGGCTTGTGTTGCTAAATGGCATGCAATTAATATTAAAACATATTGTATGACAGAGAAAATGCTGTATTACTGTACAAAAATTAGTCTATAAATGTATGCGAACAATTCTTCCCTTGTCTAATAAAACATATTAATATTAAAGTGTCTTTGGTGTTTCCGTTTATAATGCTCTTTCCGGTTTCTACAAAATAAAACCAGAAATTGAAGGTAACGCGGGTAACAGTCCGTGTCCTGGCTAAAATTGCTTATTTCTCTGGATTTAAACATCCTTGGAAACATCTGGGATAATGTAAATACGTCAAAAAAATATATAACATTATATACTAGTGTTTTTTGGATATTTTAATCCAAACATCTTACATACCGTGCCTTTAAAATGAGCGCCCGAAATATCTAGGCTAATTTATATGTAATTAATGACAGAATTTTAATTTTGGGGTAAGCTAATCCTTAAATACACCTTCCTATTCATTTGATATAAATACTCTAATGTAGATCATCATCATCATTGTCATCATATGGCCAGGATATAGCAAACCAAGTTGGACTAAACTCTCTAAGCAAGAGGAAATAAAGAGGCACTAAATGTATTGACTCAGAATGATCCTGCTCTCAAAACAATAGTAAAATAATAAGGTCACTGTAAATATCCGTTGGAAACAGTTATTAAATAACCCTATTATTTTCTGTAAGACTTGACTTTGACAGCACGCGTACCATAATAAACAACAAGCGATGTCGGTTTCACACGATCGACAGGTTTGTGCGTAAAAACACATACACAAGGGCGTAAATAACCCTCTCTAATTTATATAGCCTAAAACCTTAATCTAATGCAACACTCAGCAACTCAGTCAGTTTACATTATTTACAGCATGCAAAGCACAAGCCTACATTTAAATTAACCATTACCTTTTAATTATGAATCAAACTTTATATGACATTTTTTTAAATAACTGAATCGAATCAACATTACAGGCATGAGCTTTGCAGTATTTCAATACTGATTCCCAGCAGTGAGACATCCCGATGCAAGTAACTTCGTGTTATTTTTATGTGTAGGTAGCGTCTATGTGGAAACATTTTTAGGTTTCGCCACAACAAAAGTTCAAACACAAATGCCCACCTCAAACAGCTGAGGTATCTCTCGTCTGGAGAGGTATTCCTTCGCATCGTTGGTGTTCATATCTGTTTCGGGAAAACTATCGATGCTGTTGAGTTGAGTCCGTGTAGAATGTATTCTGTTGCAGGTTCCCGAATCCGTGATGGTTGCGACCTTAACGCATTATCCAAGTGCCGACTAAACTAGATGGACAAAGACAGCTTCACTCTTAGTAAATCGTTGTGCATGTTACATGTTAGATCCAGCCTCTCCTTTAGTCTTGCTTTTAGTATCTCACTTCAGTGGTTGAAACCGCCGACACAATTAAAGAGAAACACCTGCACGCGGCTGGAGTGACTCGTGTTTAGGCAGCTGATGCGCGCGTCCTGAAGATTGGTGCGCGTCTCTGGAGTTCAGAGGAGGAAACTAGAGCATGCTAGCGAGCGAGCGATGCTGTGTGTGTGTGTGTGTGTGTGTGTGAGTGAGGAGTGAGTGAGAGAGAGAGAGAGAGAGAGAGAGAGAGAGAGAGAGAGAGAGAGAGAGAGAGAGAGAGAGAGAGAGAGAGAGAGAGAGAGAGAGAGAGAGAGAGAAAAAAACACTTTAAAAGTTTTGTTAGGCCTATTTACATTATTTAAAGCATGAATATATTTTGAAAACATCTTGAAGTGTGTGTATATAACGTTTAAAAAACGTTTTCAAGCTTAGGCTATACGCTACATACCTTATAATATAGGCTATGCTTTAATAATAAATAATACATTTTTTAACATTAATATTTTACATAATATATGCAGTGTACAATATTTTAAAATTGATCTATATCATATTAAAATATTATATATAGATTAATGTTAAAAATGTATCTACAGGTCCTTAGCATATTGTCCTTATCCCAAAAATTAGCATATTGTGATAAAAGTTCATTATTTTCCATAATGTAATGATAAAAATTCAACTTTCATATATTTTAGATTCATTGCACACCAACTGAAATATTTCAGGTCTTTTATCGTTTTAATACTGATTATTTTGGCATACAGCTCATGAACACCCAAAATTCCTATCTCAAAAAATTAGCATATTTCATCCGACCAATAAAAGAAAAGGGTTTTTAATTTAAAAAAAAGTAAATCGTCAAATAATTATGTTCAGTTATGCACTCAATAATTTGTGGGGAATCCTTTTGAAGAAATGACTGCTTCAATGCGGCGTGGCATGGAGGCAATCAGCCTGTGGCACTGCTGAGGTGTTATGGAGGCCCAGGATGCTTCGATAGCGGCCTTAAGATCATCCAGAGTGTTGGGTCTTGTGTCTCTCAACTTTCTCTTCACAATATCCCACAGATTCTCTATGGGGTTCAGGTCAGGAGAGTTGGCAGGCCAATTGAGCACAGTAATACCATGGTCAGTAAACCATTTACCAGTGGTTTTGGCACTGTGAGCAGGTGCCAGGTCGTGCTGAAAAACGAAATCTTCATCTCCATAAAGTTTTTCAGCAGATGGAAGCATGAAGTGCTCCAAAATCTCCTGATAGCTAGCTGCATTGACCCTGCCCTTGATAAAACACAGTGGACCAACACCAGCAGCTGACATGGCTCCCCAGACCATCACTGACTGTGGGTACTTGACACTGGACTTCAGGCATTTTGGCATTTCCTTCTCCCCAGTCTTCCTCCAGACTCTGGCACCTTGATTTCCGAATGACATGCAAAATTTGAGCGACAGTCCAGTGCTGCTTCTCTATACTTTTAAACCAGAAACAGCGGCAGAAGCTCCTGACCTGTGCTGTAGCCCAGATTGTGGAGAATCTGTCCTTCTCCACAACCTTCCTCAGGGTCCGGTCACCTCTTCTTATTGTGCAGCGTTTTTTGCCACACTTTTTCCTTCCCACAGCTTCCCACTGAGGTGCCTTGATAAAGCACTCTGGGAACAGCCTATTTGTTCAGAAATTTCTTTCTGTGTCTTACCCTCTCGCTTGAGGGTGTCAATGATGGCCTTCTGGACAGCAGTCAGGTCGGCAGTCTTACCCATGATTGCGGTTTTGAGTAATGAACCAGGCTGGGAGTTTTTAAAAGCCCCAGGAATCTTTTGCAGGTGTTTAGAGTTAATTAGTTGATTCAGATGATTAGGTTAAAAGCTCGTTTAGAAAACCTTTTCATGATATGCTATTTTTTTTTAGATTTTTTGAGCTAATTTTGGGTTTTCATGAGCTGTATGCCAAAATCATCAGTATTAAAACAATAAAAGACCTGAAATATTTCAGTTGGTGTGCAATGAATCTAAAATATATGAAAGTTAAATTTGTATCATTACATTATGGAAAATAATGAACTTTTATCACAATATGCTAATTTTTTGAGAAGGACCTGTATAATAGATTTATAGTAAGCATAGAGTATATAGACTATACTGTGTGTGTGTGTGTGTGTGTGTGTGTGTGTGTGTGTGTGTGTGTGTGTATACAGTATTTTTGAACACTGAACAAAATTATAAATGTAACACTTTAGTTTGTGTCCCCATTTTTCATGAGCTGAACTCAAAGATCTAAAACTTTTTCTATGTACACAAAAGGCCTATTTTTCTCAAATATTGTTCACAAATCTGTGTAAATCTGTTTTAGTGAGCGTTTCTCCTTTGCCGAGATAATCCATTCACCTCACAGGCGTGGCAAGGTGTGCCTTAGCCTGGCCACAATAAAAAGCCACTCGAAAATGTGGTTTTACCGTAAACCAGTCAGTCTCTGGTGTGACCACTATTTGCCTCACGCAGTGCAACCCATCTCCTCCGCATATAGTTGATCAGGTTGTTGATTGTGGCCTGTGGAATGTTGGTCCACTCCTCTTCAATGGCTGTGCGAAGTTGCTGGATATTGGGAGGAACTGGAACACGCTGTCGTATATGCCGATCCAAAGCTTCCCAAACATGCTCAATGGGTGACATGTCCGGTGAGTATGCTGGCCATGCAAGAACTGGGATGTTTTCAGCTTCCAGGAAATTGTGTACAGATCCTTGCAACATGGGGCTGTGCATTATCATGCTGCAACATGAGATGATGGGCGTGGATCTCGTCACGGTATCTCTGTGCAGTCAAAATGCCATCAATAAAATGCACCTGTGTTCGTTGTCCATAGCATATGCCTGCCCATACCATAACCCCACCACCACCGTAGGCCACTCGATCCGCAAGCAAACCGCTCACCCACACAACACCATACACGCTGTCTGCCATCTGCCCTGTACAGTGAAAACCGGGATTCATCCGTGAAGAGAACACCTCTCCAAAGTGCCAGATGCCATCAAATGTGAGCATTTGCCCACTCAAGTCAGTTACGGCGACAAACTGCAGTCAGGTCGAGACCCTGATGAGGACAACGAGCATGCAGATGAGCTTTCCTGAGACCAAATTCTTTGGTTATGCAAACCTATTGTTGCAGCAGCTGTCCGGGTGGCTGGTCTCAGACGATCTTGGATGTGAAGATGCTGGAGATCCTTGGCTGGTGTGGTTACACTTGGTCTAAGGTTGTGAGGCCGGTTGAATGTACTGCCAAATTCTCTGAAACGCCTTTGGAGACAGCTTATAGTAGAGAAATGAACATTCAGTTCATGCGCAACATCTCTGATGGACAGTCCTACAGTCAGCATGCCAATTGCTATTTCCCTCAAAACTTGCGACATCTGTGGCATTGTGCTGTGTGATAAAACTGCAAATTTTAGAGTGGCCTTTTATTGTGGCCAGCCTAAGGCACGCCTGTGCAATAGTCATGCTGTCTAATCAGCATCTTGATATGCCACACCTGTGAAGTGGATGGATTATCTCGGCAAATGAGAAGTGCTCACTAACACAGATTTACACAGATTTGTGAACAATATTTGAGAGAAATAGGCGTTTTGTGTTCATAGAAAAAGTCTTAGATCTTTGATGTCAGCTCATGAAAAATAGGGGGAAAAACAAAAGTGTTGCGTTTATAATTTTGTTCAGTGTGTATGTGTGTACGTATATGCATAAATATATATATATATATATATGCATATATATAAACTATATATAAATAATATTATATCTTTATATATTTATTATTATTATTATTATTATTTTATGGTTATTATTATTATTAGCATTATAAAAACATGTTGCGTTTATAATTTTGTTCAGTGTGTATGTGTGTGTATATATATATATATATATATATATATATATATATATATATATATATATAACTATATATAAATAATATTATTATATTTTTAATAAAATGCTGTATTAATGAATGATTAATTGTTTTACTATATATTATTATTATTATGATCATTATTATATTATTATTATTATTTTATGGTTATTATTATTATTATTTTTTATATTATTTTTTTAAACAATCTTTGACAGTTAGACATTTAACTTAATAGATATTACATTTTTGAAAACTGTCCTGAATTCAATGGCAGGTAAAATGATGCAGAGGACAGCAATGAATTGAATGGACCTGATGTTAGTGTCTTTCAGATTTTATATTATATTATATTAGTATGTATTAACCTATATAGTAACTCTCTGACATAATTTTCACAGTAAGTGTCACACATGCAGGCACCAAATGTTCCATGATGGATTTTGACATTTTTAGCCTCCATCTGTCCTACAATCTCACTTAATCCAGCATCAATGCTCCAGTGCCACTGATAAACAGGTCCTAGAAATATATTATTGTGTAAATTGTGTACGGTGGAATTCTGAAACATCCATCATGTGAGGTGAGATGAGCTGCTGCTCTGCTCTTAAGTTATAGAGAAAATGAAGCCTGTTGAAGCAAACAGCCTGTTTCAATTTAATCTGGTGTAGCCCATAATCCTTGTTGCAATGCTCTTGCAAGGCAGTTGACTAATTGTGGGTAGTATAAAAATGGTATAAACTATAAATATAGTTTTTTTTTCTCCAATGCCTCATTATTTAAGGTTTATAATAATTCTGCTTTTTACAGTAAACAAGGCCAGAGATGTTGCTTATACATTTATGGGACCTGGGACAAAATTTCAATGTGTGGGTGTCAATGTATATCTTTGATAGGCTATATCGTATTTGCAGTGATATAGATATAAAGCCAAAATGGATTGATCTAAATGGCTATTTCTATTATTTTCTATCTATTTTATCATTGATCAAATTTAATGTAATGATCAATGTAATTAATTTTTTTTCCCTTCGGAAAATGGGACTTTTAATCAAACCGGAAGTAAAGCGCTTCCTGGTTGCCGTTGCAAATCTAGCTAGTCACTAAACCGGTGACGAACTAAAATGGAATATTACAATTTAATGGCAATATGTGCATGTATTCACTTGCTTGTTTTCATACCACATGTATACAGTAACTATGTTGAGGTAAGTGTCTTTATTAATAGCTGTTGTTAAGCGACTCTTTGATTCATTGAACTGGCAGTGAAGCTTTCAGCAGTAATATTCTATGCTCAGCATTAAGGTTTCTTTTTTAATGTTTATTTAATTATTGTATGTCTGTTTTATTTGTTAGATATACACAAACACCCACACACATACATACATGCACATATATAAACATACACTGAGTTTCATTGATTTGAGAGCGTGCTTATGATGCCAAAACATACTGTCTAGGTAGGCAGCTTATTAGGTTTTGAAACACAGCCTGTGTGTAACATTAATGACCAGTTTGTTCTGAACAGCACATTTCTGTGGCCATTTGGATTTGTTTAATCAGTCAACTATTTATGACATTATCTTGCTTTCTTTGTCATTTTACGTGCACTTTTGTATCTAGCATTTTGAATGAATAAATGTAAAACATGTTGTTCAGAAATAGTTGTCAAACTTAATACATTGCAGTATATTGTCAGTTTTGTAATGCACACTGTGAAATACAAACTATCTTATCTTCAAATGTCATCTTTTGAACTTTCAGTTCTTTCTTACATTGCATTTGATGTGTTCAAACATCCAAACAACAGCATCAATTTCACAGTATAAATGGCAGTAATATAAAATATATTTACAATCTAAATGGCAAACAATATTTAAAAAAAAGTTAATTTTGCTTTAGATTCAGTGGCCTTCTCACAAAAATCTTTTTGTGACATTCTCAATAAATGGGCTTCTCTTGTGAAAAAGTGCACTTCTTTATTATTCTGTATTGAATGTGCATGTGTAGTGTACTTAATCTTTAAAGTGTATTTTTAAAAACTGTTCTTGCAGATATTATAATATTTAACGAAAAATCCACTTAAGTACACTTTTAAAAAGTGTACTAATTTCAACCACACACCGACAGTAGATTTAAAATCATTATGATTTGATAATGTTTGTTATGCCTTTTATTTTGATGTATTAATCAACATAAGCACATGTAAAATAATTGATTATGACTTTAAATGTAGTGTTGTTTTATTTGACGGTACACTTTAACCATATTTCAAAGACAATAGAAGTAATTATGAAATTACATATTAAGATTAAGTCCTACTTAAGTGGGTCAAAAATGCACTCCAACTAATTGCATTTATTATTATTTTAATCTGTTATACAGTTTAATTTAATCGTAAATAACATGCAATTAATTGTCTGAAAAAATTACATTCAGTTTGCACTTACAGTAATGTTATTTTAAAGTATATTATTTCCATAATGGTTTGATATTTTAATATATAATTAGCAGCAATGACTATTTGGCTAGTTTTAGTTTTAACTAGTTTTAAAGCTTCACCAGTGTTTTACATCACACGACTTTCTGATACAGACAGCATTCAAACAGTAAATGTAGAGGCAATTTTGCTACCATATTACTTCCATAATATCAGTACCTCTCATAAGCTTTCATACAGTGGTTAAAAATAAGTCTCTATGTATGGCCTTAATTTGCTATTCTTTTCTCCTTGGATTTACCTGAAAGAGAATTTTCACATTTCTCTGATTGATTAAATTAATAATGCAAAAATAGTCTGCATTAAGGAGACACAATACATACATGTACACATATACCAAAACCAATGAAACAGAATAGAAATCAAATGTTTCCAATTTACCTATTGTCTTAGAGTCTTGCTCTTCTGTATTAATTGTGTAATAATTTCATTTTCTGTTTGTTGTTTAGAAAAAGGCTGAACAGTTTTTCAGCAGTGGCCACACCAACAACTGGGCAGTCCTCGTAAGTTTGACTTTTGGGAATTTATAAGGCTTTTTAATGCATACATTCTTAAACATGTACTTGTGTTACTAAAACATAGCAACACAACAACATATGATAAGCAGACTGTTTTCAAATAGCCCTTAGTTGCTTAACATGGGAAGCTAGATTTTCACCGTATCAACTTAGGAGACATATTAGAGCAGTGGTTCTCAACCTTTTTGACTCCCAGCCCCCCATTGTCTACAACAATTTTCGAAAGCCTTGTGACTTGTCCATCTTTCTGTGATTTACTGGATACAGAAAAAAGTATATTCATGAATTATATAAAAATGCCCATTGAGTTACATAATTTTATTAAATTGCATGGTTTTTCCAGGTCTATGCATTTTTAAATCAGACTCCTCATATATCCAGGTTTTGCAAGACAGTTGGAACCCTAGCTCTTAAAAGGAAAAAATGGGGGATTCAAATAAAAATAAAAATTTTACTAGTTTTAGAATATTTTGATATTTGTTTTGTTTTATTTTAAATAATTAAGTCATCTTGAGACTCCCTTAGACTATTCAAATTTTTCAAGTTTTCGGTAATTAAAATAAAGATAAAAAAATTAAACATAAATATTAGATTAAAAAAAAAAACTTAAATGACAATGATAAATGTTGAGTTGTCTACAATTAACTGAAATAAATATATATTAAAGTGAATATTATATTAGGGCTGTCATATATATATATATATATATATATATATATATATATATATATATATATATATATATATATATATATATATATATATATATATATATATATATATATATATATATATATATATATATATATATATATAAATATATATATATATATTTATATATATAAATATATATATAAATATATATATATATATATATATATATATAAATATATATATATATATATATATATATATATATATATAAATATATATATATATATATATATATAAATATATATATATATATTTATATATATATTTATATATATATATATATATATATATATATATATATTTTATATATATATATATATATATATATATATATATATATATAATGACAGCCTAATATAATATATATATATATATATATATATATATATATATATATATATATATATATATATATATATATATATATATATATATATATATATATATATATATATATATATATATATATATATATATATATATATATATATAATTACTGACCCCAAACTTTTAAATGGTAGTGTTTATTGTTACAAAAGATTCCTATTTTAAATAAGTGCTGTTCTTTTTATTCATCAATGAATCCTGAAAATGATCACCGGTTATTAAAAAATATTAAGCAGCACACCTGTTGCATAATTCATAATAAATCAGCATATTAGAATGATTTCTTAGGGATCATGTGTCACTGAAGACTGAAGTAATGGCTGATTAAATTTCTGTTTTGCATCAAAGAAATAAATTACATTTTAAAGTATATTCAAATAGGAAACCATTATTGTAAATTGTAAAAATATATCACAATATTACTGTTTTTTTTCTATATTTTTCCTCAAATAAATGTAGGTTTGGTGAGCAAAAGAGACTTCTTTAAAAAAAAAAAAAAAAAAAAATATATATATACAAATGTACACAAATACATTCGCACGCACGCGGTTAGCATTAATGTAATAACGGTTACAAATAGATAAGAGCACATAATAGGAAAGACAAAAAAATGGGATAATTTACAGGTATAACATGATTTATATTGTATTTAGACACTGTATCACAGCATGCTTTCTTAATTGCTGCCTTTTCCATGATTTTTGTAGTCTTCTAATTATGCTTATGTCTAGGTCTGCACATCTAGATTCTGGTTTAATTATCGGCATGTGGCGAACACGCTGTCAGTATACAGGAGCGTAAAGAGACTGGGCATTCCTGACAGGTAAACTTCAGGTCATTTACTTCAATTATGCTGTAGAGCATCTTACCTAAACACAATTAAAAAACAGTTAACTGGCCTATTGAACCACAATATAGTTGGAACAATCCATTGTATATCAACTATTTTTCCCACCTGGCATCCTTGTTATAGTGACCCACTGTTTTTCCATTGCTTAATTTGTGTTGTCCAGAGATAGCTGCATGTGTGCTCTTGACACAATGAGGCAGTGATATTTGTGTCTCTAGCCGCAGTAAAAGTCTTCCTGTCTGGTCTGATTAGATGTGTTTGCTCTGCTTTCCCAGTCACATTGTGCTGATGCTAGCCGATGATATGGCCTGTAACTATAGAAACCCCAAACCAGCCACTGTGTTCAGTCATAAGAACATGGAGCTCAATGTGTATGGAGACGATGTGGAGGTGGATTACCGCGGATATGAGGTGAAGCTGCTCTCGGTTTAATATTGGATTTTGAAA
The DNA here is from genome assembly GCA_023029165.1 of Gobiocypris rarus. Lineage (NCBI taxonomy): Eukaryota > Metazoa > Chordata > Actinopteri > Cypriniformes > Gobionidae > Gobiocypris > Gobiocypris rarus. Next base: position 28,742,631 of record CM040915.1, on the reverse strand, counting down.
GCTTGTCATTGTTTTCAGCACAAGAAAATGTTTTAAATGTAATAAAAATAGCTCTAAACAAAGTCAAAGCAGAATCAACCATTGCACATTTCTGAGCAACACACAAGTGTTTCTGAGTGAATCAGTTGAGTGGATGGCATAACAATGTAACCTGCACTGTCACTGTAAAATCCATATAGATCTACACAAAGTCAAAGACGCTTGCCTTTTATGACAGTTATTTCTGTATATTTTGCAGGTCACAGTAGAGAACTTCCTGCGAGTCCTGACGGGACGTCTTCCCCCTAGCACCCCTCGATCCAAACGTCTGCTATCAGACGATCGCAGCAACATTCTCATCTACCTGACAGGTCAGACCAGTGACCGCCTAATTGCTTTCTGTTTTTTTTTTTTTCATTCCTCCTTTTTCCTGAATCCGTGACTCTCTGTTTTCACAGGTCATGGTGGAAACGGCTTCCTGAAGTTCCAGGATTCTGAGGAGATCAGCAACATGGAGCTGGCTGATGCATTTGAGCAGATGTGGCAAAAGAGGAGGTAATTATAGAAAGAGCTACAGTGGAAATGCAGTAACTCTCATATATTTGGCATTATTTAATCTATATATATTCACAAAATCTCATTGATGTGATCAGGCATGTAGTGAAAGAGACTGGGTGAATGGTTATAGGTTTGAATCCCATCATGGATCCATGGATATCACTGTTATGCCCTTGATTGAGCCACGCAACCTTTGGTTGTTCCAGCCAGGGAGACTGCCATTGTAATGCGTGTATACGGTATCGGTATCGTTTGAATTTGAATGATTCCGATTCTTATCGATTCCTAAATTTAAAAAAAGTAGATATCATTCATATTTATTCTAAGTCTTACTGCAAAATATTTAATTGTAGCGAATGCCATGAACAAAAATCTGCAGGCTAAAGAACACTTACAAAAGGAACTTTTGTCTATGGTTTAAAAATACCATTGCAAAAAAAACTAGCCTTTACAAGTGTTATTAAAGACAAGTAAACAATCAGTAATTTAAAAATAAAAATAAATACAACTGAACAAAGATATGATTGAAATAAACAGTGTTTTAATATTTTCAGGTATTCGGGTACAGAAACGGTAATCAAATGTAAAATAACACCCTCAAGTTGTTCCAAACCTGTATGAATGTCTTTGTTCTGCGGAACACGAAGGAAGATATACCAAGCAGATCTCGGCAGCCACTGTAGCCATAGTATTTTTTTTTCCCACTATGGTGGTCAGTGGCTGAGATCTGCTTGGTTACATATATTCCTCCAAATATCTTCCTTTGTTTTTAGCAGAACAAAAAAATCCATACAGGTTTGGAACAACTTGAGGGTGAGTAAATGATGACAGAATTTTAATTTTTGTGTGAACTATCCCTTTACGAATTCGATACCTGTACCTGAATATATTTTATACTTACTATTTTAATTAAATGTTACACTGGTACCACTGCGATTAAATAACACATTACAACAGTGGGGTAGTTGTGGCCTAATGGTTTGAGAGTCAAACTGGTAACCTAAAGGTTGCGGGTTCGATTCTCAATACTGGCAGGAAATGACTGGCGGGAAGTGCCCTTGAGCAATCCACTTAACCCCAAATTGCCCACTGCTCTGGGTGTGTGTTTTCACTACTCAACTGCTCCTAATGTGTGTGCACTTGGATGGGTTAAATTCAGAGCATGGATTACCATACTTGACCTTCACATGTCACATTCATTTTACACTTTCAACTAGCTAGCTTGTAGAGCTGGGAGGTATATAAACTTGTATATTTTGTACGAGTTTGCGCAATATATCGATATATAATTTTTTAGAAACTATATTGAATGAGGAAATAGCATTTATATCGATATACAGTAGATTGAAACGGACGCATCTAAAGAATAGCTGAGTATGCAGAATGATCTGATTCAGGCAAAGTGCATGATACAAATTGTTCTAAACATGACACATGCTTTATATTAAGGGCTTCAAAATAACTGGTAAGATATAGTTAACATGTATAGTTTAAAGCAATTTGCCCTGTCAGATGCTACTTGTCAGATGCTACTTGTGCTGACAGACAGATAAATACTTGAAATGTGGTGTTTTCCTCAGTGAATCACTTACTTTTCAGAAGTATATTCTCCATCTGTAAATGTTAGAAAGTCATGCAAATATGTCCATTTTGCTGTCAGGGGAGGACGAGCATTCTGCAAGTGAATTTCTGCTAAAATTCAGGCTTCCGTGAATGAGCACCGCCACACGATTTCGTGCAAAACAGACGGAACACAATAGAATAGGAATGCAATAAATCTGACTAAAGTATAACTATTTCTAAAATATTTGTTGGTGGACAATAAATGTGCCATATGTGGAATTTTAAACCTACAAGTAAGTATATTTTTATGAAAGTGACCATTATAATGGGGTAATCAAATATACAGTAGGCTAATATGCTTTTGTTGTGTATCAAAAAAGGGGCTATAATAAAAAGACAACTGAAGAATGCCATTTTGATGGGATAAAAACTGACAGAATATAACAGTTATACAATAAACATAGCTTTGTCAACTTTATCCACATCACTCTGATCAGTTGCTTTCTTAACTGCTGCACCTCAGGTGAAAGTGGTTGAGTTTCTTCTCATGCATCGTGTGAGTGGTTCATGCCTCACTGCTATAGAGGAGTGTGCTGAGCACGCAGGCCTTGTAGACGCGCAGCTTGGTTTTCTATGTGAGGTTGGCATTGTTCCAGACCCTCTGGTTTAGTCTGGCCATGACCGCTGCTGCCTTGGCGGCCCTGCAGTTTATCTGTGTCAATGGAGAGAGAGCTGGAGATGGTGAACCCGAGGTAGGTGAAATTCTCAACAACTTCCAGGTTGTACCCATCAATGGCGATGGTTGGAAGGGAGTCTATTTCCTGGGCCATGACGTAGATTTTCTTCAGACTGATGGTCAGTCCAAACTCCTTGCAGGCGTAGAAGAGGCGACCGACAAGCTGCTGCAGGTCATCTTCTGTGTGGGACGTCAAGGCTGTGTCGTCGGCAAAGAGCATTTCACGGATTAGTACCTTTGTGACTTTAGTCTTGGCGCAGAGACATGCGATGTTAAACAGCTTGCTATTAGCCCTGGTGTGGATGTAGACTCCCTCACTGCAGTCTTTGTAGGCATACTGGAAGAGCATGGAGAAGAAGATTCAGAAGAGCGTCAGGAGAGGACACAACCTTGTTTGACTGTGCTGCTGACAAGGAAGGACTCGGATGTTGCGCCATTGAACCATGGTGTGCGTGTTATCGTGAAACGAGGTGACGACAGCCAGCAGTTTTAAGGGGCAGCAGATCTTCTGCAGAAGCCTGAATAGACCACTTCTGCTAAACACATTGAACACCTTTGCAAGGTCAATGAAGGCAACGCACGGTGGCATTTGCTGCTCTCAACACTTTTCCTGCGTAGTGACAAGATCATGTCTACAGTTGACTGGTCGGCTCTGAAGCCACACTGGGACTCTGGGTAGATCCAGGAGGCTAGGACCTGCAGGTGCACTAGGGCGAATACCTTGCCAACAATTCTAAGGACGGAGATGCTCCGGTAGTTGTCGCAATCACTGTCTCCTTTGTTCTTGTACACAGTGATGTTGGCATCACACGTATCCTGAGGGATGTGGCCCTGATTCCAGCATTGGCAGAGGAGTTCATGCAGGGGCTGAAGCAGCACCGGTTTGCCGTTTTCCAGGGCTTCTGGCAGGATGGCGTCACTTTCGGGGGCCTTCCCACAAGCGAAGCTGTCAATGGCTTTACTGAGCTCTTCCATGATAGGTGGGGTGTCCAGCTCTTCTATGACTGGCAGATCTAGGATGGTGTCCAAGGCGGTGTCAGTGACGTCGTTCTGGGTTGCATACAGCTGAAGTGCATCTTGTATCCACGGTATCGGCAGCTGTCTGGATGCTGCTGCAGAGGTTTAGCTAATATATTTTGGCACAATAGTGGGCGGTTTGCAGGGCGTTCTTCCTGGCTGTCCTGAGGACTTCCAGTTTACTAGGGCCTCATACCAGTCAGCATTCTTATGCTCCTTTTTCCTGTAGGCTGCAATGGCTGCTGTGTACACAGCGCCTTGGAGGTGGGTCCACTTGGAGTCAATTGTGTCATCAATAGATGACCCCTTGGTGAGAGCCTCCTGTAAGTTTCTGAAAAACTGCTGTGTCTTTTCTGGGTTGCTTGCACAGCAGGTGTTGATACGTGGGCGACCGTTCTTCTCAGAGTGATGCTTCTTCGGTGTGACTCGCACCTTGCTGGACACAAGGGAGTGGTCCGTGTCGCAGTCAGCACTGTGGTAACTGCGGGTGAAGAGGATACTGGCAAGTTCCACACGCCTTGTGATGACAAGGTCTAGCTGGTGCCAGTAATGGGACCGTGGGTGTTTCAATGACAACTGATGGATCTCCTTGCATTTGAATAAAGTGTTAGTAACACAGAGGTAAGCAGCACATCTCCAGCAGACGCCGACTGTTCCCCTACCATGAAAACCTGGCCAGGATTCATGGTCGGCTCCCACTCTAGCATTGAATTCACCAAGCAGGTAAAGTCCTTCAGCGTTGGGGATTCTCCTAATTGTTTTATCCAGTGCCTCATAGAACTGGTCTTTCTCCTCTGAGGTGGAGCAGAGAGTTGGGGCATACACGCTGAAGATGTTAGCTAGGCCAGAGGATGTTGACTGGAGAAGTGCAAAGATCCTCTCCGTGCCTGATGATGGAGGTTCAATGAAAGCGACAAGCGTGTTCTTGACAGCGAAGCCAACACCGTGCTGCCTTGGTTCGTCTAAATTGCCTGTATATTTAATAAATAAAAATCAAACCTAGAACGTCAGGAATGGATTGACATGCATATTTCTGTTTTTAATACATTTCTTGAATATATGTCTTAATTATAGTCGACCTATAGATAGTTATGATATTTCTGGCTGCACCAGGGACCGTTATTACTAGGTTAAAGTTACGCCACTGAGGCTAATCATGAGTGGTCCATGTCCCCAAAAAGTTTGTGAAACTTTTATGAACTGTTATGAACTGTAGGCAACATCAATAAATTACAACACTTTCAGGATATGGGCACTGCTACTGATAAAGGCAGCGGAAGATAGCCTATTTTACGCTGAGCTTGCTTCTGTTTTTCAAACATGGAAGTGTGACAAAAGCGCACAGGCTCTAAAGTGGATAAAGGCATATTTTGTAGACATCACTATACAAACGTCCTTATTAGGAAAAAATAAATGTCGTTTTTTTTAGGACATAACATCTCGTTATTACGTGAAAAGATGTCGTTAAGACAACATAACATCTCGTTATTACGAGAAAATATGTAGTTTTTTTTATCACATAACATCTTATTACTACATAATTGAGTAAAAAAAAAATGTGACAGCAATGCGTCACCGTAAAAAAACAACTATAAGTCCACAATATGTAATTTTTCGCAGATAGAGGTCGCTTATTCAAAACAAAGGCATAGCTTGACGGCGCCTTGATTTCACAGAGCTTTTATAATGCCACAGACGAGCGATTCCGCTTTTTCCGGTCATGCGTATGCAGCTCTGTTTTATCATATTAGATACATTATTTGAGTGTGTTGAAAGTTATTCAAGTTATATTGCTACTCTGTGCATTCGCTCAGGGGCTACTATGAGACACTTGTTGCACACAGTAGTAACTAGATCGATATTAGGTATGGTAAAACATGGTACCCACAGTAAATCAAGAAAATTTGATTTAAACAATAAGACTAACTGTTTTGAGCTATATAACAATGATTCGTTTTCTGTCAATTAATGTATCCTAACAGTTACTCACCTGTCTAATAAAACACAATATATTAAAGCGTTTCTACAAAATAAAACCGAAAATACCGGAAATCGAGGGTAACGTGGGTAAGATGTAATTGATTCCATTGATAGGCGACGCACGGACACAGTCCATGTCCTGGTTAAAATTGCTTATTTCTCTGGATTTAAACAGTCTTGGAAACATTTGGGATAATGCAAGTACACAAGTCAACAAAATATACACTCACCTAAAGGATTATTAGGAACACCATACTAATACTGTGTTTGACCCCCTTTCGCCTTCAGAACTGCCTTAATTCTACGTGGCATTAATTCAACAAGGTGCTGAAAGCATTCTTTAGAAATGTTGGCCCATATTGATAGGATAGCATTTTGTAGTTGATGGAGATTTGTGGGATGCACATCCAGGGCACGAAGCTTCCGTTCCACCACATCCCAAAGATGCTCTATTGGGTTGAGATCTGGTGACTGTAGGGGCCATTTTAGTACAGTGAACTCATTGTCATGTTCAAGAAACCAATTTGAAATGATTCGAGCTTTGTGACATGGTGCATTATCCCGCTGGAAGTAGCCATCAGAGGATGGGTACATGGTGATCATAAAGGGATGGACATGGTCAGAAACAATGCTCAGGTAGGCCGTGGCATTTAAACAATGCCCAATTGTGTGCCAAGAAAACATCCCCCACACCATTACACCACCACCATCAGCCTGCACAGTGGTAACAAGGCATGATGGATCCATGTTCTCATTCTGTTTACGCCAAATTCTGACTCTACCATCTGAATGTCTCAACAGAAATCGAGACTCATCAGACCAGGCAACATTTTTCCAGTCTTCAACTGTCCAATTTTGGTGAGCTCGTGCAAATTGTAGCCTCTTGTTCCTATTTGTAGTGGAGATGAGTGGTACCCGGGAGAAATTTCCGCCCACAGGACTGCTGTGTACTTGATGTTATTCCCTTTTCACACCATTCTTTGTAAACCCTAGAAATGGTTGTGCATGAAAATCCCAGTAACTGAGCAGATTGTGAAATACTCAGACCGGCCCGTCTAGCACCAACAACCATGCCACGCTCAAAGTTGCTTAAATCACCTTTCTTATCCCATTCTAACATTCAGTTTGGAGTTCAGGATTTTGTCTTGACCAGGACCACACCCCTAAATGCATTGAAGCAACTGCCATGTGATTGGTTGATTAGATAATTGCATTAATGAGAAATTGAACAGTTGTTCCTAATGATCCTTTAGGTGAGTGTATAACATTGTTAAAGTGTTTTTTTAATCCAAAAATCTTACATATTGTGCCTATAAAAGGGATACATTAAAAAAATTAGGGTTTGCATCTTTGACACCTTTTTCAGTTTGCATTCCTGATCCACTCAGGAGTAAAACCACTGACTATGCTTATGAGTGAGTCATTGGCATTCACTCAGCTGATTCATTCATAACCACTGATTCATTCAGTAACAACACTAACTGTAGTTTGGTTCTGCTTTGGTTTTGTTTGGAACTATTGTTGTTGGTTGAGGAAAAATAAAGTACTTAGTAATTGTGTGTCTATAATGCAAGTTACTCAATATAAACATTAATTGAATGCTTATTCAGCATATCAGAAAATTAATTTGTTCAGCTTAATCCTTGTGTAATTGCTGCTTTTGAGAGAAAATTGCAGAAATTAACCAAAACAAATCCCAAACACACATTAAGTACCATCAAAGCACAACATGAAACATGCATTCTAGTCTTCATTGTGCATCTCCTAGACACAGTATTGATTTACATGGCTGAAGCGCTGCAGCTGCCTAACGTATTAATTGCGTGTTATAAATGCTCAAATAGGCTGTTTAGGTTCCACCGCTGTGTAAATATTGTAGTCTGGTGTGAGGTGCAATGAGAGCTTACTCTCTTCCTGTAGAGCACTACAGCACAGGATGTTTTGTCCCTGTCAATGTGGTAATTGCAGGCTTGATCCATTAAATTAGTTAAACCCCTTTTGTGCTTCATTGCTCCCCCGTTACATGTCAGGTTCATGCGATTCCAAGCCGTCTCATTCTCTCACTCTCGCTCTGAGATGACCAGAAGTGATTTCTAATTTTTACTATATGTATAATTGTTTTTTAGTTTTTTTTTTGTGAATGGAGGATTAATGGGTGCTGTGTTCTTGGTTACCGTGGCAACAGCTTGTAGAGAGTGCTGTGTTGGTTGTATAGTGAGCATGGATCAGACAGCTTTAAGCCCTGTGCTGCAGGTCAGATCTGTCTTTTATTATTTCACAAGCTTTAATTACTACCGATATTAGCCTGCAACATTATACATGGAAATTGGTTTAAGGCTGACAAGATTCGACTGGCTCTAAAACTGACTACTTTCTTTGCAGGTACAACGAGTTGCTGTTCATCATAGACACGTGCCAGGGGGCCTCCATGTATGAGAGGTTTTACTCGCCGAACCTCATGGCTCTGGCCAGCAGCCAAGTGGGAGAGGACTCACTCTCAGTGAGTCAAACCTGGTGCACCTGAAATTAGCTGCATTATAGCTTTTGAATAACCTTAAAACATTTACATGAAAATTGTAGAAAGTATTTTAGGGATTAAGTGAATAGAAATCACAGGGATTCGGGATGTGATGAGGTCTGGGATCAAACCTACACCGCCCCAAACAAGCACCAAGGCTTGGTTTTTCCCTATAACATATGCTAACTGCTAGATCACATCTTGGATTGATTCAATTCATTCAAACAGTTTGGGGTCTGACAAAGTTTTTATTTTTGTTTTTTTAAATTAATATTAGTAAATACAGCAAGGATGCATCAAATGAATAAAAAATGACAGTAACATTTATAATGTAACAGGATTTGTTCTTCAAATAAATGCTGTTCTTTTGAATTTCGTATTCATTAAAGAGTCCTGAAGAAAAAAATCACGGTTTCCACATAAATTATATTTAGCTTTGAATTATATTTAGCTTTGCCATTGCATTTAATAAATGCATTTTAAATTACATATTTAAATATATTAAAACAGTTATTTTAAATTGTAATATATCTTATTCTAACCATGCTTACATTAATTTGTTCAAAACTACAATGAAAACAGTAATTTTGAACAAATGAATGCATTTTTTACTCAATTATGTAGTAAAACAAGATGTTATGTCATAAAAAACTAAATATTTTCTTGTAATAATGAGATGTTATGTCGTAAAAAAAAAACGACATATATATTTTTTCCTAAAAAGGACGTGTTGTATAGTGATGTCTATAAAACATGTCTTTATCCACTTTAGACATTAAAAAAATCTAACCGAACCCAAACTTTTGAATGGTGTCTCAAAATTTGCATCAAACCAACAACATGAACAGTGTTAATCTTTTAACAAAATGATTAATGAAAAAAATATTGCTTTGTCTTCTATAGTAAAGTTGAGGCATCTAATTAATTTGAAAGAAATTGTTTAAAGAAATTCTAAATGTTTTTTACAAGGAGATATTTATATTTGTATTCATGCTTTAACAAAAAAAAAATTTTACGGTTTCAAAATTCGGTAACAATTTTGACGAAAGCACTTTATTTAGCTGTCCTGTTCCCAATGTACATAAAAATACTTATTACAGTAATTTCAATAACGTTTTAATAACTAGGTACTAACCCTGAACCTACCCCTAAACCCCTTTAGTTACCCTATATTAACCAGTATTTTCTTAGGCAAGTAGAGTTTAAAGGGGGGGTGAAACACTCCGTCAGTCTCATGTCAATCTTGAGTACCTACCTATATAGTAGCATTGCATCCTGCATATCTCCGAAAAGTCTTTATTTTTATTATAATTATAAAAGAAAGATGCGCTGTTCCGAGTCTTTCCGAAAAAAGCTGAGCGGCTGGGGGCGTATCGTGTGGGCGGAGCTAAAGAATGTAGAGCGCGCGCCGCTGTTACTGTTTTGAGTGCGTCTGAAAGCTGCATACATACATTTCAGAATAATCACCTTGCTAGACTACAATCAAACCGTTATTCCATGATTTTAACTTTAACGCCGCGTTTTTAGAACACCATGTCAAGCGCGAGTGTTACAATGTGTGTGTGTTTATGTGTGTTTACATAGAAAGACATGGAATAGTATCGCATTTGAATGAAGAAGCGCGCTAATTTAGTTCAACATATGTCCCCACTCTTTGTATATTGTTGTTTGGAGTGCTTTTACAATACACAAACATACACATATAGTGGCCAGCTAAACAAATGTACACACACTATACATTGCATGCTCCATTGATCAATACGTGATTATGTTTGGGCTACTTGATGGGCATAGGCAAAAACACAGACATTTGAAGCAGTCTTACTCACCGCCTGCGGTTCCAACGTTGGGACCTTTATCGTCCGGCGTCGAACTGTTGCCTTAACGTGGGGTTATTTGGCAATATGTACAGGACTGTCTTGGCCTGGCAACCAAAAACACACTTTTTTGGTGACATTGTTAATTTCTTGAAGTCACATCACATGTGCAGCGCAGCCAGCGCTATTGCTCTCTCTCTCTCACGCTCTCTCTCTAGCTCACGCTCTTCCGGTAGAATTGTCCGTTCGGCCCATACAAGGAAATTCCGCCCTGTTGACGTCAAGCAGACCCATGATCGAAAAAAACTTTCCAAAACTTATGACTAACAGGAAGTAGTATTTTTGGCAAAGAAACACTCCCATCAAACGTCCACCTTAGCTTTTGAAACTTTGTCCATGTTTAGCATGGGAATCCAAGTCTTTAACAGTGCAAAAAGATCAGTATGCATGAAACAGCATTTCACCCCCCCCTTTAAGTACACATACATTATGTGCCACTTTATTAAGACAGAATTGACTTAGTAAATGCGTTCGCACTTGTCATGTTTGGTTCGATTAAAACGAACCCTGGTGCGATTGCTTGGTTAGTGCGGTTCATTTGAACAAAACGCTGCCATCCGAACCCTGGTGTGCACAAAACAAGTGGAACAAGACCGCTAAAAAGATGGGTCTCGGCCCGCTTCCAAACGAACTCTGGTGCGGTTTGATTCATATATGAACGCAACACGGACCAAAGACATGTAAACGAACCAAAAACAGGACGTAATGTCACAAGATGCGACGCTACCAGTCAGCTGATTTGACTACGCGGAAAGATCGGTGTATCTGGTTCTTCTCATGTTGCCCATTAGTCGGTACAGACGACGGAACTGCCGTCTCTTTGCAGCAGATCCTCTTTTTTGCATACAACGGAGGAAATCCAGGTGCTGTTTTGAATGTTTTGAATATTTTATGAGCTCTTTGTGAGTTCTCAGCTGGTAAAAATAAAACCATATTTACACGCAATTATGGTGTTTAATCCACCACACAGCATCGGTAACTTTAGGTACACTGTTAAAAATGCCAGTGTGAACGCTAAGCGGACCTGGACTAAATGTTTTGTTTTGTTTTTTTGGTCCGGACCAAACGAACCGAACTACAAGTGTGTATGCACCCAAAAATTAATGAATAGAACATTTAAAGGTAATTCTTGTCAACAGACAGAATCTTTGAGCAAACCACTGTTAATGTGTTTTAATGCAATTATTTGTTGCAAATAGTTTACACTTTTTTTTGTTTTGTTTGTCTAGTCACACTATCTGTACAACACGACTCTCTAAAAATCCCTGAACATGAATAATTAATATAAGTTTTAAATCATAAGGAAGTATAGAAGACTGGGATTGGTTCACCTGTATTGTTTTGTCCTTACAGCATCAGCCAGATTTGGCAATAGGGGTCCATTTGATGGACAAGTACACCTTCTACTTACTGGAGTTCTTGGAGGAAGTCCACCCTGCTAGCCAAGCCAACATGAATGATCTGGTAAGTGTTTTTGTGCCTGTCTGCCTTTGTGTTTTGTATTGGTGCCTGTTTATAATTCCAGCCAAATAATATGGCGAATGTAGATGCTTTGTGAATTGTTTTGCATTTCTTCTGATTGGAAGCTAGTCGTAAGGTCCTATAGGAGCATTTCCCTTATCCACAATGCTGGTACAAATTGAACTTAAAAAGCGGCGGCCACAAAGACGTCCTGTCGCCTCAGATGAAAAGAACGGCCTTGCGGACCATAGGTCTCATAACACCACTTTAAACAGAGCGACTAATACAGGTGTAGGTCAAACAGCTTTGAAACAGTCAGGAGGGAGACCTTTTCTCTGAAGGCCTGGGCGAGCTTTAGTTTCTCTTCCATTCATCTGAGTGGTTGGAGTCCCACCAACTCCCACAATCCATTTTGATCTCTCCTGCCCTCCACATCCTCTCTGCTTGGCACAGTGCTTCCCAGATCAAACAGGTCCAACAACAGCCTCTTTTCTGGCGCTTTTTTGTTCCTTGTGCTCTACTAACTCTCTCTCTCCCCATTCTACTGCATTAGCAGTGATATTATTGATTTCCCGTGGGAGAAAGAGAGAGGTTTTAATGTGGATAGAAATGGGCCACTTGATCTTTCATGAATGATCTCTCACATGAATGATCTCTCTTTCACTCTCATCATCAGAAAGATTGCAGAATATCTTTCTGGCTGTCACTGTGCACTGGGAGTTGTGATAGGAAATAATGCCGTTCTGTCGGTTCATTTGGCTTAATTCTGAAATGTGTGTCAAGTATGTTTTGAAACTTGCCTCTTAACTGAATGTTCAGGAAATGACATTTTGAAATTAAAAGTCATGTCAAGTTTGATTTATTGTCATTCCAGCCATGAATACACTAAATGGACACTAAGTGTTAGGACAACAACTGACCATTACTCCAACAGGGACTATTATCACATCACATTCTAAACACATACAGTAGGGTCCAGAAATATTAAAAACTGACTGTGCCATTTCTCCTCTTAGTCTTATATCCAAAATATTCACACAAAAAAACTAACCTTTTGAAGTTAATTTACACAAAATATAAATGTGGAATAATTGAAATAAATATTTCTCCGATACTTGTGCCAAAATTATTGGCACCCCTACAAATTCTAATGAGTAAAAATAGAACTGAAGTAAACCTTATGTCATGACTTCCTGTTTCAATGGGCTCTAAATATGAAGCGAGACAGATTTACCAAGGCTGCCAATATTTGTAGAGCCCACTGTAAAGGTGCACTGTGTAATATTTAGGAGCAAAGCTTGTGCAAAGCATATGTTTGCACAAGCTTTATTAAAATTATATTTTGTTGTGTGTTTATTTTGTTGCTGAGCGGAAAGCCTGCAGCACATATTTACATATTCATCTAAATGTCACTGCTCACGTATTTCAAACTTCGTTTTACCCCTAAACAAAGAACGAAAAAGAACTTTGCTGTGAGTATATCAGGACCTTAATATGGAGTTAGATTTTGGAGTGTTTCCGTGGGAATTTTAGCCCATTCATCATGTAGAGCATTTGTGAGGTCAGGCACTGATGTTGGATGAGAAGGCCCGGCTTGGGGTGTTGCGTCACTTAAAACAGTGCTTAGCTCACTTAAAATGTACTTTTGCTATGGTCAATTATTATTTATTTTTTTCATTTTGGCAATTTTTTTCTCCATATAGTGTTAATATGTCAACTAGTAAATAGAGTTTCTGGTGAAAGAGTTTAAACCATAGGCTATGTTTTTCAACTAGCCCCGCATTAGGTTGTGACCCGCTCACCCCTAATGATGCTAAAAAGTCATCTTTGCCATCACAAGAATAAATTTACATTTTAAAATATATTGCAAATTGAAAACAGTTATTTTAAATTCCAATAATATTTCACAATATTGCTGTTTTTACTGTATTTTGGATCAAATACATGCAGCCATGGTGAGCATAAGAGACTTCTTTCAAAAACATCAAAAAAATGCAACCTCAAACTTTTGAACGGTAGTGTACTGTCAGACGAAATATCAGCAATTTCCGCTGTGCTCACATAATTTATATTAATATATTTGCATTTGATGTTAATTATGCTGTAAAAATGAAATGACCGCACGCCAACGTTTTAATTCAAAGCTGTGCTTTCTTTTGATTGACAAAACTATTGTTGGCCTTTTTGTTGATTAGGAGCTGCTGCTTATGAATTGCATAAGCTTGTTTATTGCATTAATTCTCTAACGTTTTCATTTATCAACATTTTCAAAGCACCTCATTCTTCCTCTTAGGTATTCATTTTAAAACAGTTTACGGTGATGCAGCTTAAACTATGCAGTCTTTATGGTTAGCTGAAATGTAAAAAAGAAAAAACCTTCTAAGTCCACATTACTAGTTTTATTGTGCATTATTCATGTGTATATGTGCAGAAAAAAAGCTTCCATTTCCTGTCAGGAACTTGGTCCCCAGCAGGTCAAAATTTCCATTTTCTCCAAAATCAACTGCAAACCCGCATTCAGGTCTGGCTCCATTCTGATACAGAAAGCCAGGCATTATTGAATCTCATTAAATATTCAGTTTCACTAGGAAATATGTCACGTTATGGAAGTAAAATATATTGTGAATGCAATGTAATGTCGACTTGAAATGTGATATTTCATCCTGAGGTCATGGTGATTTAGGATGATAAAAGGATGATTTAGAGCTTAGTGGATTAAGATTAAAGTCCCAAATTGCGATGTATTAAATGTTTAGTTAATGGCTTCACTGTGACCAAACACATTGGTAAACAAATGCTTAATCATTTGGGATGGAATCTATACAGGGTAAAATTAGAATTACATTTGTTCCATGTAATATTAAAAACCTCCATTAATGATCAGCACAGTTTTAACAACTGATAAGGCCACACAGAATGTGGTTTTGCTGTTAAAAACGCAAGATGCTGTTCAATGGATCGAAAAAACAAGAAAAGTTGAACTGTCATGCGCAAGACGCTGCAAAAGATGCGAGACCCGAGCACAATGGTTAAAGGCGTCCACCTAGCGCATTTACATTGAGAGAAAAAACGGAAAAGTAACGCAGTGAAATATAAAACAATGCTTTGTGTGAACGGCCCCTTACTGGTTACATTTTCATGCCTTTGTTTCATCTACAAGCACATTTCCATACATTTTCAGAATAAGAATTCACATGCTCACATATTAATGACACTTTCCTGCACCCCATAGCTGGATGTGCGGGAACAGATGTTATTTAAATGGTAATTTTTGTTCTTTTTCTTTGTATTCATTTCTGACAGCTTCTAATAATCTGCAAAACCATTTGGGAATGAATGCGCTCTTAGAACTTGCCAACCCGTAATTAATCTCTTTGTTTGTGTGTCTCAGTCTCGTTTGACTGATAGTTGCGTGTTTGTTTCAGTTTAAGGTCTGCCCGCAAAGTCAGTGTGTGTCCACTCCTGGTCACCGTACTGACCTGTTCCAGAGAGATCCTGGGAGTGTCCTCATCACTGACTTTTTCGGAAGTGTTCGTAAAGTGGAGATCACTAAGGACACTATCAATCTGACATCCCCTTTAGAGCCGTCAGTGCAGAGGTAAGTGGAACACAGTCGTTAGTCTCTAAATTATCTTGAGTTTTACCATTTCCTGGAAAAATGCACTTCATCTACTTTAGTAAATTGAGTAAATGCGCCCATTCAGTGTTGGCCTTTATGGGGCACAATGTACGCTTATTTAATGCAGTTGGCTTTTACTGCATTTATAGTCATTGAAGGCTAATGATTACTAATAGAAATTAGTTTGTGGTATAATGTGTGTGGGCATGAGGATCATGCTACATCCTATTCATAGGGTCTGTGCATTTAAGTGACAGACTAGGGGACCTGTTTTAACAATCTGAGCACATGGTCTGAAGCGCATGGCGCATTTGCACTTAGAATCCACTTTTGCTAGTTTAGCAAAAAAAAAAAAAAACGGTCGGCACATGGTCCACAAGGGTTGTACTCTCTTAATAATTCATGGTGTGTTTTGGGTGTAACTTTAAATAAACCAATCAGAGTCTTATCTGCCATTCCCTTTAAAAGCTAGTTGCGCTTGCACTATGGCAGATTTGCTATTTACAGATATTGACAGATATTGATAGAATTTGCAAGTGGAAAGACTGAACGCTTCTCCAGAGAGGAATCCTTTTATTTTTAATATGTAAAAATGTTTGTGTGCTGTATGCGCACACAAGTGAAAGGTATTTTGTCTACCCTGATTTTACCCCTCTGATTTGAGTTTTAAAGGGTTAGTTCACCCAAAAATGAAAATTAACCCATGATTAACTGACCCTTAAGTCATCCTAGTTGTATATTACATTCTTTTTTCAGATGAGTTATGTTAAAAAAAGTCCTGGCTAATCCAAGCTTTATAATGGCAGTAAATGTTACTCTGTTTTTAGTCAATAAAAAATGCATCTGTCCGTCAAATAATGTGCTCCACATGGTTCCGGGATGTTCATAAATGACTTTGGAAGTGAATTGATGCGTTTGTGTAAGAAAAATATCCATATTTAAAACTTTATTAAGTAAAGTTTCAGCTGATCACCTTCCGTATTCAGTTTATGTAAAAAGTGTTGAAAGTGCCTCTGCAGTTAAAAGGCTTACACTACCAGGTACACTCGTCAGACGTCGCGTACGCATCTTGAACTCCGAGAATGCACTTTCAACACTTTTCCACAGAAGGCGATCGGCCAGAACTTTAATTCAAAAAGTTTTAAATATGGATATTTTTCTTACACAAATGCAACGATTTGCTTCAGAAGACCTTTATTAACCCCCCGGAACCGTGTGGAGCATATTATTTGACGGACATATGCATTTTATATCGACTTCAAAAACAGAGCAACAGTTACTGCCATTATAAAGCTAGGAAGAACCAGAACTTTTTTAATATAACTCAACTTTTATTCGTCTGAAAGAAGAATGTCATTTACACCTAGGATGACTTGAGGGTGAGTAGATCATGGGCTAATTTTAATTGTTGGGTGATCAAACCCTTTAAGAGGCATATCTGATGTGAGATTTCAATGTAAAAGATTTTGAGAGAGTTAAACATGTATTACTTTGTACATGTAATGCTATTTCATATGCAAAGATGTCAGCCAATCACAGCAGTGGGCGTTTACACTGAGCAGACATACCCCTTCAGACAGAGTGTTCATATCAGAGCGCTAAAACAGGGTACGAAAAAATGCCTTTTATTTCTAAATTATGACTATTTTTTATGTAAAAAATCATACTAACATTATAAGTGCACCTCAGGAAACATAGATAAGGAAGAGACTTAATTGTTGCAAACATTGGGCTGTCAATTAATTAAGACTTGTTGACATAAATTTTTTTTTTTTTTTAACTCAAGTAACTCCGGTATTGTTTTGACAAAAGTCACAAACTAGGAAGAATTAGTAGTTGCGTCTCTCTACAGATCTGCAAGATGTTTATGGGACAAACATCTGACAACTTTTCCAACATTTTCTGTACTAACTTTGGAGGGATAGTCCTCCCAAAAAAACAAAACAAAAAATTATTCACCCTCATGCTGTTCCAAACCTGTATGACTTTCTTCTGTGGAACAGGGTAACACTTTAGTTTAGAATTTAGTTCTCACTATTAACTAGTTGCTTATTAATATGCATATTACCAGGATATTGGCTGTTTATTAGTACTTATAAAGCACATATTAATGCCTTATTCTGCATGACCTTATTCTACATCCCTCAATCCTACCCAATACCTAAACTTAAACACTACAAAAACTACCTTACTAACTATTAATAAGCAGTAACTTAGCAGTTTATTGAAGCAAAAGTCATAGTTAATTGTGAATATGTGTTCCCCATACTGAAGTATTACTGACATTTTGAAGAATGTTTGTAGCCAAACTGTTTCTGTTCCCACTGATTTCCATTCAATGGAAGGTTTCATTTTTGGGTGGACTTGCCCTTTACAGTTTTATATGATCTCATGCTTTCATTACAATACTTCAAAAGTAATTAAAGGGACCTGTTACCATATCTTAAATAAATGCATGGTGGGGTGGCAAGTAAAAAATTCTAGTTTATTGTTTTAATGAATCCTTTTAAGTTGCAAACATTACTTAGTTGCTGTCTGTTGCATTAATTGATCTCACTTCTTTGATGCATCACTGATCAATCTGATGGACAGTCATTGATTGTTTCCTCTCCCTTCTACTCTATCCTGCTCTATGTTCACAAATTGCATATGTTCTACACACACACACACACACACACACACACACACACACACACACACACACACACACACACACACACACACACACACACACACACACACACACACACACACACACACACACACACACACACACACACACACACACACACATGTTTGTTTTTGTGAAATGTGGGGACATTCCATAGGCGTAATGGTTTTTATACCACAAACCATATTTTCTATCCCCCTACACTGCCCCTGCCCCTAAACCTACCCATCACAGGAGACTGTGCAGTTTACGTTCTGTGAAAAAAAACTCATCCTGTGTGATTTATAAGCATTTTGAAAAGTGAGGACATGGGGAACGTCCTCATATTTCACCCTCTTTTGTAATACCTATGTCATACCCATGTCATTATACACATTTGTGTCCTGATATTTCACAAAAACATGCCCACACACACACACACACACACACACACACACACACACACACACACACACACACACACACACACACACACACACACACACACATGTTGTGTTTCCATGTTTTATGGGGACATTCCATAGGCGTAATGCATTTTATACTGTACAAACCGTATTTTCTATCCCCCTACACTGCCCCTGCCCCTAAACCTACCCATCACAGGAAACATTCTGCATTTTTACATTTTCAAAAAACATCACTTAGTGTGATTTATAAGATGTTTTCCTCATGGGGACCAAAAAATGTCCCCACAAGGACAAGGATTTTGAATATTGCCATCTTTGTGGGGACCGGGACATTTTGTCCCCATACCGTAGGGATTACCAGTACACACACACACACACACACACACACACACACACACACACACACACACTTGCTTGTAAAATTACACTAAAGCAGTTATTTTAGCAGTAATGTCCATTTTAATATGAAAACCCCCCCAAATAATAACAATTCTATAATAATAATAATAATAATAATAATAATAGTAAAACTCTGTCAGGTTGTCCCACCCTCAGACAATGTCATTGCTTAGACAAGCTCAAGCTTTGATAGGATAATGCATTTTCAGCTTAATACACTTAAGCTTTGATATTTATTTATTTTCTTCGGTCTGGCATAATTAAAGTGTTTTAAATAAGCGTTTAATGGTTAGAGCGGCAGTCCTAATTAACCCATTTTGAATGTTCCAGGACAAATGGTCTTTACTGTTAAAAACGTTATTAGTGATATTGATTCTTCTAATTACCCAATAATGATTTTGCATCCTGCAGTCACCATGGTTACTGTGAAATCTGCCAAACCAGGGCACACAGGTGTCCAGTATGATAAATATGACTCTACTGTTGTTGTTAAATACTATTTACTTCCAGTAACAATATACTTCAGTTGTAGTTTTGAACAATGCTTATAAACGTTCAATTGTAAATAATAAATGTATCAATTGTTTGAACATTACAATCCATCTCACACAAATTTCAAATCTGTTAAGCCTTTTCAAAAACTCAATTTCAGCATTTTACACATTCTTCATTTGCTCATTTAGAAGGAATAGCATCCTGAATTTGCCGAGTTAGACGCCGAGTTGGGTCATTTTGTTGATCCTGGAACAACATTCCGTCTGAAAATTTAGTCCTAACCATATAACTACCCCTAAACCTAAACCTACCCATAACTTATCCCTAAAATCAGAGGGAAATGACAGGTGAATAACATTGATGTAGAAGCACCTGACCCTGGTTGAAAGCCTAAGCTTGACTTAAACTGTAAACTTGTCCCTCAAATCTGATTGGTTGAGTGGAATGTTGATCCAGGAACATGTTGGGCGTGGTGAAATCAGGTTCTGCTATCATCCTAAACACATTTAGCATACAGTACCCTTGTGAACACTAGTGAGAAGAATTATTCACACACCATTCAGAACCTCTCTGTGAATAAAATAACCACACAACTGAGCTGAGGAAAGCATTTTGAATAGGTCAGACTGAGAATGATGATGTCTTCCCCATCTTAGTTTTAGCAAATTCTTGGTGGCTTACAATCATGTCTAGCCCTCACTAAAAGTCTACTCTTTGTGAATAGAATTACAATGACTAGAGTAAACAGAAACTGAGACTTTAATGAATGACAATCATCATATGATGAATCAATAAATAATTCATTAATAAGTAATCAATATATGAGATAATTTACTTTGTTCCACTGAAATGCAGCAGAACACTGGTGTGAATTGTCCTTCTGGTGTTTTACATTTTCAAAATCGATTCTATCAATTTATCCATCTCTCCGTTTAATGAAATAACCGCAAATGGGTTTTAAACAAAGTTCTCAAATAAGAGGAAATGTACAAGAGGGTTGAGGCCAATGAGAACATTTGTCTTAGACGAGGTCTGCGCTACTGCAGTTGACCTTTTCTGAGGCGAACTGGAAGGAATATAAAATGTGAAATATGAGTACAAATACAAATAAATCACATTTTTTTTAAGTTTTTTTATTAATATTATTTTTCATTCATCATACAAAATATATTTGTCTTACTGGTGTTGGTTGAATAATTGAGTGAATTTTTGTGTTTGAGATATTTGTAGTTTTCGTGATGTGATGGTATTTTTTGGATTTTATTTGATGTTTTCATTCACGTCCAAACCTATATTCTTTTCCTAGTAATGAAGTTTTTTTTGTTTTTTTGTTTTTCAAATGATACCCCTTTTCCCCCCAAAATAAGCAAAGACATAATAATGATGGCAATAGTAATAGTACTAATGATAGCACAAAATTAAACCTGTTCATAAATTGTTTAATTTGCAATAAAACTAATATTTTCATTGCTTTGTTTTGAAGTTTGTTATAGACATACACTTCCAGTCAAAAGTTTGAGAACGTTAAGATTTTTAAATGTTTTTAAAGAAATGTTTCTCTTCTGCTCAGCAGGCCGGCATTTATGTTATTCAAAATATAAAAAAAGCTCTAATATTGTGAAATATTATTCAAATGTAAAATAACTGTTTTCAATTTAAATATATTTTAAAATGTCATTTATTCCTGTGATGCAAAGCTGAATTTTCAGCATCATTACTCCAGTCTTCAGTGTCACATGATCCTTCAGAAATCATGATGATTTGCTGCTCAAGAAACATTTATGATTATTATCAATGTTGAAAGCAGTTGTGTATAATTATATATATATTTTAAATTCTTTGATGAATAGAATGTTCAAAAGAACAGTATTTATTTGAAATAATAAACTTTTGTAACGTACAACCGTTCAAAAAGAAATTCATACATTTATTCAGCAAGGATGCATTAAATTGATCAAGTGACAGTGTGGATATTTATAATGATGCAAAAGCTTTATATTTCAGATAAACGCTGTTCTTTTGAACTTTCTATTCATTAAAGAATCCTGAAAAAAATTGTACACAGCTGTTTTCAACATTAATAATAATAATAAATGTTTCTTGAGCAGCAAACCTTATCTGAAGGATCATGTGACACTGAAGACTGGAGTAATGATGCTCAAAATTCAGCTTTGAATCACATAAATAAATTGCATTTTAAAATATATTCAAATAGAGAAAAGTTATTTTAAACTGTAAACATATATCACATTAATACTGTTTTGCTGTATTTTGGATAAATAAAATAAATGCAGCACTTAAAAAAAACATTTAAAAAATCTTACCGTTCGGAAACTTTTGACTGGTAGTGTATATACACATTAAAAAGCCTACATTGAATTTAAAATATATATTTAAAATAGTGTCTAATTTTAAGCTTTGTAGTTTTGTGTGGGTATAGTTTCAGGAAATGTGTCTGAGCAGTAGAATAAATGTACATGTTGTTAGCATTTGCAGGCATCATGTTGTGAAACATGTTGGCCACAAGATGGCAGTAGTATTTCTTGGTTTACAAATCTGAAAATAAAAAAATATGACCGGATTCCCCAGCATCATATAAAGTGAATGAACGTTATCTACTGTAGCTCTATTAGAATAGCAGCAGCACACATGATTAAAATCACATTTGGACCTAAATCTGAAACTACAATACATTTTTGTGCTTTTGACCAAAAAGCCTGTTTTTTTGTGTGTGTTTGTTTTATCTGATTTCATAATTATTTCATTATTCATTATTGTCAGGTTACAAACCAGATTATGTAAACATAATGATACCTTTTTTCCCTAATCTTCAAAGGTAATGTATATCTAATTAGTGTATAAATGCTAATTTAGTTAAATCGTCAGATCTTTCATGTATCATGTCCTCTCAGTTATTATTGTTGGTTACTGGAAAAACAACATTACTGTTTGAGCTGAGGAAAGCATTTTGAATAGGTCAGACTGGGAATGATGATGAGAAATAATAATGACAGTCTTCCCCATTTTAGTTTTAGCAAATTCTTTGTAAAAGTCTACTCTTTGTGAATAGAGTTACAATGACTAGAGTAAACAGAAACTAATAATTTAATGAATGACAATTAAATAATTCATTAATAAGTAATCTGTCTGTCTGTATGTCTGCCTATCTATCTGTCTGTCTGTCTGTCTGTCTGTCTGTCTGTCTGTCTATCTGTCTATCTGTCTATCTATCTATCTATCTATCTATCTATCTATCTATCTATCTATCTATCTATCTATCTATCTATCTATCTATCTATCTATCTATCTATCTATCTATCTATATCTATCTATCTATCTATCTATCTATCTATCTATCTATCTATCTATCTATCTATCTATCTATCTATCTATCTATCTATCTATCTATCTATCTATCTATCTATCTATCTATCTATCTATCTATCTATCTATCTATCTATCTATCTATCTATTATCTGTCTGTCTATCTCTCTGTCTATATCTCTGTCTGTCTGTCTGTCAGTGCCTTTTTTTGAGGGGAGGTAGTCCCATCTTGCTATATTTATTTTACTGGTTGTAAAACAAAATTAAAATCTGCTGCAGGCATACACGTTTAGGATTCACTTGGATCCACTGCAGTCTTCCTCTCCTTCCGTACCTGTAACAAATCCTTCCCTCACAGGTCAGAATGACACAAAGCCCTACAATTGTATTGTACTTTTTTTTTTCAGAAAGCTTATGTAATTTCGTTTTTATAATTTTCTAAAATGTTTTTTTTTAATGCAATCTCTTTTTAGATATTTTGAGCAAGCCAGCAACATTGAAAGCTCTAGTCTCTGTGTTTAGCGCAAATACAGTCGTGCTGTGCACCTGCTGCTTTGGTGTGATTATCAGGTTAACTGACTCGTAGCGTGTGCAGTATCTCAGGACCTCCTGAGTGTCCGAATTCGCACAGTGTACGCACGCCTTTAGTTTTAATTTTGTGCATTTTTAGGTTTGTATTTATAATTTATACTATTGATACTCCAAAATGTTATAATTTCACCATTTATTTTGCATTTTTGGGGTGTTCTGTATTGTAAACGTGTTCAAATCTAACCACTGTGAATGATAGATTTTTATATATAAAACAAAAATTACCCCATACACACACACATTTATTTTAATGGGAATAGGTATATGTGTGTGTATGCAATGCATGCATGTAAGTGTGTTCTACATTGGGGGTGTTCTGTAGTCTCATGCCTTCATTTATGTGTGTTTGTTCTGGATTGTTCCAGATTTTTTATATTTTTCTGACAAATAAAAAACAATTCCCCGTTTCCCATTCATTCATAAGGGTCAAATTGACCCGCAAAGGAAGGATTTGTTACTATTTTTTATTACAACCAGATGAACTGCTCGAATCCAGTCATTTCTGTGTGTTCTAAGTTCAAGTTCAACAAAAGTCCACTCTAATGAACTCTCAATTTTTGAAAACACTCAGTGTTTTTATATTGATTGGCAGGAGAAAAACAAATGTTTTGTTTAAAGTGCAAAAAAGCACACAACAATTTTCAGGCATTTTTTTCTTACTCTTCATTTATAAACTATGACTGCCAAAAAAGAAAGTAGACATAGCAGATTCTTGTGATAACAATTTAAATGCTAATGGTTCATCCATGCATGTTTTTTTATTTTTATTGACAATATACTTATTACTTAAAATGTTACTCGATTTTCTGGTGAAAAACTCTTATTTCTCCATATGCAGTACTTCTTCAATAATTTAGTCCAATTAAACCCCACCTTCAATCAAATGCAAGTCCTCATTCAGATCTACTGCCATCCAATCAACAACTGATGCATAGTACCAAGAATTTTCTTTTTCTTTTCCGCTAATCTGTTTCACTCAGCATTTCACAATAGAGAAGAAAATATCTGACACTACACTCTAAAAAATGCTGGGTAAAAAAAACAACCCAATGTTGGGTCAAATATGGACTAACCCAGCGATTGGGTTGTTTTAAGCAAACATTTAACCCAACCACAGGGTTAAAACAACCCATCTGCTGGGTTAGTCCATATTTGACTCAACATTGGGTTGTTTTTTTTACCCAGCATTTTTTAGTGTGCTTACGGTACATCGCAAATGTGTTGCGAACGTGATCCGACAGGCATGACAGTTAAAAAATAACACTTAAAATGGTGCGTTTTAATTTTGTTTATAATAACTGAAATTTCATGCATGCCAAAGTAGGTTATGTCAAGGGTTCGTCAGCCTGTGCACTGAACAAGCTGTCAACCACAGTGCTACAGTCAACAGTCAATGGTGACACTTTCTTTGAGAAATGGAAGTATTATCTTTTTTCCCACTGTCACGGCCTGTCATGACTTACTATACTGGCACATCTGTGGGTGAAACGGCAGCATATGCACCTGAGGGAAGGTCTCTGTCCCCTGTCTCTTGCTGTCTTACAGCTGTCATGCATTGCTGGCTTCTCCTGCTCTCTTCTGCCATCAGACTGGCTTGACAAGGACATGTGTCTGCTCTCTAATGCCTGGTCACCTTGCACTCTCTGTCTGGGCCTGTGACAGTATGGACTAGTTGTGTCACATCTGGAGCAATGCATGTCTGTCATGTGGCAGCAGCATGCTTACGTGACGTCAGGGGTGGACTTGCCTAACCCTTCTTTAAAAGTATCAAATATACTGATTACTGCCTTTGACTTTTATTCTATGGAACAAAGAGGGGGGGACTTTCAAGTCAAGTCTCAAAAGAGAATAATACCCTGACAGTATCATAAATGGTTCATGAAATATTTATATATATATATTCACACTAGTTGTTTAGTTCGCTTGGTTCGGGCCCAAAAAAAAAAAAAAACTGGTCTGCTTAGCGTTCACATTGGCATTTTAACACCGAACCTAAAGGAATAGGGATATGTTCACAACCTGATTGGTCATCTTTTATTACTTATATTTCAAAACTTCAGAAAATCAGAAACAGTGCTGTGTGCTTGGCTGAATGCGCTCGTTGTATGTCTGTAGCCTACGTATTAAGGTATTTTGAACAGCTGAGAACTTTGTGAAGAGCTTATAAAATGTGCAAAGGAGTCAAAACAGTGACAGGAATCCCTCCGTCACACACACAAACAAAGATCTGCGGTTCTGATGCCTGTACCAAACTGTGATGGGCAACATCGTGACAATGACGAGAAAAAACTGGTATGCTTGAGCATTTTGAGAGTCGCATCTTGTGACATCATGTCCCGTTATTTGGTTCGTTTACATGTCTTTGGTCCATGTTGCATTCATATTTAATCTAAACCGCACTTCGTTTGGAATTGGACCGAGACCCACCATTTTAGCGGTCTTGGTTTGCTTGTCTGGTTGGGATGGCAGTGTTCACACTTATTCAAATGAACCACACTTACAGAGCAATCGCACCAGGGTTCGCTGTAATCGCAACAAACATGCCAAGTGTGAAAACACCCTTAGAACAGGTCATTTATACCAGTTTTGTGAACCAAAATAGCACATGGACGATTTTATAAAAATAAATAAATAAATAATTTTGTAATTTGACTGCCCCATGACATTTACATATATCGATTTATGCAATACCGATTGCTTCAAAGCAGCTTCACAATAATAAACAGGAAAATTATTTCTATGATAAAGACAATAGTGTCATTATTCAGCTCAAATCTGTTTAGTTTAGTGTCAGCCCCAGCATCAGATTATATTACAAATTTAGCAAAGATGGTCTTCAAAAAACTTTCAACTGAAAGTCATATGGTTTGGAATGGCATGAGGGAGAGTAAATGATGACAGATTAATCCTTTTTTGAACTATCCCTTTAAGTTTTAGCGTAGTAGAACATCATGTTCCCCAGTGTTTAAAAGCAACGCAACTCTTCTTTTCCCCCTCCATGAGATGTCTCTCTGTAGTGTGACAAGTAGAGGCGTGATGACGCTAAATCATTCTGTAGCCATCCTGTTTTCCGCCTCCTTTCCTCTGCAGTCTTTGCAGCTGTATCAGAGGGCTTCCATTAGGTAAATTAAGTTTTACAGAGGAGGCTGGTTTAATAGACTCCCCTCTCGTCTTTTTGATACGTGCCCACTCTTTACGAGATTGTATTGTAATTCAGGTTTGCCCAGGGTGATGATGTTGACTGCCTAGCGCAGGTCTCAAGTCTCAAAGTAATTAAATGTCAGGTGATGTTACGGAATGAAAAATAAATCTGGAGGTGCGGCGTGGGCATAAAAGAAATGAAAGTGTGCTCTCGGTACACATTCGCCCCCTCTCTAGACACGTTGTGATGGTTTTTCATATGAATTTACCAAAACTCTAAATTGAAAGTTCATTGTGGAAATAATCACAAAATTGCTGTGACAGATGTTGAATAATTTTGAGTCTCTTGATTCATTAGTTGCATTGCAACATATTTCCAAAATGCTTTAGCCATTAGTGGTGTTTGCCAAGGAAAGAATCCCTGCTAATGCTCATGCTTGGGCAACAAAAATATGAAGGTGCATTTCAAGCTAACATAAATTCACAGTGGCAAATCGACGGGAGGTCTTGAGATTTCAGTTGAGAGTTGGCGATTTCCAGCGGCATGAGCAAGGAATTTAAAGTCCACATGAACCAGAAGTTGCGACCGACTTTACTTTAGTATTGACATATTTTTAAGTGAAACAGAATATTAAATTATAAATAATAAAGGACACAGTGAGCTCCTGCCAGATAAGTGCACGATCCAAGTCATAATAAACATGAGATGTGCTTTACGTTAAGCACTTTAAACCAAATAATTAACATATTTGGCTTGCCCTATTGTCAGATGCATGTTTAATGTGTCTGAGATGCGTTTTCCTTAGTGCCCAACCTGCATACTACACTTAATAATAATAATAATTTGTAACATTTATATAGCGCTTTTCAAGGCACTCAAAGCATTTTACATATAGAAGGGGGGAATCTCCTCAACCACCACCAATGTGCAGCATCCACCTGGATGATGCGGTGGCAGCCATATTGCGTCAGAACGCCCACCACACACCAGCTGATTGGTGGAGAGGAGACAGAGTGATGAAGCCAATCGTATATATATATGGGGATGATTAGGAGGCCATGATGGACAGAGGCCAATGGGCAAATTTGGCCATGATGCCGGGGTTACACCCCTACTCTTTATCGAAGGACATCCTGGGATTTTTAATGACCACAGAGTGTCAGGACCTCGGTTTAACGTCTCATTCGAAGGACGGTGCTTATTGACAGTATAGTGCAGTACACAGACCACAAGGTGAGCACCCCCTGCTGGCCTCACTAACACCTCTACCAGCAGCTAGTTTTCCCAGTTGGTGTCCCATCCAGGTACTAACCAGGCTCAGCCCTGCTTCGCTTCAGTGGGAAACCAGTCTTGGGCTACAGGGTGATATGACTGCTGGTATACTTACTATAATTCCATATAATTCTGTGTAATTCCAACCTTATCCTAAATTTTTTTACTAACCACTGTAAACCACTGTTTAATAAAAAATAAATGTACCAAACATGACTTCAAAACCAAGGTATATACCAAATCGTCATTTTTGTATGCGTTACACAGTCACTTGTCCACACCATTTGGAGATTTTCAACAACGATTTGAAGGATAGTTCTGAGATCTTGTGAGCAGAATGTCAATTGAAAGTTCATTGTGGAAATAATCACAAAATTGCTGTGACAGATGTTGAATAATTTTGAGTCTCTTGATTCATTAGTTGCATTGCAACATATTTCCAAAATGCTTTAGCCATTAGTGGTGTTTGCCAAGGAAAGAATCACTGCTAATGCTCATGCTTGGGCAACAAAAATATTAAGGTGCATTTCAAGCTAACATAAATTCACAGTGGGAAATCGACGGGAGGTCTTGAGATTTCAGTTGAGAGTTGGCGATTTCCAGCGGCATGAGCAAGGAATTTAAAGTCCACATGAACCAGAAGTTGACTTTACTTTAGTATTGACATATTTTTAAGTGAAACAGAATATTAAATTATAAATAATAAAGGACACAGTGAGCTCCTGCCAGATAAGTGCACGATCCAAGTCATAATAAACATGAGATGTGCTTTACGTTAAGCACTTTAAACCAAATAATTAACATATTTGGCTTGCCCTATTGTCAGATGCATGTTTAATGTGTTTGAGATGCGTTTTCCTTAGCGCCCAACCTGCATACTACACTTAATAATAATAATAATTTGTTACATTTATATAGCGCTTTTCAAGGCACTCAAAGCATTTTACATATAGAAGGGGGGAATCTCATCAGCCAGCACCAATGTGCAGCATCCACCTGGATGATGCGGCGGCAGCCATATTGCGTCAGAACGCCCACCACACACCAGCTGATTGGTGGAGAGGAGACAGAGTGATGAAGCCAATCGTATATATATATGGGGATGATTAGGAGGCCATGATGGACAGAGGCCAATGGGCAAATTTGGCCAGGATGCCGGGGTTACACCCCTACTCTTTATCGAAGGACATCCTGGGATTTTTAATGACCACAGAGTGTCAGGACCTCGGTTTAACGTCTCATTCGACAGTGACATTGACAGTATAGTGCAGTACACAGACCACAAGGTGAGCACCCCCTGCTGGCCTCAGTAAAACCTCTACCAGCAGCTAGTTTTCCCAGTTGGTCTCCCATCCAGGTACTAACCAGGCTCAGCCCTGCTTCGCTTCAGTGGGAAACCAGTCTTGGGCTACAGGGTGATATGACTGCTGGTATACTTACTATAATTCCATATAATTCTGTGTAATTCCAACCTTATCCTAAAATTTTTTACTAACCACTGTAAACCACTGTTTAATAAAAAATAAATGTACCAAACATGACTTCAAAACCAAGGTATATACCAAATCGTCATTTTTGTGTACGTTACACAATTAGTCACTTGTCACACACCATTTGGAGATTTTCAACAACGATTTGAAGGATAGTTCTGAGATCTTGTGAGCAGAATGTCATTAAGAGCGTGGGCTCTTTTAAAAACCACTAAAAACAAACACTTCATAACACCCTCGCAGCCACTTAGAAACACGCTAAAACCAGCCCAGAACACATTGACAACCTCGTTCCTGAAATTGTGGAGTTTTGCATGGGTAAACACCACTAATTTTTTTTTTTATATTAATACTTGTTAGAATGAAACTATTTGTTACATTGCTACTGCAATGATTTTATTGCGGTTTCAATGCCGCTGTGCAGGTGATGTAGCTGGCAGGCTCACCGTAAATAATCTTGCCGTTTTCTTGTTGCTTTTCCGTTTTGCAGTAATTCAAGTCTAGCCATTTAAACTGAGACCAAAAGTGGTTCAATGTGCCTATACCATACACATGGCTAGAATGACAGGCCATTTTGTCACCTAATAGAAAAAGCCTCATCCCGATGGACCATGAATTTGCTGCCCAGGCCTCTCATTGAAATACAGGAGTGATTTGTCGGCTGAAATTCTGTGCCCAACTATAGATTACCAATTGCCTCCACTCTCCAACATATATCTGCGCTACACACTTTTTGTTAACCTCCATTCTTCATTCTTCATGCAAACACTTTTCAGTTTGTTTGCTGTTTGTTCAGGGAATAGCAAAGACACCTCTAAAATTAGCTGTCAGTCACCACCCCCAAGTCATCCAACGAATATTTGAAAAGCTTGATTTGTTTTATAACCGTAGTACCATATAATAGTGTTGCTCCAGCTAACTCTGAGTGCAGAAAAGCAGAACAATTTTTAAAAAATGTAGTCCAGTGGGATTTCACGATGGTTTTCTATCGCTTTCTTATTTCTTCCCTTTATTCATTATAAAAGAAAGTTGTTTTTGTTTTGGTACCTTCCTCTCCAGATCATACTCTGTCTC
Source organism: Gobiocypris rarus (assembly GCA_023029165.1). NCBI lineage: Eukaryota > Metazoa > Chordata > Actinopteri > Cypriniformes > Gobionidae > Gobiocypris > Gobiocypris rarus. The sequence continues at coordinate 28,712,458 of CM040915.1, read as the reverse complement.
AGTCAGTTGTTGTGTTGAATTGAGAGCTGCATCCTGAATTCAATTTCAGCAGCCACTCATGTATGAAGCCGCAGACAGACGGGCTGAAGCAGACTCTTTCGTCTGGTCCTGTCTCTGAGCTTTGCTGGCCCACAAGAAGGCCAAAACATCATCCCACCACTCAAACGAACAGACTGTGGGCAATTTCTGAAGGGAATGGCTCTACAGTGGCGAGGCTTTGGCTTCTTCAGCCCGCTGCATAGTAATGTAGTTAGATTAGAGGGTGCTTCAATTTTACGGAAGACAAAACAAGCAATTTGTTTTGTCTGAAAATACGGTTTTGTTGTTTTACCGCAGGCAAAGTTTGAAAACATTACATTTGAAAAGGACTTGTTTTGACTGCTGTAAAGACAGTTGCCTATTGATGTTTTTTTTTTTCAGGTCTGGAAGTAGCGATCTACAGATCGAATCGTTGACGTATGTGGACCAACTTCCAGTGGCTGAAATTATTCATCAGGTAAGTCTAAATGTTAAATGTTGTTGGAATATGTAAATGAGGAAATGGTTGATATAATCCATGATTATGATCTTTCTAAACGTACAATTGTTTATTCATTAGATGCACATTTCTTCTTCAACTTCGTAAATCTAGCCTGCCTTTTTTGTGTGTGTGTACATTTCACTATACTTTTGTGTTATATTACTCTGGCATGAAATTACAGGAAATTAGTTAACGCAGCTGCAGTGTGGTTTTTAATAGAGCTTCTGGGGAGTGACTGTAATTTTGACATCTGCTTTCACAGTCCATTGTTTTATTTTGCTGTTGTAGCAAATGCAAATGCAAAAATTATATTTGCTATGTTCTTCCAGTAATTTAGCAGTATGCCATTCTAAAGTTTACTTTTGAGTGTTATTTGCATATAATTTACATCTGATTATTTATTAAATGGTTAGTTCCCCCCAAAATGGAAATTCGGTCATTAATTTATCACCCTCATGTTGTTCCAAACCCATAAGACTTTCGTTCATCTTAGGAACACAAACTCTGTCCTGCAGAGTTTAGCTCAGTTATACGTTCCCCTAGGAACAAAATTGAACCTCTACTGTACCTTTTTTTCTGATAGTATACACAGACTTTGGAAGCTTAGGTCATGAATATTTGCCTAAAAGGCATGGAAAAGTCATGGAAATGTATTTGTAGAAATGTGTTTGAACCCTGGAAGAGACTTGATCGCTTTATATGATGAACAGATTAAATTGAGACTTTTATTCACTTATAAACAACATTGATCAGCAAACATAAACAGAAGCTCAACCAAACCTGCTTGAGCAAGAGCAAACCTCATGAGAATGAACCTCATTGATTCTTGAGGAAGCTCAAACATGCTGCATAACATGAGAATTAACCTCATTGGTTCTTGCGGAATCTCAAGCGTGCTGCTTAACACAAGAATGAAAATCATTGGTTCTAGAGGAAGCTCAAACATACTGCGTAACAGGAGAATTAACTTCATTGGTTTTATGGAAGCTCAAATGTGCTGCGTAACACGAGAATTAACTTCATTGGTTCTTGAGGAAGCTCAAACGTACTGCGTAACACGAGAATGAACCTCATTGGTTCTTGAGGAAGCTCAAACATGCTGCGTAACACGAGAATGAACCTCATTGGTTCTTGAGGAAGCTCAAACATGCTGCGTAACACGAGAATGAACCTCATTGGTTCTTGAGGAAGCTCAGACCTGCTGCGTAACACGAGAATGAACCTCATTGGTTCTTGAGGAAGCTCAAACATGCTGCGTAACACGAGAATGAACCTCATTGGTTCTTGAGGAAGCTCAAACATGCTGCGTAACACGAGAATGAACCTCATTGGTACTTGAGGAAGCTCAAACATGCTGCATAAAATGATAATTAACCTCATTGGTTCTTGCGGAATCTCAAGCGTGCTGCTTAACACAAGAATGAAAATCATTGGTTCTAGAGGAAGCTCAAACATACTGCGTAACAGGAGAATTAACTTCATTGGTTTTATGGAAGCTCAAATGTGCTGCGTAACACGAGAATTAACTTCATTGGTTCTTGAGGAAGCTCAAACGTACTGCGTAACACGAGAATGAACCTCATTGGTTCTTGAGGAAGCTCAAACATGCTGCGTAACACGAGAATGAACCTCATTGGTTCTTGAGGAAGCTCAAACATGCTGCGTAACACGAGAATGAACCTCATTGGTTCTTGAGGAAGCTCAGACCTGCTGCGTAACACGAGAATGAACCTCATTGGTTCTTGAGGAAGCTCAAACATGCTGCGTAACACGAGAATGAACCTCATTGGTTCTTGAGGAAGCTCAAACATGCTGCATAACACGAGAATGAACCTCATTGGTACTTGAGGAAGCTCAAACATGCTGCATAAAATGATAATTAACCTCATTGGTTCTTGCACGTCAAGCAAGCATGCTTGAGCTTCCGATCATGATAACTGATGCGTGCATTGATGAATGTTTATGTGAATAATCTGTTCAGCGTATAAAGCAATCCTGTGTCTAAATAATTTTTTTTACTAAACCAATTCATATGAATTAAGTTTACGATCTCTTTTTGAATTTTTAATAACTGTTATTGGAGGGGAAGAAATCGCTTAGATTTTATTAAAAATATTTTTGTTTGTGTTTTGAAGATTAATAAAAGTCTAACAGGTTTGGAACGACGTGAAGGTGAGCAATTAATGACAGAATTTTTATTTTGGGGTAAACTTACCCTTTAAATCACTTTATTCTCATCTCTGCATCTGGCTAATTTCATAAAATGTTTATGGCCCTAGAGAAGTCTGAATTAATTTCAAGCATTCACATATCAGCCAAAATCCTTGCAAACCACCTTGAAAGGTGGACACTAACTTCCATAGTACTTAAATGTATGCTTAAATCTACAACATATTTCTGTATCCTTCTTTTTTTGATACTTCAGAATATTTTCTAGGATGTGATATATGGATTTCATATTCAATTGTGAATGAAAAAAAAAAACACCAGAAAAAACACCTGTCAATTTTTGATATAGTGTTTTTTGCTGTCCAAACCCCAGTGGCTTTAAGAAATCATCTGGGCGACTGCAGCATATTGCTAAGGATTCAGAACTGTCATGAGTCATGACTGTTTTTAGAGTGATGATATCGGACTGTCATAATGGAGCTTTGCAGATGACATTCATAAATATGTGAATGTTCTATTCTGGATAAAAAGACAGTGTGGTAATGAAGGCAGTGTGTGTATATGTAGCGATATGTAGCGGGATGAGCCGTCCCTCTAGCACTCATTCTGTGTGGAATCTGATGATTGGACGCTCTCTCCCCAGCGTGCTGGACTCTATTACTGGCCTCATGCAGACTACATCAGAACCTTTGATCTCTCTATATCCATCTTTTCTTTCTATTCATAAATTTTTATTAGTGAGAATGTTGAGCAGAGACTCTCTTAATTAATTCCTTTATTAAATATTGCTTCTGGACAAAATGCTCAGGCATTTGATATGATTCCGTCTGAAGACCAGATGCTATGATATCAAATGCACTTAATATCTCGATCTCATTTAATATCTAAATCTCAATATTTCTGAAATCCGCTGTTTATTTGCATTTCCCTGTATGTCCAAACACTTTCAATTTCTCTTTTTACTTTTGTATCTAAATCCACAGTCTCACACTGTTCAGAAATTATTTTGGCCCATTCTTCCTGGCAGATTTGCTTCAGTTGGATGTGATTGTGCACCACAATTTTCAAACAGAGCAACAGATTCTTCCTAGATTTCTAGGTAGAAAATTATAGGGTGTGAATTATAAAGTCTTTTATGGGGTGATTTGTAGTATGAATACCCAAATATAGTAAAATAACAACCAGCTCTGGGCCAATTCTGCTCTGCTACATTATTTAGGTTTAAAAGCTAAGGCAAAAACCTCATGATTTATAAAACTCATACTTTGGTTTAAGAATTGGACACTGTTTGGTTGAAGTGTGCTAACCAGGCATAATGCAATATTAGCTACTTTCCCCCTAATCAGCCACAATAGTGAGAAACAGCAACAAAAAATAATAATAATAATAAACTGCAAAATAGTAACAGGACATTTTGTGGTTTTGTGCTAGGTTGACTCTTACAGAAAAACAAAACACAAAAAACATTAATTATTTTAAAATGTAAATTTCACATGTGCACAATGATTTTAATCTGATCAAAATGATGTGAAATATGTTGGAAACCATTGGAAATGCATGCGTTTTTATTTTGTAGTTGTTGTTTTTTTTTACCTGCCCAGTGAAACATCAAAATTCAACCAAATTCGTGCTCCAGTCCAGTTGATTATTAAACATCAAATTGTTTTGATTGGCACTGATTTTGTCACATCGAAAAATAGACGAATAAAGAACTTGTTGGTTGGTTAGGACATGCTGTGGTTAGGACTTGATGTAACCCTAACCCTGTAATTAAACTTTGGTGTGGATTTCCCTCTGGATTTGTATTACAAATACGAATGAAAATGAAATTTTCTAAGACCTAAAATAATAAAAAAAGCCACACAAAAAAAGAATCATTTAGATTAACATTGAAGGAGAGTCCCAAGCCATCATAATGTCATAGAGACTCTATAATTGCAGAATTTATTGCAAATTAGTAGTGGTGATGCAGGGACTGTTGTGAAAAATTGAAAAACTGAATAAATATAATGCAGGTCAGATTCTCCTGTGGCCACTCTTCACAGATAATGAAGGTGTTTTTCTTGCTCTATTTTTTTTTTTTTTTAAAGCGAGAGAGTTTTGTAGTCTTATAAGAGTGCTGAATGGACATCTTTCTTTATTAAGCCCATGACGCGGTCACTATTGCGTCCTGCTTCTAGGGGAATAGAGAAAACTCCACTGAAAACAGAAAAGGGCATACTAAAACTGGGTTGTGGTAATGGAATCCCAGCACAGAATCACTCCGGTCGATAATCAAACAGGAACACAAAACTAAGCAATGCTACATTTATTAAAGGGTTAGTTCACCCAAAAATGTAAATTCTGTCATTAATGACTCACCCTAATGTTGTTCCAAACCCGTAAGACCTCGATTCATCTCCGGAACACAGTTTAAGATATTTTAAAGCCTTCTGTCCTTCAATTGAAAGTGTGTGCACACTCTACAGTCTGTGTCCAGAAAGGTAGGAAGAAAGGTATGAAAAACTTCATCAAAGTAGTTCATGTGACATCATTGGGTTAGTTAGACTCTTTTGAAGCATCGACAATACATTTTGGTCCAAAAATAACAAAAACTACGACTTTATCCAACATTCTATTCTCTTCCGCGTTTGTTTGAATCCCGCGGCTGACGTAAGACGCTGCTGATGTGTTATCTGGTGCGTCAGAGCGTCCATGTAGTCTGAGGGAGACGCACGCCTTGCGTCTTACGTCAGCAGCGCCACTGTGGACTCGTGAATGCGGATTCAAACAAACGCGGAAGAGAATAGAATGTGTAGACACAAGAACCAATGATTAAATGGTCCATTCTTAAAGCGAGCCATTTACTTAAAGGTGTCATGAACTGGCTTTTTAGGTCAACTAATGACGTTCGTGTGGTTTTTACATTCAAAAATATCATAATGAATAAGTAATAGGCTATTTTCTACACTGGTTTTGAGGCTTTCTCCTAAACGATGGGTTTTGATGGGCGTGCCGCACTGGAGTAAATGCCCACGGCTGGGATTGGATAAGATTTGCATATTTAATGAGCTTCTTCCCTGTCAGTTCAGTTCACATTAGGGAGGGATCGTTTTGAAAGCGGTAACTGAAATGATTCTCTCGATCACAGGGCTCGTAAACGTCTTTATCAAACAAACACAATGATTGATTGGAATATTATTTCTGTATTACATGGCCCGCTCGATCGGTCGATAAGCACGAACCGCACAAACCGAACGAACTGCACGCACACACACGCACGAACTGCAAGCACACACACACACATGCATACGCGCACACACACACACACACACACACACACACACACACACACACACACACACACACACACGTGTGCGCGCGCACCCAGACCAAGAAAGGAATACTGTTTCACTATTTGAGATTCATCAGCCTACCGATGGGCTTACGTTTTGGTAGCCCGTCTGGAAAACACATATCCCCGGGACTACTATTACATATAAAAAAGACATTTTACTCACATAAGTTTGTTGCACCATTCCTGTCGAATCCAATATCGAAGGCACAACACTGTGTCTGCAAATCCAGCACCTGATACTTGTTTTCAAACGATTCCGCAGTGAAATGAAGCGAACACACGTACATGTCTTCCCCACGTGAGCTGGAACGTCATTAAAAAATAAATGAAATATCACACATTCCTAATATTAGTATCCGAAGCTTATCCAGCGACTGAGTACTTCCACAATATCTTGCTATCTTCTTCAACTTGTTTATTGCTGCTGGCTAGCGATCCGAACAGCTTCATGAGGCGGTGGGCGGGCTACTGAATTACACGTGCTTATTATTCTGTAGAGGTGGTGTTTCGTCGCGCAATGACGTCAGTATGAAGCACTCTATCGTTTTCTGGGCCTAGTGTCTATAAAAGCTTTTCCTTGACTAACAAGGAAGTTTTCAGCTCTGAAACTTAATTCTTATATAAGCATGACCTTTAGTATATCAAAAGCTCAAGGGAAAGTTGATTTCTCACCCCTTTAATTCCCGAATCAGCTGTTTCAAGAAATCTAATGAATGAATTAATTAATGGATTACTCATTTAGACATTTACCGCCACCTACTGGTAGTTTAAATTTCTTATTTAGAGAATGATTTAATAAAAATAAAAAATAAACATATTTTCATATTAATAAAAAAATATATTAAAGGAACCTTCCTTTCACCCAAATATTATGTCATCATTTACTCACCCTCATGGCCATTGAAGCCTAAATGTTTGTCTAATTCTAATAAAACTATGTCGAATCAAATAAAATAATTTTTTCTAAAGCTTCCTTTTCTAATGTTGATTTAATGTGTTTAACACAATAATGACTTTAAATTATCTTTTGGGGTAATTTCTTAGCAACATTTGATGTGCGATTTAATTCTTTGCAGTTTAAGATCTTCTCTTCTTAGATTCAAAATGTTTAATGAATCAAAGTTTAGTTAAATAACTAATTTTTTTTTTTTAAGACAGACACATTAAAGAGCTTTTTTAGAACAGCACAGAATTATTTAAGATAGCCAATGCAACTCCTTACCAAGGATGATAATTATACCTCAAGTTGCTCTGATACTGTGTGCAAAATTCACTGAATAGTTGCATCACTTTTGTATGCAGTAACAATTCTTTAAAATATTCTTAAATATGCCTCCTTTCGACGTTAATTGGATTTATAGATTGCACCTAATATTACTTCATGTTTTTTTATTTAATTTTTTTATGATGTTCTTTATGTAAGATGATGTTCTTTATGTAGACACTAACAGTCAAAAGCTTGGAATCATTTTTTTTATTGGTTTTATTGTTTATACTCACCAATTTGATCATAAATAAAGTGAAACTTTAGTAATGTTGTGAAATATGATCACAATTTATAAGAACCACTTTCTGTTTTAATAGTAATTCATTTGAATGTTTTTATTTTAAAATGTAATTTATTAATGTGATGGCCAAGCGTATTAAGCTTAAACATGCTTATTCGGAGCTCAGTTATTATTAATTATTATTGGTGCTTATTTATTAGTAATGGATCTTATGTTGAAAACAGTTTTTGTTGCTTTATATTTTTGTGCAAACTGTGATCTGTTTTCAGGATTCTTTTATAAATAGAAAGTTCAAAAGAACATAATTTATTTGTCTTCTTTAATGTCTTTATTGTCACTTTTGATCAATTTTTAAATCTTTCTTAGCCCTTACTTGCTTACTTTTTAATGGTACTTTTTAAATGGTTTCCACACACAAAAATTAAGCAGCAAAAATCTCATTTCAGCATTGATCATCATAAGAAATGTTTCTTGAGCAGAAAATCAGCATATTGCATGTGACGCTGAAGAGTTGACATCACAGCAATTATATTGATATTTCACAATAGTACTGGTTTTACTGTATTTTGGATCAAATAGATGCAGACTTGGTGAGCATTAGAGACTTCTTTCAAAGACATTTTGACCAGTACATAATACTTCTTATAATGAATTGGCTGCTGAAACTTAGTGTTCTTAGTGAAATCCCCTATGTTTAATTTATTTAACAAATCTAGTCAGTGTATAAGGTCATTGCAGTGGAAACACTGGTCCGTAACCCCATCTTTTCTTCCAAGAACACTTGCTAGCCGCACTGTCTCCTGCGTCAAACCGTCTATCTCCGGTTGAGGATGAGGTTATCCCCTTTGTGCCGCGATCATTCTTGCTTCTAAATCAGGCTTTAAATGTCAGAGACTAATCACAGTGTACTCAGCTGAATGCTTTTCTCCAAACTCAATTACTCTGCTTGTTGTGATGATTTTGCTCTGAGGATGCTTGCCTTCAGCTTTGAATAGTTATTTGTTGTCTTGACAGTTTGATGCCTCCGCACTATGGCTTTTAGGGAATCAAAGCTGGAGGAGGAGGATGCATGGCTGTACTCCTTTTGTCCTTTTTGGCTGGGTTGTGAACCAGTCAAATCGAAAATAATTTCCTCACTGAATAGCGTGAGGTTTGATGGCAGAGTTTCCATTCCAGCAGAATGGAGTACAATTCCATGCATAACGTATGATTTACCAGAGAACTTAAAGGGATAGTTTACCTAAAAATGATTTGTTTTATTTTATTTACTCATTTAATTTTAAACTCATGAATTTTTATTCTTCTGCAGAAATGCTAAAGCAGAGTTTTTAAGAATTTGACCAGTTTTTGAACCTCAATAGGGACCCAAAACTTTCAAGCATCTACCTGTGTTTTGCTTCATAAAGTGCCCCTATACTTTTTCAGGTACCTTCCATGTAGTGTGTAATATAGCAATTTGCAAAAGTAAAGTTTCAAAGATCAAAGTACAGGATAAATAAAGTTATTGTCTCTCAAGAGAGAGAACCAATTCTGAACTGCCGGAAATGAGTCGTCAGTAATTCCTACGTAGGTTTGATACATATTTGCATAATGCCAGCCTGAGTTTATCATTAGCCTCCAGTGAACAATGTCTTCTTTGAGACGCCCTTAAACTCTGTAGTTGTAGCTGAGGCCTGGAAGAATTTGGTTCATGTTGTTGAATTCCTAAAAAAGGATGAGGACTTGGGATTTAATTGATATGGTAAAACTGACGGTATCAGAGTAGACCAATCACAACAGACGGGGCCATCTGACCAATGACAACAGACTGGGCCATCTGACCAATCAGAGTAGAGTAGACCAATCACAACAGACTGGGCCATCTGACCAATCAGAGTAGAGTAGACCAATCACAACAGACTGGGCCATCTGGCCAATCAGAGTAGAGAAGACCAATCACAACAGACTGGGCCATCTGACCAATCAGAGTAGAGTAGACCAATCACAACAGACTGGGCCATCTGGCCAATCAGAGAAGAGTAGATCAATCACAACAGACTGGGCTTTGTGGGGGTTCAATAGTACTCTGAGGTTGGTGTTCAATAGTCACATCACATTCCTGAGGGATTCGTTGTTTTAAATGCCTTTGGATTATTAAACATTATTACTCAGCTTTCAACATTAATACACAATTCTGATTGGTCAGTCGCAGCACTTTGTTTTCACATTCAACAGCCCCGTTGTATACAATATAATATGTATGCACTTTACTGATTAAGTAGCAGGGTGTTACTGACAGCAATATTCTGTGTTGTATATGTGTGTGACAGAGAAAGCGAGAGGGGTGATGTGCTTTCCATAGATAAAATTAATTTAGAGGAAAAAATATGGAAATTGTTTATTTCCTTTGGCCAATATCTTTGTTTTTTGCTGTGGTAGACAGACCTCATAGCTCTTTGAAATAACTGATATTATTTGGCAAAGTGAAATGGATCTGTGATGCGGCTCAAAAATTCAAACTACTACTTTACAGCCAACATGTTGAGACAAGTGTCAAAGAATCAGAATCAGGCATTCTAGTGTGCTTTATCATTTTGTGTGATCTACAACGTTCTAGTTCCACATCTCTCACAACACCCTCGTTGTTCACACATAATCAAATAAAAAAAAGTATTGATTTGGGATTAAATTATTGATTTATTTGGGAAGCAGGGTTTGAGGGAACTGCAAGTAAATTGGTGAAAAGCTAATAATAATTAATAATATCCAATGTAAATTAAAGTGAAAGAAATTGTCAAATCAAAGGCTGTGATTTAATTAAATAACTGTGTAGTCTGATCCTCCTTTGCATGTTTCCAAACGTGATTCACATTAAATGCAGCAAAGCTCTGCATGTTCTGTGAGTTTAATGCACATTTGGGAACTCAACATGTGCTGTGTTCACTTTATTTACATATTTGCATAATTTATAACATTTTTGTGGGCAGAAGTTTAAAGCATTTCAGCAGAATTCCACCAAATAAGATCTGAAGGATTTTAAATGTTCAAAGCTTGGGGGTTTGAAAGTGCAGAATTATTATTGTAACTTAGTAAAATTATTATTATAGTTAATATCTAATTGGTTTTATTTTACAGTAGAATTATAATTTATAACAGTTCAATAATTCTTAATTTTTTTAATTAGAGTTAAAAATACAATAATAATTTTGGACCCACTTTATATTAGGTAATATGTACTAGGGCTGGGTGATAAAACGATGACGATGATGATAAAGCGAAATAATTTTCCTCGATAAAACGATAACAGCAGTTCGATAAATGCTCGATATAATGCTTAAGCGTAATGTTGCGCATGCGTTTTGCAGACCGGGCTTCTGGGTGCCGCACGCGGTGTTGTTGACAATCAAAGTGGCTGACAGGCTTGGAGAAAAATGAGCGATAATGAAGAAAATTCAGCGCTCGCGACCAGCTCGGAGGACACAGGACACATAAAACAAATACATCCACTATGTGTATGCCGATTTACCGCTGTGTTGGGCTCAAAACTACTCAATACGGAAGAACTTCGAAGCAGCAAGATAATCAAATACTTATATACCGTGTGGTGAACCTATGATGAGCAGTGCACGTATTTGTCCAAAAAATGAGGACAAACTAAATGTGTGTTGACAAATAATATAGAAACAGACTAAATGCATAACATTTTAAGAACGGTATGCAGACATATTAGTATTACATCATTTGAAACTGCGACCGCAGCCGGGATGATGCATTGGGCATTAATTTTTATTATTTTATTGCTTTTTTTAAAAAAAAATTCCCCCTAACACCTACCCCGTTGATTGTCCCCTAAAACCTACCCGTTGAAGCGGTGATGCATTCAAACATCACAATGGGCTTAAACAGCTCAATCGTTTACAGCAGATTTAATTCACAAACAACTGAAAGTCATGACCTAAATATGATTTTCATTTATATTAATAAATCCCAAAGTTTATCAATAGTAACTTACTTTTTGCCCCATCAGTCGAGCGTACACTCATGCTCTGAGGATCTCGCGGATCTCGGCTCATTTTGAGTCAGACTTGTGAATTCAGTGAATTGTTAACTCTAAGTGGATCATTTGAATCATTGAGTTGTTGACTTGAGAACAATGCAGTCCGTTTGGTCTAATTCAGGAATGAATCGCACAGTGCCATTTCCGAACAGATTTAACAGGGTCATTGAAAATGTGAATGTCATTACATTATTGAAATATATTACCGTATTGTTCCGAATGTAAGATGACCCTGATTATAAGATGACTCCTCCCCCCCTTTTCTTTGACTGTTTGGGTTTTTAAGACCTTCTTTCAGACCTTTTAAGATCTTCTAACATTACACTTTGACATATCGGGCCCTATCATACACCCGGCGTAATGCGACGGTAGGCGTGACACAAGTGTTTTATTGCTAGTTTTCAGTTTCACTTTTTTCAGACACAGTTATCATTTTCACGTCCAGCACAACGTTGTTTAAATAGCTGATGCACTCACGCCCATCTCTTCGCCCATGGGCATGCTGGTCTGAAAACGAGGTGTGTTCATGCGCATTGTTGGTGCGTTGCTAGTTTGAGGCAACCGAAAATGACTGCGCTATTGACCAACAAAAACCTGGTATAAAGTCAATAGCACAGTATTTTTTGTGTTGTTTAAAGGGCGCGTCAATAATATGCGCATATAGGCGGGTACACAACGTGCGCACACTCTGTTTATTACACACACAGGGATGTGCATCAGCACACAAACATGCAAAAAAATAAAAGGATTCCTCTCTGGATAAGCATTCAGTATTTCCGCTCGCAAATTCCACCATGTAAATAACGAATGGCGCAAGCGCAACTGGCTTTTAAAGGGAATGGGAGATTGACTCTGATTGGTTTTTTGCACATTACGCCCTAAATACACCCATGACTCATTAAGAGACTAGGGACAACACTTTTGGACCATACACTGGGCGTGCCAACCGTTTTTTCTGTCGTTAAACTAGCAAAAGTTGATTGTGACATGCCCTAAGTGCACCTGTGCTGTGCGTTTCAGACCATGTGCTCAGATTAATAAATTAGGGCCCATCGTATTTGGCAAAGTCTAGACCCTTTGCCAAATACTAACAAAAATTTTGGCTAACAAAATTTAGGTTAGGTTAGGTTTGGCTAACAAAAATGTTTTTTAACACCTGAAGTCGAGTCAGTTGTGATTCTCAACAAAAAAAAAACCCGTCAGGACCCATCCTGTCCAGGTTTATTTTTCAGTAATGACCAGCTCACCTGGCTGATGCAATGCGTTTCAGCTGTTCTGAGTGTTTGAACTTGTTGCTATGAAGTCAAGAGTCCACACTCAAATCTCTCTGATATTCTGGTCTCTCACGTTCCTTCTGCAGTGTCAGAAATGTTTCACCGATTTCATCATTCACCAGGTGAAAATATCTGATCCCTTAACTGACTATCAAAGCACTGTCCCTTATTTGTGAGTGCAGTCCCAAACATCATGATCTAAACCATTTTTAAGTGCTCAAAATGCTAATAATCTCTGAATAATCCCCATCTTCCTCTTCCTCATTATCGTGGCTCCAGTTAACTCCAGCTCAGTTCTCGACTGCTCCCGGAGGTAGACTGAGCAGTCTGTCAGAGTCAATCCATCAGTCTGCGTTCAGCCATGTGAGAAGCCCCCTTATGTACAGTCTTCACCCTCCCATTTCCCTCTTACTTGCGGAGGTTAACTACCTCAGCACTCAGGACGTCTCCTCCGCTGTCCTCCACACTCAGCTGCAATGTATTATGCAGATGAAGGCCATTTATTATTACTGTCCTTACTGTCTGATGGAGCAAAAGACATCGTCTTGCAGCATGTGGATTCGCTGAGTATAAAGTGACAAATGTTAGGAATGAAGAAAAAAAGCCACATTTAAAGGATAAAATTGTTGAAATTGAAGAAAGCCGTATTGAGTAGTTTTGCATAATTCAACATTATTATTTCTTAGTGTTGTTAAAGCGGCCATATTATGCCCTTTTATAAAGTTTATTTTGTATTTGGGGTCTACTAAAATAGGTTTTCATGTTTAAATGTTTAAAAGAGGCATTATTTTTCACATATTTGACAGTTACATCACCCCATATTCCAGTCTGTCAGTAACTCTGTTAAGTTCCGGTCTCTATGAAGCCCCTCCTTCCTAAAAGTGTATTGTGCTCTGATTGGTCGGTATGTTGTGATTGGTCACACCCCTCACTATAACAGCGAGTTTCAACACACTACTAGCACAACTCAACCACGTCTCACCCCTTTATTTTTCGTTAGCCTTGGGTGGAAATTATTTAATGAGGAATATTGTGACGTATTCGTACCCAGAGGAAACTCAAGACTACAATAGAGTGTTTCAGGAAGTTCAGAAACAGTGACACTAATATAAAGAATAACTGCCTTTGAAGTGACTTTGTAAATTTGCTAACCTTTTTTTTTCAAACAGCAACATTACACACTAAAGAAAGTTGAAAAAGGTTAAAAAAGCATAAGTCCTCTTAAAATATTATATATTTGGTTTGTCAAAGTGCAACCAACAAATTCATGTGGTGTGACTAGCATTCAGATGCTAGATGCCAGCTGAACTTAGCCCCGCCCACAACATTTGAGCTCGGGAAGTTCGGTCTGGACTTGATCCGTTGTGGAGCAACTATGCTCGAACCAAAGCTGTTCGGACCAATCAAATTGTCAGGGCGGGCTTTATACGATGATGGACAGATTCACCTTTACTATTTCTCTCAAATTATAATCGTGTTGGTAGGTAGAAATAATTTTTACAACACCGGCAAAGATCGTTTGCACTCATCTTCTTCTACTTCTTCCAGTGTGCATGCAGTTGAGTTCTGTTGACAACTATGCATCGCTCAAGTCAACATGCGTAACTTACTCCAATTGCTCTGATTGGTTGTAGCAGGTCTATCCAATTGAGTGCAGAGGCATTTTCTTTCCTGGTTTGGTTGAAACACCCCATAATCACAGCCCAATGGAGCAGTATCAGACTCATATTCTGCCTAGAGTCTTGAGTATGACGACGTCAGGCTAGTATTCAGACACATGCAGGGAAAAAAGCATGAAACAGGAAATGATATAGAGACACTTGCAGACCATCATGATTGTGTCAAACAGGATGATTTATTGTTAACTAAACCAATTAGAAGTGCACAGTGTATGGCCACTTTAATGGTGCTTTATTTATCTTTTGTTTTTGTAGCATTGAAAAAACTGTTTTCCCATTCACTTTTAGTATATGGAGAAGAGTGCGTTCTTCAACATCTCTCTTTTTCTGTTACACGGAAAAATGAAACTCAAATTTTTTTGGAACAACATGAGGGTGAGGTCACTTTCACTTTTGGGTGATTTAATCCTTTAAAGTGTGTTTCCACTACAGCTGTGATGGGAAGGAAGGTGCATGCATATACTCTCCCAGGCATAAACAACATCCGTCTTTCCCCGAAGCAGTATGCCTCACACAAACCCCCTTTCCCGGGTTCCTGTGGGTGGCGGCATCCGCGACAGGTTATGTGCACTCTGGTGGTCAGTGTGCATAGGTTACGTACATCCGCCTGATTTCTAGGTCAGTGTTGAGTCGGGCCTGGGGCTGTCTCTCCATTGCGCTTGATAATGAAGGTCTGCAGTGAAACACAGTTCTCTGTGCAGGCAAAGGCATGGGAGAATGGGCCCTCTCACAAGCCCCTGGAACAGAATTAGAAAAGTTATGAGCGGATTCTTTTTAGAGGTTAAACTTTTCTTTTCAGTAGAATATTCCGTCCTGCATTAGCATATAAATGGTAATGCATGTTTAATGGTGGGTGATTTAAATGTATAATATTCATACACAAAGTGATGATGTAGCTGTAAATGTGCAAACACTGACTGAAGCAGATGAGCTCTGATGCTAAAGTGCATTACGCTCTGTGAGTCTGCTTCTTTCTTTCTTTCTTTCTTTCTTTCTTTCTTTCTTTCTTTCTTTCTTTCTTTCTTTCTTTCTTTTATTTGCTTGCAAGTGTTCTTTCTTCCATTTGCTTGATCATTCTTCCTTTACTTTGTGCTTTTTATTGAGTTCGTTTTTTTTGTTTGCCCTTTCTTTTACTCTTGTCACAGTTCTGTCTTTATTTTCTTCTTTCATTCTTTTTCGCTTTTTTATTCTTTTTTACATTCATTCATTTGTTCAAGTGCTTTTTTACAGCCATCCAATTAGTCTTTCTTTCTTTCTTTCTTTCTTTCTTTCTTTCTTTCTTTCTTTCTTTCTTTCTTTCTTACTTCGTTCTGTCTTTCTTTCCCTCACTCATTCTAAATTTTTTATTTTCTATTTTTCATTCATTCCATTCATTTAAATTATTAACTTGCACCGTTCCCTCACGCAGCGATTCTTACTTATACATTTTTTCATTTATTTATTTATTTCACTCTTTTGTTCTGTATTTCTTGTGCTTACTTAGAAAAATGTGCTTACATTGCTCTTTCACTTTTCATTTATATTTATTGTCTTTATATGTATTCTTTAGTTTAAAAATGTAGTGCAAGAAGATGTGACCGAGAGCTCAGTTTAGTATTCACGCGCTGTCTGAGACGCAGCTTTCTGGGCACACGCTTCGGATGTGTGCGCGTGAGTAACAAAATGAGCTCCCTTTCGTGTCTTCTTGCGCTTGAATATTTAGATTTATCAAACTGTCCCAAGCGTCGGTCACGTTCATGCATTGTTAGAGTTCATAAAACTGTTACCAGCCAAGTTAGCCAACTAGTGAGTTACACTGTTTCATATACACGTTTACGGCTAATTCTTCTCCCATTTGGCGAGTGTTAATTTTAGGACCTGGTTCTAAGAATGGCAAGGAACGGTTTCAGTTATATTTCCACTTGAGCTTGGTACAGCACGGCATGATTACAAACCGTTTTTGGACTGGAATTCTCAGCACGGTTGACTAACTGCTGAACCGTGCTGGCAGAATGTGTGTAGTGATGTCGCCACTCAGGATTGGTCACTTGCCTGTTGCCTGGCCACAAATTTTACTGTACCTTGCTAAACGTGCTGTTTGAGTGCCTTAAACACATATTAATAAAAACATGAAAATAAATATCTTATCATCCTCCAATGCAGTCGCTATTAACATTTCACATAATCTGTTAGAGGAAACCACTGACACACTTACAGTGTTTACACAGTGCATCCAGTTCTTATATCAGTAGAGCAAATGAAATTCAGTTTTTCATGCTATGAAACAGACTCATCAGAGTTCTCACTCCATGTCTTCACAGAAACCCAAGCAGAAAGACTGGCACCCTCCTGATGGCTTCATTCTGGGGCTCTGGACTCTAATCCTGCTGGTGTTCTTCAAGACCTATGGCATCAAACATCTCAAACACATCTTCTGATCCCACAGAGGTCAAAGGACCTCCCGCGTCTGCGTCTTCTCTGTCATAAAGAGAGTCCACCATAACTTTGTTCATGATAGGTTATTTATTTTTCAATGCAAGTTTGTTTTCTTTGGGTTTTGCTGTGTATCATTTTTTGAAAGTGACATGCACTGACTTTCATTGGAACGCTCTTTGTTGTTTGTGGCTCTGTAGTGAAATCCATTTGAATTTCACACAGGGACTTTCTTTTGAACTAAACACACACAGACAGCTTGCAGGGAGAAGCATGCTTCTTGTTTATTGGTTTGTTTCTTTGTTGTTTCATTCCCAGTTATAGTTTCATCTCTTCAATATGGAAGTCTGTTTCCACACCGGAAATACATTTTTTTTAAGAGAAATGTCACAATTATCTCAACTTTTTCTCGCAATACTGCCTTTTTAGCTCACAATTCTGACTTTCTATCTCACGATTCAAACTTTTTATCTTGTGATTCTGATCTTTTTCTCGCATGTGAGCTTATATCTCACAATTCAGACTTTATAACTCGCAATTGCGACTTTATATCATGCAATTCTGAGAATAAAAGTGAGAATTGTGAGATGTAAACAATTGTATGGAAGCTTGTTTCTGTCACAGAACAGAAACTAAAAAATGAATTGTGACTTTTAATTTTTTTAAAGTCAGAATTGTGAGATAAAAAGTCGCAATGACCTTTTTTTTTTTTATTCAGTGGAAGAAACAAGCTTTCATACTTCAGCCCCGAGCAGAGTTAAATTATTTTCTGACATTTATTATGGCACACGTGGAATTGTAACACACGTGGAATTCTTCATTTTGTTCTCAGTGGGATTCGATTTTTAGTTAGTGTTTTACAGATATTCTAAATCTATATAGGATGAGTTCAGATGCAAAAGCCGCTAAACGCCACCTCCTTCACAAATTAGATAATGTATACGTTTATCAAATACTTTCATTTCAAATCCGCTAAATCCCAGCCCATTCAGGAATACGTTTGTTGGCAGAAACCTCTAAACGCCACTTCCCTTTGTCAGCAAAAGTCCATATAAACCATGAATCCAATCATATGATTTCAAGATGAATGACGCGGTGCAAAAGAGCCATCTTTCATTTGTCAAGCTTCCATCGTTTCAGTCGCAATGACATGATTTTGGGTGTTCCTTGTGCTTCTGTAAAACTCTGACAGAAACGGATGTGCAAGTCACTTTGCATCACAGCTCTCACCTACTGTGTGGATCAGTTTCTTCATTGTTATTACATTTTGAATTCTGCTTTCACCATTTGCAATGTTTCAGTTGCATCTTTAGTCATTTTGCGACTGTTTACTTTTTTGTCCTTTTTGTCCAAACAGGTGGACTTAGAGGTTTTTGCACAAAAAAAAAAAAATGCTAATTTAAAGGAAACCGTCAGATGGATTTAGAGGATTTTGCATCAGAACACTTCATGCTGTTGTTTCAGTTGCAATTTATAATTTCGATTCTTAGTTTTTTAATGGCCATATGAAGTGGGAAAAGACAGTAATGTCTAATGAGAACAGCTGTGAAAACCAACTGTGAATATGTGAAAACCACTTAATCATGTTACTCATATTTTACCACATAGTTGAGCGTGAGCAATTATTTAGCATAAATTATTACGCTTATTTGTTTATCAGGATAAATAAAATAAAATACAAAAAATTCTAACATTATGTATAATAATTAAAATAGTTTTTAATTTAAATAATATAACAGTTATTTCCAAATTACAGTAATGAGAGTGGGCTTGTTTTTGTTTTGTTATAGGTTCTAAAATATATATTTTTTGGTGACCTAGACATTTTCATGAGATTCACCCAGCAATAAATGTGATGAATTAATGGGCGACAAACACATTTCCATGTACAGCAACCAAACCGCTCCATTTGCCTTTGGCTGTGTCCTGTATCTGTCCATTAGCGTCTCTGCTCCACTTGAACTGTGTTAAGAACATGCTCTAAAAGGGGTCGACCGAATTCACCTCCAGCTACACAGTAAGTGTGAATGAGAGATTGACAAATTGGATGACTCAAAAAAAAAAATGTTCTGTCTGTCTAATGCATTATTAACTGTTGGTAGGTCAGATATCATGAATTGTCAAGAGTGCCCACACCAAAATATTCCCTGTAAATGCATTATGAGAATTTCTACAGTGCCATTTTGCCTTTTTCCCCATTTATGTTCTCTAGCATTTTGCTGTGGGCTTTTTTTTTTTATTATAAAACTGGCTAAAGGTGACTTTTTGAATAAAGCCTACAGAGAAAAGACTGAAAGCTTTTATGTTCTTTTCCTTTTAAAACTTGAAGGAAAGTAAAGCAGAAAAGTAGTGGAAAAGTTGGAAGCAGGAGCAGGAGCTCCTTTTTTTCCTGCGTGAAATGAAAGAGAACAAAAATCACATTTTACAAGGGAGAATCATTATGGAAATGAATCCTTGTAACAGGATGTTAAGTCATAAGAATGCTGTGAATTATTTACTTGTGTTGTCTTAAAAATTGCCTTAATACATATATTTATTAGGCTATAAAATACAGTTAAAATGCAAATTATAGGATGTCAGCTCTCTCAACTCATAAAGTCATTATTAAATTACGCTAATTGCATATTTCAGTCATGCAGACCAATTGAAGCTCTTTAGTGCCCATTAAAAGGTTTATTTTTTCAGAATCCAATATGTTGAAACCTGTTTAATGGTTGATCATAAGTACAATCAATAAATACAGGTCAACATTGATTCGACCTACTTTCAACGAATTATATATTTATCATATTTTCCAAATTAGTTGATAGCAGGTTAATGACATCCAGAACGTTCAAGCTTTTTTCTGAGGTATTTTTTTTATCCTGCATTACATATACATGAAATCATTTAGCATGTAATTCATGGTTTGGTTAACTTCTCGTACAATATGAACGGCCATATTTTGGGTTTAATTACAGCTCAGCACTCTGTGATTTCATCTGTGTTTTCTCAGAGCAGGAGACTTTTGTCAGTCAGCGACTCGCTGTTTGGAAAATAGCTGGGCCACAATGGATCAATACACGTCAAGAGATTCTAGACTCTATACCGCAGTAATCTGGTCTAGCTGCAGTGACCCATATTACTTTATTTCTCACCAATTCTCTCTTCCAGTGTCATACTATAGTTCCACACTTCAGCTATTCTGTTCAAAACTGAGTTTTCTCTCTAGACAGAGTAACCTGCTTTCAAGGATTGTCTACTGTGTGAAGTTGTCTTGTATTTTCACCACCAAGAACACATGCACACTACCAATAAAGGAATATTCTGGTTTTTCAAGGTGCAATATGTCGGATTTTTGCAGTAAAATATCCAAAAACCACTAACGTTAGGCCATGTGTTATATTTTGTTCAGTTGAGTACTTACAATATCCCAAATGTTTCCAACTATTTGGAACTGGACGTGTGAGGGAGTCACCCGTCAGTGGTGTCGTATCTGCGTTACCCTCAAGGAGGTAATCCAGCACCCGGAAAGCGTACCTTCCATAGGGGCAGCCATTGCTAACCAAGCCATCACCTGCTGTTAGCATTCCATTGACTCCCATTCATTTTGGCGTCACTTTGACAGTGAAGAACTTTACATCTGAGGCGTTTAAAGACTCCCATTTGACCATTGCTTATTTCTAAAGAAACACGACAATGTATAAAAGGCTTCAGTATCTTAGACTATCGCCCCGTAGAAGCTGATTTTGTAAAAATAGGCTAACGATTGCGTCATAACCGTGCGACTCTCTGTCGCGGAGTAAAAAATACTGTATAGACAGCAGGAGAAGCAGCAATCTTTTACTGTCTATGAGGCAATCGGGGGGAGGTGGATGCATTAAGTCAGATAAAGACAAGGGAGAAGCATGGGGAGAAGCCCACAGAGAGCCAAAAGCAACGATACAAAAAACAACATGATTCAGATTTCACATTCCACAACTACTAGAAGACTTACAACTGTCAGACAGGTTGCTCACATCACACCTACGTTGTCAAGCTCAGTCTGCGGCTGCGCAGAACGCTCATCCATCAGGAAGTGAGTGTTTCTAATTGACTTCGGTTTTCACCGTTGAAGTCTATGGGGTCGCTGTGTCCATTTCTTTTACTGTCTAGGGTTAGGCTACCCTCGGTTTCCGCTTATACTGCCGTATAAACCATGGCAACAGACGTGGCGTAACTTCTAGCGGCACGCTGTTGTAATGTCGTTCAAACATTATGGACCATGGCAAGCAGACTTTGGAACAAAATGAGAAATCAAAAGAGGACCAGTATCGGCGTGGCGTTTTCGAGATGCAGAGAGCTTCGCAACAAATTTCAACTTGACAGAGATGCCATTCTTACATTGCTTTTTTAGACAGGTGAGCAAATAAAACGAATCAATGTTATGTAGCTCAACACAATGATATAATACCATCAGTATGATAATGTTGATGTAGCTTACTTCTAGTCTCATACAGCCAATAAACTGACACACAGAATAACATAGGCCTAACTTTCAACACACTCAATGCAGTTTACAGAGTGTAGACTAAGTGCAAAAGTTTAATTTTAATTCGTCAAATAAATGACCTAGTTTGGTCAAATTTATAATGTCCTCATTTCTTAATATCCCCCAGGTCTCGCGCGTATGGCGCTGATATCTGTCTCTTAGTAATCATATGCCCTCCTTAACACAGTTATGTTAAAAAACATGAATGCATTCTCTATATTTATTCATTATTCCATTATCCATCATTCCCATACAAACATTAGATCCATCGGTATGACGACAAGTTCCATGATTCCCCGTTCATTCACTGCGTCATCAATATATGAGTTTGTTATTGTTTTAAAGAGATTAGCGACCCCTAGCAGCAAAAAAATAAAATAAATAATAATAATAATAATAATAATATTTTCTACGGAAGCCCTGAACCGCAAAGTAAAAAAATATATATGTAAAAAAAAAAAAATCTAGAATTTCGAGATCAATATTTCGAGAATAAAGTCAAAACAGGAGTTTTCAAACTGCGAGCGCCTAGCGAGGCTCAAAAAGAATGATTAGGCCTAAGATGCTGTGATTGTGAATATGATTATTTCTCAACTCTTTTAGAAGAAAACAAACACAACCCTAGGTATTTATTCGATACAGTGGCTAAATTAACAAAGGATAAAGCTTCAACTTCTGACGTTTGTAAACAACACAGCAGTAATGACTTTATGAACTTCTTTACTAGTAAGATTGATAACATTAGGAATAAAATTATAACCATGCAGCCGCCTACTACAGTATCACTTCAGACAGAACATTGTAGTCTCACTGAGGAAAAATTACACTCATTCACTCCTATAGGAGGAGAAGAATTGGCTAAACTTGTCAAATCATCAAAATCAACAACATGTATGCTTGACCCTATACCGACTAGGCTATTAAAAGAGATGCTTCCAGAGGTCATAGATCCTCTGCTTAATATTATTAATTCATCCTTGACATTAGGATATGTTCCAAAAACTTTTAAGTTGGCTGTAATTAAACCACTTATTAAAAAACCGCAACTTGATCCTAAAGAATTAGTCAATTACAGACCAATCTCGAATCTACCGTTTCTATCAAAAATATTAGAAAAGGCAGTGTCTTCACAATTATGTTCCTTTTTAGAAAGAAATTGTATATGTGAGGATTTCCAGTCAGGATTTAGACCGTATCATAGTACTGAGACTGCTCTAATTAGAGTTACAAATGATTTACTCTTATCATCTGATCGTGGTTGTATCTCTCTATTAGTGTTACTCGATCTTAGCGCTGCATTCGATACTATCGATCACAATATTCTTTTGAATAGACTAAAATTATGTTGGCATTAGTGGAACTGCATTGGCATGGTTTAAATCTTACTTATCTGACCGTTATCAGTTTGTAGCAGTAAATGAAGAGATGTCACACCGATCACAAGTTCAGTATGGAGTACCGCAAGGCTCAGTGTTAGGACCGTTGCTTTTCACCCTGTATATGCTACCACTGGGAGATATCATTAGGAAGCATGGCGTTAGTTTTCATTGTTATGCTGATGATACTCAGCTCTATATTTCTTCACACCCTGACGAAACTTACCAATTCACAAGATTAACGGAATGCATAGCTGATATTAAAAATTGGATGAATAGTAACTTCCTGCAACTTAATTCAGATAAAACTGAATTTTTAATTATTGGACAGAAAAGCTCCACAAAGAGTGCCCTAGAATACTGTCTAACCCTCGATGGCTGCTCTGTCAAGTCCTCGTCAGTGAGGAACCTGGGTGTGCTCTTTGATACCAATCTTTCATTTGAAAGCCACGTTTCTAGCATCTGTAAAACTGCATTCTACCATCTTAAAAATATATCTAAATTACGTCACATGCTTTCAATGCAAAATGCTGAACAACTAGTACATGCGTTCATGAGCTCAAGGCTAGATTATTGTAATGCTCTACTGGGTGGTTGCCCTGCTCGCCTAATAAATAAACTCCAGCTGGTCCAAAACGCAGCAGCTCGAGTTCTTACTAGAACCAGGAAGTACGATCATATTAGTCCAGTTCTGTCAACACTGCACTGGCTCCTATTAAACATCGCATAAATTTTAAAATCTTGCTTATTACTTATAAAGCAATAAATGGTTTAGCTCTCAGTACTTAAGCGAGCTCTTAACGCAATATACTCCATCACGTCAATTGCGGTCTCTAAACTCTGGCCAGTTGAAAATACCTAGAATATCTAAATCAACTGCAGGCGGTCGATCCTTTTCCTATTTAGCACCTAAACTCTGGAACAGTCTTCCTAGCATTGTTCAGGAAGCAGACACACTCTGTCAGTTTAAATCTAGACTAAAAACACATCTCTTTACTATGGCATACACATAGAACATTTTTAACTTTCTTTATTCAAATCAAATGACTGATTATTAGGCTGCATTAACTAGGTCAGCGGAACCGGGAACACTTCCCATAACACCTGATGTACTCGTTACATCATAAAAAGAGTGGCATCCACACTAATGTTAGTCTCTCTGTTTATCCCGAGGTTTACTGCAGTCGGCCGGATCCAGGCCGTGTCCGGATCGGATGGTGGACCTGCATCTGGACATGACCAGCTCATCCTGGAGTGTCTGCTGAGACCGTGTCCATTAGTGTCTCCTCTGAATTCGCCTCACCGAACGTGATCCTCAATTAACCCGTCTCCGGCGCAATAACTCCGATCTTTCAAGTATTCATATTCTTGTGTAATCAACGCGCCATCCTAAATGAGCCCGTCCTCGCAAGGCCATACCCAAAATTTCGAATATTCCTATCTAATATGATTTAAGACCTGCAAGGTTGCCAGAGTAATAATTATACACTGTTAATAATAGGCCAGAGGAGAACTGGCACCTGACTGAGTCTGGTTTCTCCCAAGGTTTATTTTTCTCCATCATGCCCTGATGGAGTTTTGGTTCCTTGCCACTGTCGCCTTTGGCTTGGCTTGCTCAGTTGGGGACACTCAAATTATGATCCAAGTTACTCAACTAAATATACAAATAGAATTTATTAATTTGGTCATATATAATTCTATAAACTATCCAAATTAAACTAGCCAAATCAAATTTTGTTGCAATGTTGTCCTGTTTAACACCGTAAAGCTGCTTTGAAACAATCGTCATTGTAAAAGCGCTATATAAATAAAGTTGATTGATTGATTGATTGATTAAATAAACCCTTTTATCAATATTATTTTATAGCCTACAAATAGGCTATCTGTCCTGAGAGCATAATCTTAAAATCTCCGCACTTTTTCGGATGTGTTCACGTAAAAGATTTCTATGGGTCAATGTGGATAAATTTAGATTTAAATTCAGGGAGACCAGATATGCGTGACCTGACGGATTTGGATTATTCTTATTTTATCTAAAATGAGATGATCATGTGTGCCCTATGTAGTGTAACTCCGACAGTGTAAAGCAGCAGGGCGCTCTCATGCAGAACGAATAAACGGTCTAGAAGTAGGCTAATGATAGTAATGATAATGATAGTTCCAGTAAATAATGGGGGGGGGAAAAAATCATCCTGCTAAGTTGAATAAAAAGCAGAACATTTTGACTGAAACACGAGGACAGTTAACACACAATGTGATCATATATGGTTTATGTGTATTTTTCAAGCCATCTTGGGGTATTTCCATATTTATATATAATGCAGTTATTGACATAGCATCTCGTCGAAGAAAGATCTGCATCTGCTCCATAGCAATTCGTTTTCAGTCCCACTATCGGAATGGATCCTTCTAGGACAACCATCTCTATTCTTTACTGTCTCAATAAAATATGTTGCATAATTTCGGGTCATTATTGGTGAAATACACTTTCAACCACATTACATTTCGTAAGAATCCGAGCAGAGGCCGTACGTTTAATCTTATCGTACGAGTCAACGTGCCACATAAAGTTGGGCCAGTTCTTCACCAGCGCAGTTCTTTAGCTACTAAAAATATATAACAACTTTATTCTCGAAACGTTTCGACTTTAATCTCGAAACATTTCGACTTTATTCTCGAAACATTTCGACTTTAATCTCAAACATTTCGACTTTAATCTCGAAACATTTTGACTTTAATCTCAAACATTTAGACTTTAATCTGAAACATTTCGACTTTAATCTCGAAATTCTAGAGGTTTTTTTTTACAGATTTTTTTCCATCTTTGCGGTTCAGGCTTCTTTTCCCACCAGTGTTTTAAAAAAAAGTCACCAGCCACCGCCAGCGTTTTTGATCATTTTCACAAAAATATGTTGCATAATTTCGGGTCATTATTGGTGAAATACACTTTCAACCACATTACATTTCGTAAGAATCCGAGCAGAGGCCGTACGTTTAATCTTATCGTACGAGTCAACGTGCCACATAAAGTTGGGCCAGTTCTTCACCAGCGCAGTTCTTTAGCTACTAAAAATATATAACAACTTTATTCTCGAAACGTTTCGACTTTAATCTCAAACATTTCGACTTTATTCTCGAAACATTTCGACTTTAATCTCGAAACATTTCGACTTTAATCTCGAAACATTTCGACTTTAATCTCGAAACATTTAGACTTTAATCTCGAAACATTTCGACTTTAATCTCGAAATTCTAGAGGTTTTTTTTTTTTTACAGATTTTTTTTTCCATCTTTGCGGTTCAGGGCTTCTTTTCCCACCAGTGTTTTAAAAAAAAGTCACCAGCCACCGCCAGCGTTTTTGATCATTTTCACAAAAATATGTTGCATAATTTCGGGTCATTATTGGTGAAATACACTTTCAACCACATTACATTTCGTAAGAATCCGAGCAGAGGCCGTACGTTTAATCTTATCGTACGAGTCAACGTGCCACATAAAGTTGGGCCAGTTCTTCACCAGCGCAGTTCTTTAGCTACTAAAAATATATAACAACTTTATTCTCGAAACGTTTCGACTTTAATCTCGAAACATTTCGACTTTATTCTCAAACATTTGACTTTAATCTCAAACATTTCGACTTTAATCTCAAACATTTCGACTTTAATCTCGAAACATTTAGACTTTAATCTCGAAACATTTCGACTTTAATCTCGAAATTCTAGAGGTTTTTTTTTTTTACAGATTTTTTTTTCCATCTTTGCGGTTCAGGGCTTCTTTTCCCACCAGTGTTTTAAAAAAAAGTCACCAGCCACCGCCAGCGTTTTTGATCATTTTCACAAAAATGTCATACCCCCCCAGAATATTTTGTTGTATGAATGTCTGAACATGCAATATATCAAAAGAAAGAACATACCAAAAAGTTTTATTCTAGCTTTTATTTGTGGGTAAGTTTCATAAAAAAGCAACATTTTGAGCAAAAAGCTGAGAAAAATCCGTCAAGATCGGATTCAGAACGATGATCAAAACATAGATTTTTTACATTGAGTCCATCAACACCCCTAATGCTTGCTCAGTCCTGTAGCTCGTCCTGGGTCGAAATTTCATTCAGTAACATTATCACACACCAGGAGGAACCCAGGGCCCACTGCACCAGCATAAAGTCTGGCAATGGCTCTGAGGATTTGCAGTAACAGCAGTAAGGGAACAATTGGCTAGCATATGGAGGTCTGTGCTACCCTCCAAGGATATTCCTCCTCAGACCATTACTGACCCACTGCCAACCTGTCATGCTGGATGATAACGTTCCCCACGGCATCTCACGGCAAGGACGTCGGGCCCTCATGCCACCCTCATGAAGTCTGTTTCTGACAGTTTGGCACACCAGTGTCCTGCTGGAGGTCATTTTGTAGGACTCTGGCAGTGCTCCTCCTGTTCCTTTTTGCACAAAGGAGAAGCTACCGGACCTGCTGCTGGGTTGTTGCCCTTGTATGGCCTGTCCAGCTCTCATGTATCAGCCTATCTCCCGGTGTCTACTCCATGCTCTTGAAACTGTGCTGGGAGACACACCAAATCTCCTTACAACGGTATGTATGGATGTGCCGTCCTGGAGGAGCAGGACTGCCTGTGCAACCTGATTGGGTTGCAGGTACCCTAACAAAACCCAAAATTGGAAGACAAATCAGTCAAGAAGAATAAGGAGTGAACAATTGTCCATGGCCACCCCCTGCAAAATCATTCCCTTTTTGGGGGTTGACTTGCTTTTGCCTCTCCAGTGCACTTGTTATCACTTTCATTTGCACCAAAGCAGTTGAAACTGACTCCCAATTCCTAATTATACACAATATTATTGATATCCCTGAAGTTTAATTGACTTATTATTAGGTATACTGTGATGAACCCATTTAAGCCCACCGGCAACTATAGTTGCTCTGGTCTAGCTGTCATTTTCCTTTTGTAAGTATTTTTCTAGATGTTATCCATGTTTATGCTTCCATGACATGCAAGCAAACAACCAAATAAAGGATTTCAAGAAGTATTCATTTTTTGACAAAAATGCATTTGCCCACATATCTAAATGTAGGAAAGATGTTGAATAAGCCCTATTTCTAAAACCGGTGGAGTGTTCCTTTAAAATTTGACAGGAGAAAACCAGAGAATAAACCGCAAACCCAGATGGAGTACTGAAGAAAAATAACAATTGAGCGGAAATGTACGAGGGCAGAGCCAGGCTATACTGTTGGGGCAACTTAATGACTACACTTTGTTCTGCACTGTTCCACCACTTTAAGACAAATGTATTTATTGTGTTTTCATATTCAAAAGATTATAAGATAGATGTAGCTTTTTTTGAGTTTGCATCAAATATTCTTTGACTTTTATACATTATAAATTTGTTTTTGAATAAAGATTGATCTGTTGAAAGCAGTTATTTTGAGTTATGCCAAATGTTCTCCTTCTAATCAAATTTGACATTGAAGGGGTGCTTACAACATATTTGCCCACTGGCAACTATAGCAACCCTCAACCCCAAGGCTTGTGGGTTGATCCTGGTCAGCAGTGCTGAGAATTTACCAGCGGTGGTCTGTGGAGGGACAAACCGGCAACAGGGTGTTAGGTGCCCAAGGCTCATTGATGCATGAGGCAACGAAGGTTATCCCATCTGGTCTGAGCCAACAGGTCTGGCACGTCACAAAATGTTAATGATGTTATGGGAGGAAGTGCACTGTGCATCGCACACTGCAGTGTATAGGGCAGTGTAGCCGCAGACCAATCAGAGTGCCTATTGAGTGACCCCAGTCCACTGTCAAAAGTGACTAAAAATGTGAGCATCGGAACTAGACTTCGAGCAACGAAAGAAGGTCACCTGGTCTGATGAGTCCCGTTTTCTTTCACATCACGTGGACGGCTGTGTATGCTGGGGAAGTGATGGCAGCAGGATGCATTGTGGGACAATGGAGGGAGAGTAATGGACAATGTTCTGTTGGGAAATCGTGTGCCTGGCCATTCATGTGGATGTCAATTTGACACCTACCACCTAATTAAACATTGCTGCAGATATTGTTGCCTTCATGCCAATGGTGTTCCCTGGTGGAAGTGTCCTCTTTCAGCAGGATAATGCACCCTGCCACACTGAACACATTGATAAGGAATGATTTAAGGAACATGATGAAAGTTTGTGGTGTTGACTTGTACTGCAAAGTCCCCAGATCTCAATCTGACAGAGCAAATTTGTAGTTATCTTTATAGTTATCGTTCTTGGGGCCAGATTTACTAAACAGGACAAATTAGCGTGAAGGCACAATCCCATAAAAGAGCAGATGTGAAAGTGGAAAGTTCAGAGTGTGATCTACTGACAATGATGGATAATTTCCATAATGACCAACACAATCTACCAGAGCAGGGCAAATTAGTGTCTGCTTTAAGACTTGCTTTTTTGGGTGGTATAATGGCGCAAATAGCAGTAGGCTAAATCGACAAGTGCAAACCTTAGTAACCTTGCATGATTAATTTAAATACTCCCCTCTCATGAATTTTGCGTCTGAAAGGAAAACTTCTACAAATGCATATGCAACAAGGTCAGCCGCATAAATAACCCTGTCCAATTTTTCACTGCATGTCTTTACTAAATCCTGAGTAGTTTTTTTGACGCGAAAAGAGGGTTTGTGCTGGCGCTAGCTGTTAGTAAATCTGGCCCTTGGTGTAAACAGGCATTTACAGTGAGGCACGTTAAATTAAACATTAAAATACTCGCTGTATCAATAGTATAGCCACAAGATATAAACAATATGCATGCTAACGTGGAAAAATCTGGAAAGAAATCACCAAAATTACTGTAAAAAAATGACTGTGAAACCAACTATACAACTCATATGATACACATTAAAATAATTCAAATGATATGCTTCATGTTTCCGTGAAACTTAAAATCCTCCATGAATTTGCTCATTAAAAAAAAAAAAAAAAAATTGATCGAACAGCTTCTGAACCCAGAATATTCCTTTAATTAATCTTTAAGCTAAAAGCTGCATCATTCCTCTGTTTTCAAAATAGACTGAATTATTGCGTTCTGATCAATTAAGATAACAGCCCTATTAATTATTATAGAAATATCGTTATCTTGCAAACAATTTCCTGCTTGCTGTTTTTTAAAGTGACATGATTTCCACCACAGCTGTTAACAAAACAGAAATACATCTCACAATTCTACTGCTTCCCCTCATGATGGACAGGCCTATATCAGCATTTGTACAATGAACAGTCGCTTTTGCAATAATTCACGCTATAATAGGCTGACCCATCACTCATAGCTGCGCGGTGTATCTGCAAACATTTGTGCATTCAACAGCGATGCCAACTTGTCAGTCATCTGGGGCGCGCATTAATGTGACGGCTGCTTTAGCAGTCCCGACGCGTGTGTACATTTGCATGACTGACAGGCGCATCTCGGTCATGGTCAATGATGCGTGGCCTCCTGCTGTGACGGGCATAATTACACCTGTATGCGTCCTGTACACCTCTGACACGCGCCTCTTCACACTGACCACAAAAAATTATGCATGTTGGGTTCCAATTCATTTTAATACGCTCTTGTTGCCTTCTGATACGTGTTGCCTTCATGCTGCTGTATTTCTTCTGGGGTTTCAAGATGCCGTTTTACTGGATCCGAAACCTTGCACCAAGACATCATATCCTTACGCATCCCATCTGGAGTCATGTTGGATAAATGCGAGAACGCTAGATCAAAACTGCAGGATCACAGTGCTTATTAATTGTCATGTTTCTGTTTTAACAAACAAACTGTTTATTGTTCATGTTAAAACATTTAAAATCAATCTCACAATCATGTACAGTCATTTGCACCATTTATCTTCTGTGTAACAGTTTCTGCAGTGTGCAACTACCTTATCTTAAGAAGAATTAAAGGGATAGTTCACCCAAAAATGAAAATGTTATGTTTATCTGTTTACCCCAAGGGCATCCAAGATATACCCCTAGCACAAATGAAGATTTTAACTCCAACTGCAGTCTGTCTGTCGTATAATGCATCTGAATGGTAACAAAATCTATCATAGTAAAAAAAAACATGCACATAAAAATCCGGTAAAGCTTTAGATTACGGCCCGGAAAGTACTGCATAATTAAAGCGAATTTACAGCATAACTTTCTGTAATTATAGTGTAACTATAAAGTAAGTATGTATAGGTATATGGGAACAATATGTAATATTGGGGGAATAAAGCGGTAACTATCAGGAAAATTAACCAATTATTTATACTGTAATTATTTTTTAATTAAGGGGTAATTATCTGTGTAGTTACAGGTTAAGTATAAATCTGCGGGCTGTAAATTAAAGTGGCTCTTGTTCCCCTCTTGTTTCATATTAAAAAATCCATATTAAACTCTGCGGCTCGTGACAACACATTGATGTCTTAAGACATGAAACGATCGATTTGTGCAAGAAACCGAACCGTATTTATATACAGGTCCTTCTAAAAACATTAGCATATTGTGATAAAAGTTCATTATTTTCCATAATGTAATGATAAAAATTTAACTTTCATATATTTTAGATTCATTGCACACCAACTGAAATATTTCAGGTCTTTTATTGTTTTAATACTGATTATTTTGGCATACAGCTCATTAAAAGCCAAAATTCCAATCTCAAAAAATTAGCATATTTCATCCGACCAATAAAAGAAAAGTGTTTTAATTTTAAAAAAGTCAACTTTCAAATAATTATGTTCAGTTATGCACTCAATACTTGGTCGGGAATCCTTTTGCAGAAATGACTGCTTCAATGCGGCGTGGCATGGAGGCAATCAGCCTGTGACACTGCTGAGGTGTTATGGAGGCCCAGGATGCTTCGATAGCGGCCTTAAGCTCATCCAGAGTGTTGGGTCTTGCGTCTCTCAACTTTCTCTTCACAACTTTCTCTTCTCTTCAACTCTTCTCTTATCCCACAAATACCCCTCTATGGGGTTCAGGTCAGGAGACTTGGCAGGCCAATTGAGCACAGTAATACCATGGTCAGTAAACCATTTACCATTGGTTTTGGCACTGTGAGCAGGTGCCAGGTTGTGCTGAAAAACGAAATCTTCATCTCCATAAAGCTTTTCAGCAGATGGTAGCATGAAGTGCTCCAAAATCTCCTGATAGCTAGCTGCATTGACCCTGCCCTTGATAAAACACAGTGGACCAACACCAGCAGCTGACATGGCACCCCAGACCATCACTGACTGTGGGTACTTGACACTGGACTTCAGGCATTTTGGCATTTCCTTCTCCCCAGTCTTCCTCCAGACTCTGGCACCTTGATTTCCGAAAAATCATCCAAAAAAGTACTTTGGACCACTGAGCAACAGTCCAGTGCTGCTTCTCTGTAGCCCATTTCCTGCACACGCCTGTGCGCGGTGGCTCTGGATGTTTCTACTCCAGACTCAGTCCACTGCTTCCGCAGGTCCCCCAAGGTCTGGAATCGGTCCTTCTCCATAATCTTCCTCATGGTCCGGTCACCTCTTCTCATTGTGCAGTGTTTTCCTTCCCACAGACTTCCCACTGAGGTGCCTTGATAAAGCACTCTGGGAACAGCCTATTCATTCAGAAATGTCTTTCTGTGTCTTACCCTCTCGCTTGAGGGTGTCAATGATGGCCTTCTGGACAGCAGTCAGGTCGGCAGTCTTACCCATGATTGCGATTTTGAGTAATGAACCAGGCTGGGAGTTTTTAAAAGCCTCGGGAATCTTTTGCAGGTGTTTAGAGTTAATTAGTTGATTCAGATGATTAGGTTAATAGCTCGTTTAGAGAACCTTTTCATGATATGCTAATTTTTTGAGATAGGAATTTGGGGTTTTCATGAGCTGTATGCCAAAATCATCAGTATTAAAACAATAAATGACCTGAAATATTTCAGTTGGTGTGCAATGAATCTAAAATATATGAAAGTTTAATTTTTATCATTACATTATAGAAAATAATGAACTTTTATCACAATATGCTAATTTTTTTAGAAGGACCTGTAAATATATTTTTACCTTAAATACACCACTTTGTCCAACAGTCTTCTGCGCATGATCACTTCTGGTGAGTGAGGTCAATGTACACGATATGGTGTAGAGATACGTGCAAAAGATCACTTCCGGTGCTTGCGTAAACTACGCCATATCATGCACCGGCCTCACTTACCGGAAGTCGTCACGCGCTCAAGCCTGTTGGTGTCACATGCCTGTCCTGTCTTGTGTGCACATGTGGGTTTTGTCATGTTGAGCATGTGCTCCTGTCATTGTCTGATCCCTCCCCCTTATCTGATTATTGGTTTCATTTGCCCCACCTGTGTTCCCTGATTCCCTGCTTGATTTGTTCCCTTTATATACTCCTTGTGTTTGTCAGTCTTGGTCGGATCAGTGTTATGTCTACGTCTCCCGTTTCCCCGTGACCCATTTGGTATGTGTTCTGTTCTATTGTTTATGTGTTTTGCCCCCTAGTGGGTGTTTGTTTTGTATAATATTAGTTTTTGTTAAAAAATCCCCCTTATTACTGCACTTGAGTCCTCGCACCAGTTTTCCTTGATTGTAACGTGACAGTTGGACATAGTGGTGTATTTGAGGTAAAGA
Organism: Gobiocypris rarus; assembly: GCA_023029165.1. Lineage (NCBI taxonomy): Eukaryota > Metazoa > Chordata > Actinopteri > Cypriniformes > Gobionidae > Gobiocypris > Gobiocypris rarus. The sequence goes on along the minus strand of CM040915.1, from coordinate 28,679,024 downwards.
ATATATATAAACATTGTTCATTAACCGCACAAACCGATCGTTTTGTGTCTTAATATATCAATGTGTTCGTCACAAGCCACATGGTTTAATATGGATTTGTCTGTGCATGTTTTTTTAATGTTTTTTTACTCTCATAGATGCATGTTACCATTCACATGCATTATACGACTGTCAGACTGCAACAGTTGGTGTTAAAAGTCTTAATTTGTGTTCTACTAAAGAAACAAAGTCACCTATATCTTGGATGCCCTGGGGGTAAGCAGATAAACATTGAATTTTTATTTTTGGGTGAACTATCCCTTTAAGAGAGATAGATAGATAGATAGATAGATAGATAGATAGATAGATAGATAGATAGATAGATAGATAGATAGATAGATAGATAGATAGATAGATAGATAGATAGATAGATAGATAGATAGATAGATAGATAGTGTCAGTGGGGACAATAAAATAGGTATCTATATATTATACTAGTCAATTATACACAGGACACTGTTGGATTTGTTGATTATTTAAAGCAAGACACTGGAGGCAAAAACATGTTTTATGTTTAAGTTTTTTTTCATAGCTTGCCATTTCAGACTAGTGTAAAGGAAAACTCAAAAATAGTTTGTATTATTGCACTTCATCTGTTTGCGTCTGAAATGGCTGTTTTCTCAAAATGATTTTTTCTTTCTTTTCATGCACTGACTCGCCACTAAAGTAGCACTTACATACATCAAATGTTAGTTTTCCCCCCATCTATATTCTGAAGGTTTCTACTGAGGGGTTTGTTCATATATCATTTTCCTGATTTTAACATAAAAAAAGCTTTTTCTGGCAGTTGACAGTATTTTCTGATTTATGAAGTGTCTAAAGAGAAATCCAAATCCCCTCGGTAAAACCTTTTAACTCTAATATGTCAACAAAACAAGTATTTTGAAACTGGCTTTATCTTATGTTCAGATTTCTGTTCTGAAAATGTAAGTAAATTAGTGCATATAAGATAATGCCTCAATTGCATATTTAAACATAAAACTTACATGTAATACAAAATTGCAGTTTTTAATGTAATCAATCAGCTGGGGAAGTATGCCAATATATAATGTTTTATTTAATTTATTTTTTTACCTATTCAGCTGGGGTGTCTTGCTTCAAATGGCGCTTTTCCATTACCAGTACTAGCTCAGCTCACCTCGTCTCGGCTCACTTTTCGCTACGTTTCCATATAGTTATAGTTCTTCCACAATAGTAACTGGTCAACATAGCGACGCCGCAGGAAACTACCGTGACGTAATCTACGCGACACACACTCGCTAACCAAACCTCCTTGTTTGACCATGGCGTATTCTTCCGAGTTGCCATAATAGTATCACAATCTCTTGCCAAACTATTTAAAAATGGCACGGTTATTCAGGATACTCCGTCTGGCGCATGCAATGATGACGCAGTGAATAGACGATTCTAACAAATCTCTCTGACCAATCAGCAGTCTGCTGTGTTTTCACCTCACATTTTATTATCGCCTCAGCTCACTCAGAACCTCGCCAGAGGTGATACAAAAAAAGTACCTGGAAGCAGGTACAGGTACAACTTTTACACAGTGGAAAACCAAACAAAGGCGAGGCGAGCTGGTACTGTGTAGTGGAAAAGCCCCAAAAGACTGCATTAATCAAAATGTACCTGTTTACTTTTTTTTAGGGTACGTTTACGCGACATTTTCAAAATGTAAAAAAGTTGCTCCTTTGCGTTTTTGAAGTTTCATGTACAGACAACAACAACGTCAAAACAATCCCCGTTTTCAAGAATCCCTGAAAACAAATAAAAACTGCATGTATTATTCATAACAGGCCAGTAGATGGCGATGTATCTTTGTAAAGAAACACTACACATCTATAGACTGAACATGTTATAGCCTACACATGCACATGATGTCACTGCTTTCAGAAATTCGAGACGTGGCATCGTTCAAAAACATACACTTTGAAACCCGTTTTCAAAAGTTTGCGTTTTCAGGCGTCCCAAACGCCATTGTCGTGTAAATGAATGGCCAAAACACAAAAAGACTTCCGTTTTAAGTTTAAACTGCTGTCGTGTAAATGGCCCCTTAGTGCACATTCGTGGTCTCACTATGAATTGTTTATCACTAAAATAAATGGTCCCCATAATCAAAATGAATCAAAAAAGGTCCCAAACCACTCCCTCCAGTCACGTTTCACTGTCAAATCTATTGCAACTGGATTAAATCTAGTTGCATCATTTTCTTATCTCATTGAATTATAAAAGGAACATTTATTTTACATTGACTAGCACACATTTTGTTGCAAGCAGATCCTCTGCACTCCAAAGCTCTTGGATCCGCCATCCTTTATCTTTTTCTTGCACACTGTATAAAAGGCCCCGATATACTCACTGCAAAGTTCTTTTTCATTTTCGCTTGGGGGTGAAAAGAAGTTTGATATATATGAGCAGTGATATACTGTCGAACATCTGATGTTGCTTACACTGCTGAGAACAGCAGTTAGATGAATATGTAAATATGTGCTGCGCGCTTTCCTCTCAATAACAAAATGAACACACAACAAATGAGAAAGCAGCAAGCATTTTTTTAAATAAAGCATAAGAAAAGCATCTGATCATAGCAATGTGGATACGTTTGCACACACGCTCTGCAATTTCGACACTCTAGTAAAATCACATCGCGTTTATTTATATATCACTTTATACAATAGTTTGCTTAAAGGGGTCATATAATGGTACATGCACTTTTACAAGTTGATTGTTCGGAAATTTGTGTTGGCAGTGCCTGTGCCACGATTGTTAATTGACAGCAGCGTTTCAACACAGACCCGCCCTGAGCGAGCTGTCATCATAGTCCGCCGTTGTTGATACGCTGGAGCAGAATGGCGTCTAAGCGATTGTGGTGTTCTGTTCTGGGGTGTAATAACGTCATTTTGATGTTCCAAAATCCGAACCGCTGAAGACGCAGTGGCTGAGTTTTGTTTTCGAAGGGAATATTCCCCCCGATCAACGCCAATGCTTTCATGTTTTGCGCGAATCATTTCTGACCAGACTGCTTTATAAACTAGGGTCAGTATAAAGCAGGTTTGCTGAGAAGCTGCTCATGAAAAAAGGATCGGTACCAACTATTCGTGTTCCTGCATCACCTCCAGAATAAGTGACTGTAACGTCTTATTAACCTTTATAATAATCTTTGCAAAACGCTTGCACGCTTCACGATGAATGCGGCTAAAGTTTACAGGGTAACGTTAAGTTACATTACGGCATGCTTTCTATGTATGACGTTCTCAATATAATTTATAATCCCACGTCATGACCATTAGCTGTAACGTCAATCTACCAATGAACTATCGTATACATCAGTAAACACATAGCATTCGTATCTCACTGCTACCCTGCCAGTACATACAAAGACAGATCAAAGTGACATGTTAACCAACCATTCAGAAACGTCCTGTTCGAGCCTTAATTGTCGAACTTCGTTGCGATGTCATCTTGTTCCGGGTCCGACTCCGGTTCAAATTTATACGATTGCACAGATGTGTCCTCAGAGACCCCAGTTGCCATTCTTTCTCCAAAATATACCCTCAACTGTTGTCAAGGCAACACTCCACGTGTGTTGTGTCAAAACGCACCACAGAACAGAGGGGCGGGCTGAGTAAAGCTCATTATCATTTAAAGTCACATGTACTAAAATGGCTTGCTGAAAACAGAGCTGTTTTTGACCAGGTAAAATTAGTGTTTTCTTAGCCTGACAAGCCAGACACACATCAAGATGTTGGGTCTGGAAAGCTTAACTCCAAGTCTAACAGAGTTGCGGACAAAGCCGATTCAAAAGACCGCTGTTCGTCAGCTTCTTTGTTTACGAGTAGCATGCAGAACCTCCGCAACTCTGCGGTGACGTACCGCCATTATGTTAAGCATGCCCCCAACCGACTTTACACACGCTGTGATTGGCCTGACCAGAGTTTGGTTTTTCCAGCTCTCAGGTCTATCGAGAGTTGCTAGACTACACTCACGGCAAAATAAATTCTGCCACTAGGGTGCGTCTAGATTTCTAGGATTTCTAGTGGTTTCTTACAATACTAATGTATATATAATAAAGTATATTACGAACTTTTCAATTAGACACTAAAGAATCATATTAACTTGGCATTACATGACCCCTTTAAAATGAAGCAGCTTTATCATATTAAACATTAAAATCAGTGTCAGTAGCTATGTTTCCATCCACCTATTTTTATGCACATTTTGGGATATCGCATTTAAAAAAAATGCTAAATGGAAATGCCAAGATGCGCATAAAAATAGGTGTTTTGAGTCGGATACATTTTCTATCCGATACAAAAACATGAGCATAAACTACAATGGAAATTTACTGAATAAATTCCTCGATGCGCATTAAAAAAAAAAATCATGTGACTTTCATGATGTAACAGCATAACTGCATCTGAAATGCTGTTTTGGTCATTCAGAAATCTGTTGTCAAAGATGTTCGGTATATTTCCCTCCTAGAACTGTCTTACATAACTGCGTTCCCAAACAGCAGCATCTGCCTCCGAAAGCAAGACAACAAGTTTATTGAGATGCACGAGTTTCTCTGAGATGCAAATTATTTATTATATCCAAAATTATTATATATGGTGGCTTCTCCTATGTTTCTTAGTGATTTTTAGCGGCAGTTCATCAGGAAGTGACGAATATGGATGGAAACACTGCTTTATTCGCAAATGTTTTATGCAATATTGCAATTTTCCGCTTAAGTTACATTCGCAACTTTGGATGGAAACATAGCTAGTGTCTCTCTCATCAGAAGTACAACTTCATTTTCTACTATAAAGCAGCTATCCAGTGTGTTCATGTTTTCACTCACGGACGTGTGACCTCGGTGAACTCAACAGAAGAAATGAACTAGAAAAAATGTTCACTTCAAAGAAGGCGGAGCCTCAGAGCCACACTAACCTATTATGTAATCGCCATGGATCAATGGAAGTGGTGTTTACCAGCCAAAACAAACTTTTCTGGAAAGTTCGCTTTGGCAAGCAGTTTCAAACTCCCCAAACAAACTTAATTTTGGCCTGATATTGTTAGAAATGACGCCACATAAGTTCGTTCTTCAATTTCGCTTGAAGTATATCGGGGCCTTATGAACTCCCAGTGATACTAAATAAGTTGCTGATGAGGATTTCTGAAATATAAATATGTGTACAGATTGCTGTAATGCTTTTCACACCTAAAAAACAATGAATGTGCAAAATAATAGGTTTAAGCAGTTCTCCATGAATGGCCATCCTCCCAGAGCGTCCTCTCATAGTCAGTCCAACACGTAAAGCTCCATCCACATGGCAACAGGAATTAGCCAGTGATCCGTTTGAGGCAGTTTGAGATCTTTTGAAGGCTCTGGTAAGAGTCACGTCTTCTGCGATCGTGGAAACGCTGTGGTTGCCGTGTTATTTCTCGGTAACGGCGGAGGACTCCAGTCCGGCTGGTAGAAATGGATGTTGAATGTCCGAGCCCAGTTAGCAAATACCCGCTTCTCTGTGATGAAGCGATGGTGGCTGCCTCGACGGCCTCGCTCGTGGGAGATGTACATGGCACATTCGTCCGGACCCGTGGGTTCGTAATAGTGATATGGGACAGAGGGGCGCTGAGACTCCCTGTACACAATGAGAGCAGAGATTAAAATGGGGACCGTGTCATTACATTTCTCGATTCCCAAATTAATCCTGAGCTAGAAATTCGTTTTCAAGGCAATTAACCTGATTTGGTTCAGAGAATAGCTTGCTTTAAGGGGAATAAATTGATTTTATGTAATACATTAAGGTTGCAAAATGGCTGGGGGGAAAGGTCATGCCTCAGCGGGGAATCACAATGAATCATTTAATTTTCGGCTGGGTTATTTTTCCCGTAGCTCTGGTACACAGCAGGGACTGCAGTGGCAATATTACAGACTATACAGGGAGAAAATCAATCAATAATAAATATATAGAAAGATCGGTAACACTTAAGTATAGGGAACACGTAATCACTATTAACTACAACTTTTGCCTTAATAAACTCTAATTTACTGCTTATTAATAGTTAGTAAGGTAGTTTTTGTAGCGTTTAATTTTAGGTGGATTAAGGGATGTAGAATAAGGTCATGAAGAATAAGGCATAAATACGTGCTTTATACATACTAATAAACAGCCAATATCTTAGTAATATGAAAGCTAATAAGCAACTTGTTAAAAAAGTAAGAATTGAACCCTAAAATAAAGTGTTACCAAAAGACCTGATCTTTGACCACATTGCAAATCTGCAATTCATAATATAATTTAAACATAGATTTTGAAACACTGTAAACAATGTAGCATAATGACAAAAAAAAAATGCTTTGTTGATCAGTGACCTATTTCTAATAGGGATGCATTATACCTTGATAACATATCAGTTTTCAACTCATATGAGTGATTTTTTTATTAATTTTTTTATTAAGAGATATTTGATTGTTTATGCTCATTTTTCATATTTTTATATTTAGTTTGCATTTGACGTCACCTATTAATTACTCAAAGTTAATCTTTAATTTAATAACAGTGTTAAATGTAATCCTGATATCAAAAATTATTTTTTTACTAGTAGAAATCTAATTCATGATATCAAGAATTAGAATTTTAACTAGGGAAAATGAATAAAAGTAAAAATTGCTTCCATATTTAGCTAAAAGCTATATCATTTATAATGTCTATCATAACTGCTAAATAAACCTAAAATAACGATAAGCAAATCTCAAAATGAATATGCAGTTTATATACTGTAGTTTTTGGCTGTAACGTGAAAGTAAATATCAGTTTACCAGATAGAATTGTAATATCATGCATTATTATTTCTAGGTCAGTAATAAAGAAAACAAATTTGTGACATTAATCTTATAAATTAATTTTAATAAATGGTCAGAAAGCAAGAATTCATTCAATTTATCAATAAAAGACAGTAAAGCAATATTGGTACACTTTCTATTTAATCTTAATTTCTAAAGAATCCTGAAAAATGGTTGTGTCCACAAAATTATGAAGCAGCACAAATGTTTTCAACATTGATAATAATAATAAAAAAATCAGCATATTAGACATATGTAATACTGAAGACTGGAGTAATGATGCTGACAATTCAGCTTTGCCATCACAGGAATAAATTACTTTTTAAGATATATTCAAATATAAAACTGTTATTTTAAATTGTAATAATATTTCTGTCTTGACTGTATTTTTAATCAAATACATGCAGACTTGAAATCTTACTGACCCCAAACGTTAAATCAGCAAAACATTTTCACAAGTGGTCTCATATTTTAGACCTCACTGTATACCGAAACCCTAAAACAATGCATTGAAATCTGACTTACCTACAGAAATCTGGAGGCACCATGCCATAAACATTGATTCTGTCGCAAAGCTCTAAGGCAATAGTCATTGTGAACCAGCCTGTGCTTAACCATGAGTTAGAGATTCTCCTGAAAAGAGAAACAGAGAGAACATTTCCATTAGAAATTCTGCACACACAAACAGATTTTGTTGCGTTTAGCGTGCCGTCCAGCTGTCAGGATCATTTCTACAACTGAACGTTCTCATCAACTGTTCATCAGTTCTGCCAACCTGCCGTCTGACATGAAAGCCCTTGTGAATCTTTGACAAATAACACATTAATAAAGGAAAACAAACAGCGTTAGTGAACAAAAGCCCGGACGTGATTGATTAGAAGCCTCTGATTACTGTTAAATTACCTCAGATAACAGAGCATCCACTGTCTGGCAAATGCAATGCAAATAATCTCTTGTGCATGTGCTATGATATACAATGGAATTAATCAACATCTAAACTATAACCTCTGCACAGTTATGGTCTCTTCACACATAACATGACTTTGCAATCCACTGCAATGCTTTCCTTTCCTTTTGTTTTAATTTTTTCCCGCATGATATGGCATTCCAAAAAACCCAGCACTCAAGATAAACAAAATAAAAAATGTAAAAGTGCGTCTCTAGACTTTTTTTGTTTAATCATTATTATTTCATTTCACTTCCATGCCTCTCACATTTTAAAATGCAAATGGCCCCTTATGGCTGGTTCACTCTGAATGTTTTTTTTTTTTGTTCCACTTCACTGATTTTTCATTGTTTTTCTAGATAAACATGCACTAGACCAATGTTCACTAGACCAACCCTGTTCCTGGAGGAACACAAACTGCACATTTTGAATGTCTCCATTATCTAACCCATATATCTCTGTTCTTGGGCTGTGTCTGAAATTGCCCCCTTTACCCTTAAATAGGGCACTTATTTGAGGAGACAACCATAATGGTTATCGAGCACACTCATTTAATCCCATAATGCACCAAAATAATGAGTGCACAACCGGCGTATGCTCAACGGCTAGAGAATAGGGGAGAGCGGGGCACAACCTAAAGCTTTTTGACTTTGACTTTGACTTGTGTAAATCCACTTGGGGTTCAGAGTATTTTTTTCCCCCACATTAATTTCACACATCTAGTACAATTATGTGGTTTTGTTTCATTAATAGAGTGTATACTTTTTTCTTGATTTACCCCGAAAGTATGGAAGTTCCCCATAGGTGGGGTACATTGTAATATGTGAGGGAGCACATTGTAACATCACCATATGACAGCTTAAAATGTTATCTGATATAATAAAAAAAAAATCCAAGACAAGCTAAAATGTTTTGTCAATAAAATACAATTATTAACTTTTTCAAATAAAATAATGGCATTTTTTATCATCAAAAATATACACATTTTTGAGTTTGACAATACAGCTATACAGCATAGCTTCTGAACATTGACTCTCAGTCATTATTCACCCCTTTCTCATGGTTTCTCAAAATAATTCATAAAAGTATAGAATATAATAGCGTAGTTCTAATATGGGCTATTAAAACGCGGCTCGTGTCTTCTGCTGTTAGATCAGCATTAAAGAACGATCTCAACTAAATAACAGATATAAGATTATTTAAAACCAGACAAATCTGATATTATTGCAAACACAAAAAAGAGATGAACACAAGTAAGAAAATTACTTTTGCTATGGTTAAATAAATGCTCAGTGATATCTTCCAAAGAGTTTTTTGATTTTGGCACAATTTTTTCTAAATAATGTTGATATGGTAACTAGTAAATACACACAGTTTCGTCATCTTGGCATGTGTGGAAAGTTTTAAACCATGCGCTTTTCTACTAACCCTGCGTTAGGTTGTGCTCCGCGCTCCCCTACCCATAATGAACTGTGACGTTAAGCCAGAATTCCTGCGTCTTGCCAGAAGATGAAGGCGCCCGCAGCTGAATCATCCAACCATTTTCCAAACGGCTGGTCCAATGTGGCTATAGCATAATATACAGGTATAAATACATTTTTACTTGATTATTAAATCAAGGTTTATACATGCTAGTTTCCATGACAGAGTTGAAGATAAATCTTTTCATAAGTACTAGAGCTGCCAGTTTGCTACATTTCAAATGATTTATTAAACAGCAATCACAAACTATGCAAAAGCGAACCGCCCTTCCAGTGCACTCAGTGTCTCATTCACACCTTCAAGTTGACTACATTAGTGGAGTAATGTAGGGAATAGTGAAGTTATGTATGTAATGAAGTAATGAAGTTTTTTTTTTGAACAAAGCCTTGGAGTCTCTACTAACGAGCTGATGAGTTGAATCAGGTGTGTTTGATTAGGATGAGTTCAAAAATGTGTAGTGTTGGTGAGCCTCCAGAAGAACAGGGTTGGGAACACTGCGCAAGACGGATAGCTTTGACTAGGGGTGTCAAAACTCTAAACTCTGTCCTTCAGGGTCACTGTCCAGCAGACTCTAGCTTCAACACACCTGCCTGGAAGTTTCTAGTATGCCAAGAAAGACCTTGATTAGCTGGTTCATACATATACCTGTATGTATGTATATATATATATATATATATATATATATATATATATATATATATATATATATATATATATAAAATATATATATACATACATACATACAGGTCCTTCTAAAAAAAATTAGCATATTGTGATAAAAGTTCATTATTTTCCATAATGTAATGATAAAAATTCCACTTTCATATATTTTAGATTCATTGCACACCAACTGAAATATTTCAGGTCTTTTATTGTTTTAATACTGATGATTTTGGCATACAGCTCATGAAAACCCAAACAATTAAAAAATCTAAAAAAATTAGTCAACCTTCAAAAAAGTCAACCTTCAAATAATTATGTTCAGTTATGCACTCAATACTTGGTCGGGAATCCTTTTGCAGAAATGACTGCTTCAATGCGCGTGGCATGGAGGCAATCAGCCTGTGGCACTGCTGAGGTGTTATGGAGGCCCAGGATGCTTCGATAGCGGCCTTAAGCTCATCCAGAGTGTTGGGTCTTGCATCTCTCAACTTTCTCTTCACAATATCCCACAGATTCTCTATGGGGTTCAGGTCAGGAGAATTGGCAGGCCAATTGAGCACAGTAATACCATGGTCAGTAAACCATTTACCAGTGGTTTTGGCACTGTGAGCAGGTGCCAGGTCATGCTGAAAAACGAAATCTTCATCTCCATAAAGCTTTTCAGCAGATGGTAGCATGAAGTGCTCCAAAATCTCCTGATAGCTAGCTGCATTGACCCTGCCCTTGATAAAACACAGTGGACCAACACCAGCAGCTGACATGGCACCCCAGACCATCACTGACTGTGGGTACTTGACACTGGACTTCAGGCATTTTGGCATTTCCTTCTCCCCAGTCTTCCTCCAGACTCTGGCACCTTGATTTCCAAATTACATGCAGAATTTACCCTCTCGCTTGAGGGTGTCAATGATGGCCTTCTGGACAGCAGTCAGGTCGGCAGTCTTACCCATGATTGCGGTTTTGAGTAATGAACCAGGCTGGGAGTTTTTAAAAGCCTCAGGAATCTTTTGCAGGTGTTTAGAGTTAATTAGTTGATTCAGATGATTAGGTTAATAGCTCGTTTAGAGAACCTTTTCATGATATGCTAATTTTTTGAGATAGGAATTTGGGGTTTTCATGAGCTGTATGCCAAAATCATCAGTATTAAAACAATAAAAGACCTGAAATATTTCAGTTGGTGTGCAATGAATCTAAAATATATGAAAGTTTAATTTTTTATCATTACACTATGGAAAATAATTAACTTTTATCACAATATGCTATTTTTTTAAGAAGGACCTATCTATATTTATATAATGTATGTATATATGGCTGCAGTCAACCACAAATTTGTTTATGAATGAATCAGAGTTTTTGAACAAATTGGTTGAATGAAAAATTCAATGATTCAAAGACTCACTTATTGCAACCTACTAGCGACACAAAACACTATACAGACATAAAGTGCCCCTTTTATGCTATTTTAAAGGTTCCTAATTTTGTTTTGGAGGTATCCTACAACAGATTTACATGCATCCAAGGTCAAAAACACTTAAATTTTCTTATATTCATTGCAGAATCACCTCTTCTCCTATTCTTTACAGTGTCTGAAATGGTTCAATAAACTATTAAGTCTCTCTGAACTCCTTTCTGTGAGCCTACTCTGCTCTGATTGGTCAGATGACCCAGTCTGTTGTGATTGGTCTACCGCTTACTGCTTACCATATCTGAATTTCAGCTCCGGAGGCTTCCTCAGCACTTGATACACAGTTATACTAACAGTAACAATGATTTGACCATATCAATTCAAGTGCCAGTCCTCACCCTTTGGAAGTGCGTGCAGTGGATTTGCTTTCGCATTGCAGAAAACAGCGTCTTCTCGACATGTCGACAACATGGACCAAAATCTTTCAGGCATCAGTTACAACTACAGTGTTTGAGGGCAGGTCAAAGTAGAAGTAATAGGCAGCCAGTGAACACCATAGACTGGCATTATGCAAATTAGTTACAAACCTACGTAGGTTCGTGCAGGAAGTAAGAGTTAAATGCCAACTTCTTCTTATTTTATAATTTAAGAAAAAAGATAGGAATATATGATTATTATTAAATCATCGTAAATAACTTCTTAAAGTTAGGATGAACTCCAACCTGTCTTAAATACCCAAATGTAAGATGTGTAATGAATTTATTGGGTTGTTTCAAATATTAAGCATTACAACATAACAATAGCTAGCTAAATATAATACATATTACAACTAGTAAGTGAAGTGAAGTGACATTGGTTGATCATTTGCGTGCCTATGATGCGCTCACTCAAGCTGGAACTATAGAAAGACAGGGCGCATTCACTCCAGAGAGAATGAATGGGAAAGACCCGCCTTTCATTTTCAAAAAAAAAAAAATCATTTTCATTCTGTTCTTAAGAAAATATGGGCCAGATGGGCTGTTATTGTGCCACTTTACACAGCAATTTCGCTTTTACTGTGGATATAAAAATTGCAGAAAATAGTAGTAATGCTTCATTTCTTGGTCTACTGGCCATTTTACTAAGACATGAAGGGATGGTGCATTCAAAATGCTCAAAAGCAAAAAGATATAGAATTACTCATGCATTATGTACAGTGACCGGAAGGGGACATGTTTGGTTGACTTAGTTTTGTCATGGTCACAACATATTAACTCATGGAAGTCATGGAACTCATGTTCATCCACGCGATGTAAGGTCATGCCCTCAAGATCCTATGTTGAGGGAATTACATATTAATATTAAAATGATAAATGCAAAAATTTGATTAAGAAATGAATATATTAACCTATATTAGGCCTACTATTATATTCTATTGTGCGAGCATGTATCTTTGTACCTCATTAACGTTCTGTATTATGTTACTTAAAGTATATGTTTTGTAAATACTGTAAATGGCTGATATCATGCCAATAAAGTTTTGACTTTATGACTGTAGGCTACTCCAGTATGTGATGATAAAAGAGCATCTGTTTTCATTTACAAGGCTAAAGCTAGATTAGATTATTTTGCCTGTGACAGCACTCAAATTAAGTTTGAATACTTTGTTATTATTAATAGACTATGCCCTGGTTTCACAGACAAGGCTTAAAGGGATAGTTCACCCAAAAATGAAAATTCAATGTGTATCTGCTTACCCCCAGGGCATCCAAGATATAGGTTACTTTGTTTCTTTAGTAGAACACAAATTAAGACTTTTAACTCCAACCGTTGCAGTCTGTCAGTCGTATAATGCATGTGAATGTTAGCAAATAGAGTAAAAAAACATGCACAGACAAATACATATTAAACACTGCGGCTTGTGACGACAATAAATGTTTGGTTTGTGCGAGAAACCAAACAGTATTTATATATATATTTTTTTACCTCTAATACACCATGCATTCGTATGTAGCCTAATCATTACTGGGCTACTTTATCTGTATCTGATTCAGAACAAGCAGAAATGTGTGAGAAATATAAAGATAATTTTAAAGATTTAAGATAACTTTTTTTTTTTTTTAATCACTGATATGCTTTTCATCCTTATTTAAAAATAAAAAATATATTTTTTAATAATATGCATTTCTGATAATCCCTGGTTGCGCAGATTTGTTTATGCATTAAACGCATGGCCACAAGAAAATTATGCTGTTCTATTAAGATAGGATCTCAAGGCCATGACTTCACATCACATCACCACAACATATTTTTACTGTCAGGATTATGTTATGTTTAGTTGTTGCTATGTTCTTGTTTTCCCTCTATGTCTCCTTGGTGACTCATTATGAGCTCTTTTGTTGGTATAGTAACTTATTATTGCCACCTGCCTCTTGTTAGGTTTCCTTTGTTTCAGTTACTTACTCCTTGTTGGTTATCTTTCACACAACCGTTTTCAACAAAAAATGCAAAACTTTGTTTTGGCCGTTCATTTATAAACAGTGTTTTGGGGGCTTGAAAATGCAAGCTTTTGAAAACGAGACCATTATCGTCTCTGTGTAAACTATAAAAAAACGTGAATTTGTAAAAAAGGTTTTCGCGAAGCGGTAAACAGGAGTTGTTGTCAAAGATGATGGGGACACTATTCTGTAACAAGCACCCTCCTTTGGATGAGACGTTAAACCGAGGTCTTTGGTCTCTGTGCCAAAATCCCAGAATGTCCTTCGGAAAAAGAGTTGGGGTGTAACCCCAGCATCCTGGCCAAATTTGCCTATTGGCCTCTGTCCATCATGGCCTCCTAATCATCTCCATATAGATATATACATATATACATATATATATATATATATATATATATATATATATATATATATATATATATATATATATATATATAAAAAAACATGGCCTTGGTCATCCTCTCCTTAATACAGTGCAGTCGCCCTGTCCCATGTGCAGAAAAACACCCCCAAAGCATGATGCTACGACCCACATGCTTCACAGTAGGGATGGTGTTCTTGGGATGGTACTTATCATTCTTCTTCCTCCAATCACGTTTAGTGGAATTATGACCAAAAATTCTCATCTGACCACATGACTTTCTCCCATGACTCCTCTGGATCATCCAAATGGTCATTGGCAAACTTAAGACGGGCCTGGACATGTGCTGGTTTAAGCAGGGGAACCTTCTGTGCCATGCATGATTTCAAACCATGACGTCTTAGTGTATTACCAACAGTAACCTTGGAAACGGTGGTCCCAGCTCTTTTCAGGTCATTGACCAGCTCCTCCCGTGTAGTTCTGGGCTGATTTCTCACCTTTATTAAGATCACTGAGACCTCACGAGGTGAGATCTTGCATGGAGCCCCAGTCCCAGGGAGATTGACAGTCATGTTTAGCTTCTTCCATTTTATAATGAATGCTCCAACAGTGGACCTTTTTTCACCAAGCTGCTTGGCAATTTCCCCATTGTGGAGGTGTACAATTTTGTCTCTAGTGTCTTTGGACAGCTCTTTGGTCTTGGCCATGTTAGTAGTTGGATTCTTACTGATTGTATGGGGTGGACAGGTGTCTTTATGCAGCTAATGACCTCAAACAGGTGCATCTAATTTAGGATAATAAATGGATTGGAGGTGGACATTTTAAAGGCAGACTATCAGGTCTTTGAGGGTCAGAATTCTAGCCGATAGACAGGTGTTCAAATACTTATTTGCAGCTGTATCATACAAATAAATAGTTAAAAAATCATACATTGTGATTCCTGGATTTGCACCTACGGTGACAATTTCAGACCCCTCCATGATTTCTAAGTGGGAGAACATGTGGTGGGCGTTCTGGCGAAATATGGTGGATCCAGGTGGGTGCTGCACATTAGTGTTGGTTGAGGAGATTCCCCCTTCCATATGTAAAGTGCTTTGAGAACCCAGAAAACCGCTTTATAAATGTAACAAATTATTATTTATTATTATTCTCCTTGCATCTTCATTGTCGTGCATGCCACATGTTACAATCATGTTACCACGATTTGATGGCTGCATCCAGAAATCACATACTTCCCCTTCTTTATAGTAGGTGAAAAACAGTATGTGACAAAAGTAGTATGTCTAAATTCACAGTACTCATAAAAGTCTAGGCAGAAAGTTCCCGGATGAGCTACTACTTCCGGCAAGATTCTGGAGTGTGCATACGATGGACACTTTATCAATGGAGATGAGGCGATGCAACTGACGCTGTAGGTAACGTGATAAGTACAACATGGCGGATGTAGTACAAACAGATTACATTCATAATACATACAATCATACTTTATAGAACATACTTTTTTTGTGGTTGTGAAGTAATTATACTTTTTCAAAATAAATCGAGAGTATGCAATTTCCGACGGTACCAATATGTCATGGCCACCACAAATATATAACTGTAATGAGTCCACTGCAGGCAAGTTTATAGAACTCAAGTGCAGCTTTTTTTCCATCACAACATAAAACAACGACTTCACCATGACTTCTTCACAACTTCACCAAACAACAGTTACAGGAAACAATCGCAATACTAGACAAAGATGCAAACATGAGGGCTTAAATACACAGAGACTAATAACTAACAAGACTCACCTGTGAACAATCAAGACAATGAACCAATGACAGAAATGAACTGAGAACCCACATGACTAAATAAACCATTGACAACATGACACAAGAGACTAGGGAAGCACATGACATGAGCACATGAGGGTACAATGGAATCACATGACACCAGTGGCCTGTTGCACAAAGCTGGTTTCAGTTGCTACCCAGGTAAGTTCAAGATTAGTTTGAGCAAACTCTGGTTTTTCGGGCTCAAGAAGGTGGATTGGTTTTTAGCAGTGTTAATCACCATGGTAACTTACACTACACAGCTAACCTGCTCTGGAGCAGGTTTTATTCTGGGTTAGAGATCACAAACTCAAACTGGACCAATCAGCTGCAAGTAAAACTCACACCAGTGAAAAAACTTTAGAGACAAAATTGCTCATCTTTTGGTGCAAATTATTTATTATATTTATAATATATGAATTATAATTACTTTTAATTAACATAATATATTCATATAATTATATTATATTGACAAGTAGCCAAATATTAATATAAATATAATATAAAAAAAATATTTTAAACAACGTGTATTTATTTGAGCTCTTTGTGAACCTATAATTATTAGGCATATTTCTTTGATTAACATCATGCATTGATATTGTCAGATATTCTTTCAGCTGCCTTCTTAAATTGACGCTGCAGCATAAGTGTTTATTCCTGCTTTAAACACATTTAATTTCATGATAATTTTCAGAACCATCTCTCAATCTTCAGAAGAGAAGTGAATCGAACAGACACTGTGATTGGCTGTTTGCCGCATGTCACGCTTTCAGGTGCACGCGCTTCAGTGTTAATTGCAAACTCTGGATTAAACCTGAGTTGACAGAAAAGTTTATACCAAGCTTTGAGAAACAATTGAACTTGATCTAAACCAGGTTGGATTTATCTGGATTTGTCAACTCTAAACCTACTCTGAAACTCAAAGTTTGTTCAGCTAGCTTCATGCAACAGGCCTCAGGAAACATGACAATGAACATACTAGGATGACCATATTTTGATAACTGAAAACCTGGACACTCAGTCCGGCAATGAGATACTTAAATGATACCCGAGTGCCAGTCAATTTAATGGCCCAAAAGTAATGAAAACAGGACATGTCCTGGGAAAACAGGACGTTTGGTCACCCTAATGTAACAAGAACCTGACACATGACACAGAACCAACACACTAGACATTACAATAACATGTCCATTTATGATCACCATAATTATGGAGGTGGAATAACTAATAAAAATTAAAATAATTATCTGTAATGGACGTGTAGATTTTCTGGAATTTCAGCCGTACCTGAAGTGCAAATAGAGGTTGTTTGAAAGTAAAATATTCAAGGATAAAGATGTCCCTAAAGACATTATCGTATTGTGTCACTTGAGGGTTAAATTAAATCAATAAATATAATTTTTTTGTGCTAGTTTCTTTCAATGATTCTTCAGAAGAAACAAATTATTTCTGGAATGTCACACGACTTTACACCACTGACTGAGTCTTTGATTAGAGGATGATGATATTTAACAATGTTCAATACATGAAGAGCACTTACAGAATGTGTGTGGTACAGTTATACATGAGACTGATCATAAATTCAAGGCGGCAGAGAGGATGACCACAGCCTCTGCAATTCAATAGCCAAAGATTTCAAGTGTGAGTTTGTGTTTTACCCATTAAAGTAACTATAAAAATGAGTTACCAAACATTATATTCAACATTCAATATCCGGCAAGTGCTATCCAGATATCATGGAAACATATCACTTAGATTTAAGTTCAGAATCCCTGTGAACACATTTTGACAGACCACATTCTCCAGAGCAGGGTTGTTTTGAAGCCAATGTGACCAGATGCAGGAGAAAACAACAGAAGAACAGACAAACGAACTGCTAAGTCGTGGAAAAACAAAATGCCAGAACATTGGTCTGTGTTTGTGCCACAGGGCTGTCTGTCACTGCCAGGGCAGAGAGCAAAGGCACTGCGGCCCGACTGCCAAGTGTTCCTGCATGACTATTTACATGACCTACAATGCATGAATTATAGCACCATCAGCCTGAATTACTTTAAAAGAAGTCTTGGGTTCTAACTGTAAGAACAGTTTCAGAAGGACCGAGCAGATTGAGGCTCTCAGGGTCCTATGATTCTTTAATAAAGCAATAAGCCATAAGACACCATGCATTACAGTGGTTTTACCGCGGGTAACGGGTGTCCAAAACACGACTAGGGCGGCTTATTGCTTTTGTAAAAAGGTAGCTATATGATAAAAGACATCACTTTTTAATAAAAAAAAGTTGTATTATGTTTAACATTCATAATTAATAAGGAGGAAAGAATAGACAATATATTTATTATATTGAATATAAATGTGTATATATATATATATATATATATATATATATATATATATATATATATATATTATTTCAGATTTCAACAATAAATTGAATAATTTGTATTGCACAACTATACTGTAAAAAAAAAAAAAAATACAGTACCCAAAACAGATCTACAAAGTTGGAACTGAATGATGGTTCTCGCATGTGCATTCTTCCGCAGATACAGATGGAACACAGTAGTAAAATACTCAGTGTTCCACTACTTATTCAGTTACTGAATATACAGTTACCATTACTGAATATACAGTGCAAAAAAAGAAGCATGACCTGTGAAGTCCAATTTGAGAAATAATGACAAGCTTGTGTTAGCAGCTCCGACTACCTCATGCAGACGCGCACTGAAAAGGTCAGAAACTCTTCTGCCTTTTATGTTCAAACCGGAGTCGGACAATGACGGAGAGACTCAAGTGACAACATGTAGAATGCAACAGGATGTTTCTGAATGGTTAGTTGATGAATTTATGTAGCTGATGTGGAGTTGCTATCTTCAAGTCATTGATTAGCATATTCTGTCATGATAATCTATAAATCGCTAGTGATGTCACTAACCCATGAAAAAGCTTGTTCGTTGCAACCGTTCGTTGTAGTCCTTAAAAAGTGATTTCTTTAAAAGAAAATATCTCCCTTTGCTTTGAACTTTGAGCGTTGTAACTTTGCAGATGTTGCAGCAATATTACACACTAACTAAAGTTAAAAAAGTGAAATCAGAATCAACCACCTCTTTAAAAACATACAGTGCCACCACTATTGTCTCAGTTATGTATGTAACCCTCGTTCCCTGAAGGGGAACGGAGGTGCCACGTCGGAGTACAGACGAATAGGAATCTACTTAGAGTGTAACTAAACGAGCCACATTGGCATGCAATGATTGCACCTCGGTTGCACCATGCTATGCCGTGCGGGTATAAATAAAACACAGATGATTGCATCAAATCAGCATTTTGCTGAGGAGCCGAGTATATAGACAGGCACCCCAGCAGGGTACAGAGGACATGGCAACGGGACGTGTCATCTCCGTTCCCTCCTTCAGGGAACGAGGGTTACATACGTAACCGAGACATTCCCATTCAGTCGGTCACTCTAGTCGCCACATCGGTATACCGACGAATAGGAATCCCTACCAAAGTGCCATGGCCTCTGTCCCCTTCCAGTGCCCTGTGTGAGCCACCTGAACTCTCTTACCTGATGAGACGGGGCTCACACCGGGAAGTCCATCACTACTGTTCTGCATGACCCGCTCAGTGATTATTGGATAACACTGGGAAAGCGTGACCCAGAGAACGGGATGCTGCGGAGCCCACATCGTAGCCGAAGGAGTTAAGTGGGGAATGATGCTGAGCCGTAGTCCGCAACGGAGGAGGGGGCTCAGTACCACTGACAGGAAGGCTCTTCCAAGAGAAAGACACAGGCTTCCCGTAGGAGCGCAGTGGAATAATATATGGGATCCCTGTAGGGTCACTCATATAACCCAAGCCCAATACGGGTTCTCATGGATTCATCAGCAGGGGGCCTGATGCCAAATGTTCTGCCACGTCCAGCACAGAGGGTGATGGAGGACTCACAGAGTTTGCTTCTGGAGAGTATGAGTGCCGGAGCGCAGCAAGCTGACAAGAGCCGGGGACTCTCAGTGCTTCTACCCATTTGAGGTGAGAACACAGGAGGAGACCGGCTAAAATCTAGCGAACGTGTTGGGTGTTGCCCAGCCCACAGTTCTACAGATGTCTGACAGTGAGGCACCACGTGCCAGCGCCCAGGAGGATGCAACACTCCTAGTAGAGTGTGCTCGCACCCTGAGCAGACAGGGCACACCTTGTGCTTGGTAAGCCAAGGTGATGGCATCCACTATCCAGTGGGCCATTCTCTGCTTGGAGACAGCCTTTCCCTTCTGCTGGCCTCCGTGACAGACAAAGAGCTGATCTGAGGTTCTGAAGCTTTGCGTCCAAGATTGGCCATAACCCACAGGTTTTCTTGGGTACAATGAAGAACGGGCTGTAGAATCCAGTCTTCATATCTGCTGGAGGGACCGGCTCTATCGCATAGCTGAGCCTGATGGTTCAAATTAGCCAGCGAGACGGGCTAAGAAGCGCTAGCCAGGCCCCCGGAGACCGTGCAAGCGGGACCATAGGGACCACCGGCTTACCCACCATGGGGCAGCGAGGTGGAATGCAGGCTGGGCCGGCTGTCTCGTGGAGGCGGCCCGCAGCGAGGTGAGAGTGTGCTGTGCAACACTTACCTGATTCCACCGGTGGACAGCCGGGATGTGAGGAGGTCATCCACTGCTGCCTGCTGGCAAAGGAGGAGGATGAGTGTGGTCCGGCCACAACTCTCCGAACCCCCTGAGGACCCAGAGATGAGGGAAAATGCTCTTTTACTGTAAATGTGGAACAGAAACAAAACAGAACACAAGATTCTCCTCCTGGCCCTCCTCCGGGGATGGAGTGGTGCGGTCACCGTCTCCAGAAGAGCAGTCCTCCTCATCTCCGGGTCGCCCGTCTAAGGGCCGCTTGCCCTTGTTCTTGCCACCCCTCTTAGCAGGAGCCTGGACGGTCGGGAGGCCTGCTTATGCCCGGCACCATGACTTTGCTTGGGTGGAGGCTGCTGCTGCGACGCAGGAGCGGATGCACACGTAGGCGGCCGCCCTCGGCGACGAGCAGGCTGAGGCGCTGCCGGCAGCGGGGTGGAGACAGCAGCTGACTGTCGTGGCAGGATGTGGCTGATTGGGCAAAGCTCCACGCGTTCCCCCTGGATGTGGAGTTAGGGCACAGTTGCATGGCAACGGCCCATTCCATGGGAGGAACCTGCGTGTAACCCTTTGCAGGTCCGCCATCGAGGGTAGTGAGGGAGGAGGATCCACTCAGCCAGTTTCTGGCAGTAAAAGGTGCTTAGTGATCTCCTCGTGCACCTCCAGGAAGAAAGGAACCGGAGTGGGGCGCTGAGATCCAGCACAGGCCACCCCGAGAAACCAATCATCCAACCTTGAGGGTTTGGGACACAATGGAGGGTTCCACACGAGCCGACTCTCTCGGCGGCCCGGGAAATCATGGCCATCATTTCCGGATCAGTATCAGACACCGCAAATCCTCTCGAAGGAGTCCCCTGCGCCGACACGGTATCTCCAGAAAGTTTTGACCCTCCCTCCGATGCAGCGATGGACATCTGGTCCTCGAGAGGAGCCCTGAAGGATACGAGTGCACACCTCGTGGATGGCCCACCGCGTTCCAAAAGCAGCTCTACTCTTCAGTGCGGAGGGATGAGGGTTCCCCGGGGGTTGGTTCCCTGGGGGAAGCGTGCTCACCATAACCCTCAAATCGACCGCACTACTGCCTGAAGTAACCCTCTGTGGGGGGTTAGATCGAGGCAATTCCAAGATGGTCATAATCCCGCAGTAAGAACATGAGTCCTCCACCAGTGCTGGAAACACGAGATACAGCGCTGGTGACCATCCCTCGATGAAGAAACCCAAAAACACACATATAAAATGTAATCTTGAAAAAGACGCAAGCTCTATCTGTGTAGCTCTGTCAGAAGGACGCTCTCCTTGGTGCTTTTACCAGCCGTAAGAACGGCTTTTTAGCATTTTCCACCTAGCTCACTGAACCAGCTGTGAGAACAGCCTTGTGATTGCTCTTACAAACAATGAAGAGAGATGATCGGAAAACCACATGACCCGCAGCTGTGCCGTCACACCAACACCGACTGAAGAGATTGCTTCCGATAGGCGGCTTCATTCAGGCAGGACTGCGTAGTAAGGAGTGATATCCAGCTTAACCATCTACCACTCGGCTCCAAAGCAAAATGCTGATTTGATGCAATCACCTGTGTCTCATTTATACCCGCACGGCGTGGCATGAGCACCTGGTGCAATCATTGCATGCCAATGTGCATTGGGTCTTTTAGTTACACTCGAAGTAGATTGGCTCTCACGAGCGAGATTCCTATTTCCGACTGAATGGGAAAATGTTGGATTCCTGAACAAAATCCTCTTAACAGCCAGTTCTTTATAGTGAAACAAAAACATTCAGCGCAACCAGCATTATTTGATTACAAATCAAATTAATCGGTAACACTTTATAATAAGCATACAGTAATAAAGAACTTACAAATCATTAATAAAAACTATTCGTTTATAGTTAATTCATAGTTGATTTATATTGTAGTCTCTACATTGTTAATATATTAATAGGCTATATGCATATAGTGAGCTTTTCATTCATTGTAATTTTAATTAACAGATTTATTAATGTTTAATTAGCTTTTAGTAAAGGAGTTGTTAATTGGCCATTAGGAGTAAATAGTTCTCACTATAGATTAGCTCATGGAAAATGGGAAAATGTCATTAGTTAAGTGCTTTAAAGGGGTCATGAACTGCATTGTTTTATGATGTTTCCTAGGGTGCACTTATAATGTTAGAATTCTTTTTACATCAAAAATGGTCATAATTTATAAATAAAAGGCATTTTTCCTACCCTGATTTTAGCCCTCTAGTTTGAACGCTCTGTTGTAAGGGGTGTGTCTGCTGTGAGACTTCAGTGTAAACGCCCCCTGCTGTGATTGGCTAACGTCTTTCCATTTGAAATAGCTAAGTAGCTCTCTCTTTAAGTGCATTTTTACTATTACAGCTCTCATGGTTAACTAATCGTGAAAAGTGTTGCATTACATTTAGATCTATGGCATTATATTAAGATTGTGGCATGAAAGGTTGCAGAGATGAACATTGTAGCCGATCACAGACATGTTGAGCACATTAAAGCAGTGATCTCTTCATTGCAACTCAGTTTCTGTACACTAACAAATGCTTTCATCTTCACTAAAAGTGCAAACGTGATAAAGCTAAGAGATTTGTTGAATAAAACAGGAGTCACTGATAAACTCTTGCTGTTTGATTGAGAGCTGCAGCGCACACTGGTCCAACGATTGCAAAGGCAGCTTTCTTTGATCAGCTTTCTTTATAGAATTTAATCTCTGTTAAATAACTGATTTTTTTCATCTACTAAGAGAAACAACGCAAGTTGATGTTTAGTCACTGGTTTGATTTACTGACACACAGACAAAGAACATCTGACTGTAGATTAATCATCACATTTCAGATCAGGCATTAGAATGAACACATCTTACATGTTGAATTACTGTCGAGCCCAGGCTCTGCACAATATTTTGTAATCTTCAACGGCATGTTTATTGCTTGGTAGCTCGATCTGGTTTAACACCAGGTAGGCCTATGTGATGCGCAAATTGGTGGGCGTTGCTAAACAGGCAGTGATGAAGCGTTGATATTACTCTGCAGAGGTGGTGCTTGCCTCCCTTTGACGTCATAGATCCCCACTTTGAAAAATCAGTCATTTGCTGGTGTCAATAAAAGCTTTTATTGGACTAACAAGGAAGTTTTCAGTTCTGAAATTTACAGGTTATTCTTATAGTATGATATGTCAAAAGCTCAAGGAAAATTTGATTCCTCAGTTCACCCCTTTAAACCAACCTTTACTAGATATTGTATACACACACACACACACACACACACACACACACACACACACACACACACACACACACACACACGTGTATATGTGGTTTACGGTGACTCTCAATAGGCATAATTGTTTTTATATTCTATCCCCCTACACTAAACCTACCCCTGCATTTATATATAAGCAATATGTCACGCTCGTAGCCATGTGATACCACTCTATATCTTACTGCATTATATATATTATACAACAGTTCATAGTAAATAAATAAAAAAATAACAGCGGAGTGTCTTTAAAAATACTCTTTTTTGCAGAACTACTCCATCACTGTAGAAAGAAGCAAAGCAGGACTAAGTGTTGAGGGAGCTGAGCAAGGCCGCTGAAGCGATTGTTACGCAACACACGACTCGCGACTCTATTATGCGAGACTTTTATTATGACGGGACACAGTCGCCAGCACCATTTAATTTCCGCTTTTCAGTATGAGGTAACCAGCTCTGTTTATCATATTACATGAAACAATATCCCACATGGAAACATGTGGGATATTGTAAGAACTCAACTGAATAAAATATATAACTGGTGGTTTTGGATATTTTACTACAAAAATCCAACATAGTGCACCTTAAAAGCTTATTGTATTATGTAGAGTATTATGAGATAGAGATCGACTAAGTGAATGTATTACCTGCATCTAGATGATATTCTTCAGATCAATCTTAGATTCATAATCACAACATCTGTTTCAATATGATTTCTTTGTCCTTTTAACAGTTGGGATTACCCATGGCAGTGCTAGTCAATGGATTTTTTTAAGTTGCATCGTATTGTTGACAACCTTATAAAGGAATAGTTCACCCAAAAATGAAAATTGTCATTAATTACTCACCCTCATGTCGTTCCAAAGCCGTAAGATTTTTGTTCATCTTCAGAGCACAAATTAAGCGCTATCTGACCTCTCCATAGACAGCAATTTAATTAACACTTTCAAGGTCAAGAAAAGTAGCAAAACATCATTAAAATAGTCCATGTGACTCCAGTGGTTCAACCTCAATTTTATGAAGCAACGAGTATACTTTTTGTGCGCAAACAAACTTTATTCAAGACGTTATTCAACAATTTCATTCTAGCCTGTTTTAATGCAATAAAGCATTAAAAACATTATCTATATGAGCTAATTAAACAATAATAATTTGGTTAATTACAGTGACAATGAATGAAGAGCTGCTTGTTTGTATATAGCCTATTAATATTAACAATGTAGAGACTACAATATATTAACTATATATTAACTATGAACTAATAGGTTGCAAATGATTTGTAAGCACTTTATTTATAAAGTGTTAGCAATTAATCTTATAAAGCGGTTCTTTGTACTGAATCACACACATACAGTTTATAACTTTGTTGCATTGTCTTGTGAGACTTAAATCAAGTCTGATTGTTCATTTTAAAGCATGCGGTTAAACAGTTTTCTCAGTAGTATTTTATAAAACCAAACTAGTGAATAAATTGTTTACTACATGTTTGTTATATTTAGTATTGTAATATATGGATAGGATTGTAAAAAGACTGAAAGATCTTTAAAAAGTCTTTGTAAACACCTTTGGCAAGATCTCTTTTAAATTAATTATCAAAATATTCCTTGAAGTGGAAAGTCCCAGATGAAAATCCTTCAAAAGCATGGCTCATTGAAAAGGCATGGTAAAAGCATGGCTCATTGAATATTAATATTGTTACATGACTTGAACTTGTTTTTTGTTTTGGTTTTTTGGACCTTAAGAATCCCTGGTTATTGTTTGTGATTAATGCATTTTGTGAATTTTAAGACAGAAGCAGTTTCTTACTTTCTGTTTCTTAGTAACTTTTGATAGACCAGCTCTTTGAAATTCTTTATGCAAACAAACATGGGAAAACACTGATCAAACCAATAAAGCGACAGCAGCCATCCTTTTCCAGTCCAAGTCTGACATCTAACAGTGGCAGATTTTTGTTGAGCGTGGTTGGTATGATTCTCACAGCAATCTTTTGTCGTCTCTGCTTTTCATTTGCCGCTTTGGAGAATAACACCAAAGAAACAGATACGAGATGAAAGAAAGACACTTTGACGTCTGCAATATGACTACTATAAGGGAAAGAAGCTACAAAACACTCCTGGATAATTCTAAGCCAGTTCATCAGGGGTAATATTTGCATTTCTTACTAACAAGCCTCCAAAGAGTTTTAAGAAGAACTACACTCTGTAAAAATAAAAGTTTTTTTAAATCAACATGAAAAGACATTCACTAGTGAGAGCATCAGGATGCCATATTACCATAACTATGTTAGAGTTCGTTTGAAGGATCAGAATAAAGGTTAAGGTTCCAGAAAGGGGTTTTCACAGTGAGGCCATAGAAGAACCATTTTGGATTTTTATGCATTTGGAATAAGTCCATGGATGTTAAAAGTTCCTTGTGGAACCAAGAAAGCACATTTATTTTTAAGAGCGTACAAAATTACAATCATGACAAATTCATGTCCTGTGGACAAAAATGACTATACCCACACACACACACACACTAAGCTCCTTTTTGCTTTGATTAAGTGGAGATCTTGGCTTAATGTTCAAATCTAGAATCCCACACAAACTGATTTCCCATGTGATCCTGGAGTTAAAAGGGAAAAAGGGGTTGGTCTTCTCAGAAAGCAGTAAATGTGGAATAACAATGGCCTCTGCAGACTTAATTCTAGGACACTTATCATCTTTCCCTTAACACTTTTTTAAAATAAAAAATAGGTCACAAAAAATTAGGTCATGCCATATGCATAGTATTGGCAGGTTGATGAAAACGTCTGCCGTTGCAATCATGTAAATGCACGCAGTTAATCATCTTCTCCAGATCCATTTCAGTTCAGAATTGGGTTTGAAAATATTTAGCTTCATAGACTGTAACATCAAAGTAGTGTATCATCTCATATTTAAGCTTATTTTCTGGTCCGTATCATTACAGATACTGAAATTGGCCTCATATCAAATAATACCATTTGAAATTGACTCTGAATAATAAAGTGCCCATTACCTGTCTTTGCCAGTCTCTCTCTTGAATAGCTCATCAAACTGGAGCATTTTCTGCCAGGAGATGATGTAGACCTTGAGTTTGGGCAGCACTTGGTTCATAAGCCGCAGGTTGTTATAAACCAGCCCTTTCCCGTCACGTCGCATGTAACTGCTGGGTCCCCAGAAGATGAAGACCGTGTCCTGACTGGAGTTGAGGAGTTCATGGCGGCTGCGCAGCACTCTCTGCATGCTTGAATGAGCGATGACCCTCAGGCTGGTGCGGTGACCCACGTCCACCCCGTAGCCACGTGCCGTGGGCGCGTCATTCATTCGGATGACGCACTCCGCCTGATCGATCTCTTTTCCACGACCCCCACCGGTTAGATGACCTGAGCTGGTGACCAGCGCGCAGCTCCTGCAGTGCATCTTCAGAGGCTGTGGGGAAGAGAGAGAAAACATTAGCTGTATGCAAGCATAAAATCATAGTCAGTATTTCATATAGCCTATGCAGTGGTCATTTAAATAATGTATACGTAGCTAAGCAAATGTTATCACCAGTGTACCAGTTCAAGGCAAACAAGATCAAGCTCAAAGCCTTATTGGTTTTTCTGTAACTAAACTTTCATGGCTCAGGGGGTGGGGGAGGGAGTTGAGTTTTATTAAAATGAAGAGATTTCATCTTTTTTTATTTCCTTTTTGTTATATAAAGGAAATTAAACCTTTTCACCATGCCAACGGACTTGTAATCCGAAGGCAAAACAAAATAGGCAAAATCATTGTTTTTTATGCATGGTCAATTGTGATATTTTGGGCTATTTTTCTTTTCATAATGTGTTGTTTCAGATAATTTTGTTGACGAAAACTATTATAAAAATATTTGTCGACAAGCCTTTTTCCCCAAGTGAATAAGACAGGACCACAATAAGGTCATTAACTCTTTCCGGCAAACACAGAATTTTTACTTTGTCGCTATATTTAACGACTTATGCAACTTTTTTTCAAAAAAGCGACTAGCGACAAAACTAGCGACTTTTTGGACAAACGTCAGTTACTTTGAAAATTTTGCCAGTACTGTCCTGCGAGTGCGAGGTCTTGCTTTCTCCCTGCCGTACCACCTCTCTCTGCGTCTACCCTGTTGGGTGAATGGCTGAGAGGAGCAGCAGCGCATGCCGTCGAACTCACACAGCAGCTGACAGACGTGAATGTGCGAGCTGCACATGAGCACAGTGTTGCCACGGATTTATCACTTATCTGCTTCCTTTGTTTTATATTTAAAGAATTTATTTTGACCCATATGATTTCCATTCTTCTCTTGTGCTTATCACTTATATTACTCACAGAGCTTTAGTTCATCCAGTTTCTGACCTCTCTCAATTTAGATTATTTTAAACAGATAGAAATTAAGTCATTCACTGTATCATACTCGTCCTATTGTTTCCTATATATTGCAAAAATATATAGGAAATGAGAACGTCTTTATTGGACAGTATAGGCAGGCAGAACGCAAGTACGACTAATTGATGCATGACGTCATATAGCAACATTTAATGACTTTTTGGGCAGGCTTTAGCCACTGTACTTGGAAAATAGTTGGCAACACTGCTTCTGATCAAAACACGTGAGGAAGACGCAGCAAAAACGATCGAATGTAAGCAGATGCATATGCAAAATAATGTCATTGTCAACATTAAACATCATATGATTCAAAACTAATGTTACTGAATGAAATGTGGACCCAGGACAAGCTACAGGACTGTGCAAGCATTAGAGGTGTTGATGGACTCGATCTACTCCATCTGTGTTTTATCATCACTCTGAATCTGATCTGGATACATTCTTTCACAAAAACGTGATTTTCTCAGCTTTTTGTTCAAAATGTTGCTTTTTTATGAAACTTACCCATATTCAAGTGTTGATTAAAAAAAAGAATGCATGTGAAGCTAGAATAAAAAGTTTTTTTTTTTTTTAACGTAAAGTTGTAAAGTTTATTATAAAGTTGTTATTTTTGTTTGTTTTTGAGCACAAAAATATTTCCGTTGCTTCATAAGTACTCCATGAGTAATTAATGATTGAATTTTCATTTTTGGGTGAACTAACCGTTTAACCATTATTCAGCATGACATACATGTGACATTGACTAAAACTAGACTAAAATGGCTAGACAATTTAGTCAACTAACTTGCAAACAAACAAAAAATAAAAATAAAACAAGGTTGACTAAATATGATAAAAAATACCAAAGTACATTTGACGAGACAAAATTAACACTAGTTTTAGACTAGTGGAAAGCAAAACATCTAAAACACACTTTGAAGTGTTTATTTTATTTTACTTTATCTATTTGCATGAGTAGATTTTAATTACAGTACACATCTTTAAAAGCCTTTTTCTCATAATGAGTGTTTTCTTATGCACCAAGCTAGAACGTTTCACTTCAGTAGCACATACAAATTTCCCATTTTATTCCTGTCTAATATTCTGAAGGTTTTTGCAAAGAGGTTTGTTCATCTATCACTCACCTGATTTTATACAACATTTAATTCCTAAAAACATGGTGATTATTTTTGTTGACAGTATTTTCTGATTTATGATGATGATAAAAAGACAAAACCAAAATCCACACAGACTCTAAGGGTAAGTTTAGATGACAACGAGTTACAAAAAACTGGAGAAAAAAATGTGCGTTTTTGAAAAGTTTCATGTACAGACAACCACGTTGTTAAAATGACCCGGTTCAATCCGTGACAATGATTACAAATTCTGTATTCTGCCTGCCAGGCCAGTAGTTGGCGATGTCACTTTGTAAAGAAACACAAGACTGAACATGTAATACACATGCGCATTACGTCACCGTTTTCACAAATTCATGTTTTGTTTTGTTTTTTACATGGAGAAGATAAACTTGCACTTTGAAACCCTTCTTTAAAAAGTTTGTGTTTTCAGGCCCCTAAAACGCTGTTGTTGTGTAAATGAATGGCCAAACAAGTTAAACGTTTTCCATTTTTACTTGAAAACAGTGTTGTGTTTCTTTCTCTCTAAAATTTTAATATAAATGTACTTTTAATTTATAACATGTATGAATTAAACTGTTAAATTATGAAAAAATATGAAAACATTATTTAATTGTGTGTTCAGGATATATAAAATACAAGCTATGAAAGTTTGCCATAGCAAGATAAAGAAAATGTCAGTCATTTTATAAAAAAAAAAAAAAATTGAATGAAAGAATGTTAAAAGGATAGTTCATCCAAAAGTGAAAGTTTGGAACAACGTGAGTAAATGATGATGACAAGTTTTATTTATATACATTATTGACATGTGGTGGAAATTAAATGTGTTGGTTTAGGGAAAAAAAAGATTCCCTCGCGGGTCAAAATGACCCGAAGGCCTATAAATGATACCTATTTTTTGTTATTTTTTATTTTATTCACCTTTAAATTACTATATTTTATCAATAAATAATAAATAAAGGGTAATTTTAAAATGGTCTTTTCCGACCTCTTGTGGAAAAAAAGCAAATGTTACATTTCATGACTCTTGCCACTAGATGGCATATACACTATATTCCCGAAATATTTGGGATGCCTGCCTTTACATGCGCATGAACTTTAATGACATCTCATTCTTATTACGTAGGGTTTAATATGGAGTTGGCCCACCCTTTGCAGCTATAACAGCTGCAAACAGCAAATTTTGGAAGATTCTTCTAAAAGCGCATTTGTGAGGTCAGGCACTGATGTTGGACGAGAAGGCCTGGCTTGCAGTCTCTGCTCTAATTCATCCCAAAGGTGTTCTATTGGGTTGAGGCCAGTCAAGTTCCTCCACAGCAAACTCGCTCATCCATGTCTTTATGGACCTTGCTTTGTGCACTGGTGCGCAGCCATGTTGGAACAGGAAGAGGCCATCCCCAAATTGTTCCCCCAAAGTTGGGAGCATTAAATTGTAGGAAAAAGTTTTCTGAAGCATTAAGAGTTCCTTTCACTGGAACTAAGGGGCCAAGCCCAACCCCTGAAAAACAACCCCACACCATAAAATAAACATTGGAAATCTGTAGCTATTGACTGCAGAAAGTTGGCGACTTCTGCACACTGTGCGCCTCAGAATGCCTTGACCCTGCTCTCTGATTTTACGTAGCCTTCCACTTCGTGGCTGAGATTCTGTTATTTGCTTCCACTTTGTTATAATACAACTAACAGTTGACCGTGGAATATTTAGTAGTGAGGAAATTTCACGAATGGACTTATTGCACGGTTGGCAACCTATCACGGTACTACACTTGAATTCACTGAGCCCCTGAGAGCGGCCCATTCTTTCACAAATGTTTGTAGAAGCATCTGCATGCCTAGGTGCTTGATTTTATACACCTGTGGCCATGAAAGTGGAACACCAGAATTCAGGGATTTGGAGGGGTGTCCCAATACTTTTGACAATATAGTGTAGCTCTATATGGAGCAAATAAGCTGTTCCGCTGGGTCCTAAAGTCAGTTTCTCTTCAGTATGCATTCAGATACACATGTAGACATTATAAATGTTTTGCTTTTATGCATTTTAGGTTTTTCTATATGTACTGAAACATTCCCCACGTTCCATTAATTCCCATAATTGACCAGCGAGGGAAGGATTTGACAAAATGAGTTTCAGGTCAAAATAACCTAAGGGAAGGATTAGAGTTAAGAATGTATTAAGAGTGTATAAACAGTTTTAAGAGAATTTATTTTAAAAAGTAGGCAATTCCCACAAGCATCAAAAGTGTCCATTGGTGAAGAAACAGACATATATGACTGAACAACAGTTTAATGTTGTCTCTAGACTTTGTTTTGGTACTTTGGTACCAGTTATAGGTCAGGTAGATTTCACCTAGAATCAAAGGAGGCTCTTCAAATTAAAAAGATCTATTCAAAGGAAAATGTCCCAGTTTCAAAGATATTGTTGACATATTGCACTGAAAAAGGATGTATTTATTCACAACATGTTGCTGGTTAGATATAATTGGAGTGGTTGGTGATTCAGGCCTCCAGACCTTGAGTAGTCCTAAAATCCATCCAGCTTCTCCTGAACATCTCCACATTCATACCACATACTATTCCACTGCGTGTCTTTCCATTCTCTACAGCTTTCCATGAATTATTCCAAGCCGACATAAAAGAACCATTGGTATTCTTATAGTGATAAGGGCACAGTCCCTCCAGCCCCATCCTTGGGGGATAAAATGTTTCAGGAATAAAGGCCCATCTCCGCTTCTCAAATAAGTGTCACATTTACGGTGAATTTCCTCTTCCCCATCCTCTGTCACGCTCTTTAAATCAATAATATGCAAAGAGCACAGCCAGCATTGCGTAATTTGTCGTGGATGAAGGCATCTGCTGTGAGAGAAATAATAATAACAAATGGCGCCATGTATTCTGCAGGCAATGCTGCAGCATTTGCATGTGTCTCGCTTTGGCGTCCGTTGCTCTCTAGGTAATGAAACTGAGCCGCAGGTCAAAGAAGATACATGTGCTGCTCCACTGACATAATGTTTAATGAGGCCAGGAGCAGCTAAAATCCTTGTGGGCCACATGAGATTCCTGAGTCGCCCTAAAACCCTTCATTTAACGTCCTGGTATAGTCAATACTTGCACAGGATACTTTAATATCTGTTCAGATGTGGCATTAGGGGGAGTTAAACGAACACAACATCAGTTACTCTGAGTCATTGTCCAAAAAATCTTAACGTGGACATTTAAATCTGTCAAGGGATACCAAAAAATATCGATTTGGGGGCAGATCCAACTCAAATCTAATCAACACAAAAACATGGAAAAGGATAAACCTGACCCAAACCACATTTATACATGGTTTGCAATCTGTTTGCAATAATTTATTTACAATATGTCTCAGGCTACCTCTGGATACAAGTTAAAATGCATCATTTTCACTACTGAAACAGCATTTTTGTCCTGCGAAAACTCTCCCAAGTTGATCATTTGAAAATTCTGTTTTCACAAGTTCGCACTTACATCTTATCAGATATAGTACAGAACATGCATATTCGGCATGCTGTTTGAGGGGAGGGCTCCGAGCTCGGAATTTGGCCTGAACTCCAGAGTACTCGCCCCTCCGTAGGGAGGAGGCATGTTGGAAGACTGTTGTGAAACAGAGCTAAGTTGGCTATATATCAAACATCTTATTCCTAAATTACTTTTTTCTGCTATGTTATTCTTCTACTTTTTCTGCTATGCTTTTCTGGAGCATGAACAGCTCGTATTTTGCCGCTACTCATGTTAATGAATGATGCGTGTCCCCCGGCGCAAAGCAAGCGGTGCAGAGCAAGCTTTTTCATTTCATTCCTATGGAAGTTGAGCTTCAAGCTCATGTGTGAGCATAAAGGCTGATGCATACTTCTGCGTTGAACCTAGGAAACTATGGTGTAGCCTGAAGTGCACCTCTCTAAAAATGTAACAACATGTAATTTCTATGTGGACCGCAAGCACTGTGATTGGTCAATTAGACCAATCTCCCTCAGGTCAAAAAAGAATCTGCGATAGTGTCGCATTTCCTCATGCATTTCCGCTTGTCGCATCACTGCTGTTGCTGCTTCTCAGACAACGTTTCTTCTTCGGCTTTTGCCTTGATACTGTGGATTACACCATCAACATGCCCATGGACACTGCCTACTAGCAGTCTGCATGTGTAATTGCACGTTGATGGAATTACACATGCAGACGCGCACATGCATAAAAACAGACATGTAGCCTACGGAATATAGAGGCTATGGCGTAGGTTCGACGCAGAAGTATAAATCAGCTCAACTTCCATAGGAAAGAATTGAAAACGCTCGCTCTGCTTCGCGCTAGTGGACACGCACCATGAGAGGGACGAACGTCACGCTTCTGATGTGAATGCTCTTATTCATTGATATTGGCAGTGACAAAACACGTGCTGCTCACGCTACGCTGACGCTTGCCATGTGAAACTGTTTAAAACAAAGGCTTTGGTTAACCTTTGAAAGTACGATCATCCCACTACAACATTCAAATCTGCATACTGATCTGGAAAGACGAATCTCTACCTGTCCCAAGAATATAAAACTTTCCTGATATTAGAGTAACAAATACAGAAGAATAAAATAAAGCATATTTTGTTAATTTTTGGAGCTTGGAAGGGTTCAGTTTGAGCAGATGTTTTATTCCATCATCACTGCCCTCGTCAGAGCTCATTTCCCAGTTCATTCACTACCATCAAATTAGCCATTTCAAATTTAGCTGATGAATCTTCCTATTCTTTCGTTTTTCTGCCTGTGGTAACTATGAGTAAAATATCACTTCATCATTGTGTATCAGACATTGAATTTAACAGCACTTATTCAGTCATTAAAGATAAAATTATTGTTTTGCAGAAAAAATATACTATATGATATAATATACTGTTACACACCTCGGGTTGTTAGCAACCCTATACAATTTTTACAAAAAATGAATGGGAAAACAGGCATTCTTTCATAATTGTATTATTATTATTTTTAATTGATTGAGCAATACTATAACAAGGTTGATGTCTGTCTTTAAAAATTGAATGAGGAGGAGGGTAGGGAATGATGTCCCTGGTCAGTAAAAACCTGAGGTATGTGTTTAAGGGTCAAAAGATTTATTTGAAATTCTCAATTTCCACAGAGTCGCCTCCTCTTGTGCTGATTGCGTTATCTTATTTGTTCTTAAACAATTTGGTGTTTAGGGAAATGGATTTGTAACTGATGATGCATGTTTAGTCATGTGACACATATTATACCCATAGATATCTATGGTTATACTGACATGTCCCTACTATGTGCTATTCACTTTCACAGTGTTGCTAAATATAAATGTTACTTTGTATAAGTATCATATAAAATTTCTGCAAAGATGACAGAACATTTACTCCCAATTGCCGTCCTGTGGAAAAACATGAGGTGTTTTAGACCATACATGGAATGGCAATTGAGTGGGAACTGGACGCACAAGTAAGTGGTGGGATATTTTGCTAATACTGTAAAATGATAGTGCCAGAATACTTATCATTAAAATGTATCATGTCTGGTCTCTCTGTACAATCTCTGTGAGCTTTTAGTATTTTACACATTCGTCAGTGTAGAAAAGGAACTGCTCGAAAGCCCAAGTGTGTACAGAAAACACTGTTTTTAAATGTATCTGCATTAATGTAGATGTAGCCTCAGTCTAAATAGTCTCAGATTTTCAGATCATTTGGGATGTCATTTGGAGCTTGTCCAAAAAATGACCACAAGTGTGACTGAGTCAGCAGTTTTAAAAAGAGTATACAGATGAATGCATAATATGTGTCTATCATCCATATTGACAGCTATTCGCAATTTTTTGATAAAGTTTCTTGGCATGCCGCTGACAATTACATCATTACTGTAGTAACTGTTGTAAATACACCACATATTGATTACAGTGTCTGAACTAACAGATCAGATTTCATCACTTGCAAAATGACAATGTGCAGAGAGGCAATCGTAAAGATCGATTTGACAACCAAATTGGATTTTTGTGCAGTGTGAACAAAATGCCTTAGTGTCCTGAGTGTTTTTTTACTTCACACTGTGAATTACATATGGCAGAGAGAGCAAGACTCTGTCCATCAAGCTTGAGGAAATAGCACTGGAAAATGGCACTATCAGATTGACAGCCATCTTAGAAGCAGATGACAAGAGTAATCTTAAAAAATGACACATGAATGCTACCCTGGCATGACGACTTAAGAATTGGAGCATTTTGTGTAATTCTGTGAAAGGTCAGCTAAGATTGTTAGAGTGCTATACTGTGAAGGTTCGAAATAAAAATGAACATGAATAAATAAATAAATGTAGCATTCGTTATTTGTTTGATTATTAGCATTAGTTATTTGCAGCAGTAATACAAATGTTCAAATAACGTGTCAAATGTAGCTGCATCTACAAAAACATTCCAGTGTTGTTTTTTGTTTTTTTGCAATGTCTCTGGATCTCTGGACGTGCTGGGGGTAAAATGTGCTATTGATAAAAAGTTCCTGCTGTCCTGTATCATGAGAGGAATGTTAACTACACATTTCACTTTTAGGGCAGTAAGAATTTGTGTTTTTTGATTTATGGATTCTGTAATTATCCAATTATTTAAAGGGGTGATAAATTGAGAAATCAACTTTCCCTTGAGCTTTTGATATATAAAAGGTCATGGTAATATAATAATATCCTGTACGTTTATTGAAAACTTCCTTGTTAGTCAAAGAAAAGCTTTTATTGACACCAGGCCCAGCAAATCTCAGAATGTGCCAGATTATTACATCATAGTGCTGTGAAACACCGCCTCAACAGAAGAACAACAACACCTGATTCTGTAGCCACGCCCACCATCTCGTGCCACTGACATAACACAGGCCTACATAGAGCTAAACCCGATAGGATTTCTAAACAATAAGCTTCATCCGGATTCCAATATTATGAATGCATGGATAAAATATAATTTTGCGTCATCGGAGGAGTTTTTGCTAAAGACTACAGCCAGCAGAGGGCGCTATTTCCACATGTTTTCAACATCGCACTCACAGCACTCGGCTCGGGGAGCTGCGGAGATTCATGTAAACGGACAGCGGAGAGCAAAGTGAGTGTTTCAACTTTTCAAATGAATTCCTATGAAAGTTAAGCTTCCAGATATGAACTGAAAATGCCCCAGACTGTTTACGTGCTGTGAATGCAGCCGCAGCCGCGAATCCCGCGATTACCTCAGCTCAGCTCATGTGATGATTGTAATCCGATCCTGCTGCGTTTGTGCCGTGACGGCCGTGACGCTCAATGGGCTCACTCATAATATATTGAACAGACACGTTCAGTTTTTAATTGTAGCGTCTCTAACTGAATTGATTTTATGAAAATGAACACAGTGGGCAAGTACACCATGTCGTGCCTAGCGTAGGGCAGCAAAGTGCATTCTGGGAATTGTTGTCTTTCATCTCCATGAGACAAAAATTTATTTTTTTGTGTTTTCTCAGTCTAGAAGGCACCAAATTCTAAAATAATTTCACATTTCTACTACATTAATGTACGAGTTTAAATACAGATTCATCTTCCCAGCACTGAAGTCCCCCTTTAAAATTTGTGGTTTTGTTGGTTCATTGCGATTTCGGATCAGACTCTGGACATGTATGGACCAGGGCTCGCAAAGCCCAACATCCCGGGGCTATGTGTTTTCCAGACAGGCTACCAAAACGTAAGTCCGGCCTGCCAATGGGCTATCTTAAATAGTGAAATAACATTCCTTTCTTGCAGTGCGTTCACTCTCTTGACTTGATATTTGAAGGAAAAATACAATCACGGAAGTTTTGATCATGCAGTTTGCAGCATACTTGCCGTGTGTGTATGTGTGTGTGTGTTTGTTTGTGTTATATCCACCGATCGGGCGGGCCAAGTAATAAAAAAATAACATTCCACTCAATCGCGGGTGGATGAGAGATAAATCCTTGTGTTTGTTTGATAAAGATATTTTGCGAGCCCTGTGGGACGAATAATTTCGGTTGCCGTTTCTCCACACGCTTTCAGAACAATTCCTTGTGTACTCATGGGAAGCTCATTAAATATGCAAAACTGTTATCCAATCCAATGTCTTCAGTGCAGCATGCCCATCGAAACCAACTGTTTCTTGAGAGAGCCTCAAAACCAGGGTAGAAAATAGCCTATTACTTATTCATTATGATGTTTTTGAATGTAAAAACCTTGCAAACGTCATAAGTTGACCTCAGACAACAGTATACATTTTTCTTTTAAAGCCAGTTTATGACACCTTTAAGAGCATTGTGCTTGGGATCCAATGGATTTTCTGCAGTGTCCATGAATATAACCATGATCATGCCTCACTAACGTACAGTATGATATTCATTTTGAGATTTGCTAAATATAACATTCAAATGCTATACATTTATTCAACACAGGCTCAATGAAAAAATGTGCCATTGCTTCTTTCACATTGTGGGCCCTATCTTGCACCCAGCGCAATTGACTTTGTACACCGACGCATGTGTCATTCCTATTTTGCACCCACGCAAAGCGCTCTTTTCCCTCCACAGAAGCACGTCACTCAACTAGTGAATGAACTTGCGCTCCTGGGCGGTTCAGCGCAAAAAGGAGGCGTGTTCCGGTGCAAACAATCCCTGGTGCTATTTTGCTGTTCCATTAAACAATTGCGCCACTGACCAGAAAAAACCTAGTCTAAAGTCAGTGGCGCGTTGCGCGTTGTTCATTATGCTATTTTAAGGGCGCATGCTTGACCATAATGTATAGCGTGCACAACGCGCATACACTTTGCTCATGTAATCTACACAGATGCAACAGTTATTTTTGCAAATCATAAATTGTTACACTAAAAAAATATTAACACACGAGATGACAGAAATCATTGTGGTGTGCCACGAAGATGTGAAAAAAATAGGCATAAATCTAGCTTACAAATTATTCAGGCTTACAAGAACATCGGTCTCCTCGGCTGTGAACCGCTCCTGGTGTGCGCCTGGTAAATACGCCATAATAATAGCAATCCATAATGGAACTTGCATAACATGCTTTTAAAGGGAATGTTGGATGATGCTCTGATTGGTTTATTCACGTTACGCCCAAACCACACCTATGAATAATGAAGCTACTTCAGACCAACCCATTTTAGATTTGCGCCGGGCGCAAGAGCCATTTATCCCGCCGGGAAAATGGCAACAGCGCCGAGACCCCTGCCCACAAAGTTACTTGCGCTTCGCGCTTTGACACTTGCGTTTCAGATCGTTAAAACAGGGCCCTG
Source organism: Gobiocypris rarus (assembly GCA_023029165.1). Lineage (NCBI taxonomy): Eukaryota > Metazoa > Chordata > Actinopteri > Cypriniformes > Gobionidae > Gobiocypris > Gobiocypris rarus. The sequence goes on along the minus strand of CM040915.1, from coordinate 28,640,331 downwards.
TGTGACACTTTAAAAGTCATATGTCTATTTGTCATAAGTCTTTCATGCATTCTTTTTTATCAACATTTAAATGTGAGTAAGTTTCATAAAAAGCAACATTTTGAGCAAAAAGCTCCTTTTTGTCAAAGTCTACATCCAGATCGGATTCAGAATGATGATCAAAATACGAATAGAGTAGATCGAGGTCATAGCATTTTTGTGCAAGGAACTGCACAGTAAATAACTTTTTATTAATCAATAATCTTGATAGGTCAGAGCACGTCCAACAAAACAACAATGGAGCCCTGATTTTTCATTGAGAATGAGTATAACTGAAAGTGAATTTGATGAATAGTGCATAATAAGAAAAGAAACATATTAAGTAAGTAAGTTGGGTCAATTTTGATGTCATGTTTATTTTAACACCACAACAATAGATCTAATACAATCTGCCCAAGGCTTCTGTTTGGCAAGCTTCCTTTGTTCAGACAGCTATCTGAATTGAGATTCCGTGATGTTCAGTCGGTGCTTCAAGGAACTCACGGAAGAGAATTAAGAATGAAGGCAAAAAGACACAGGGAGGAAGGGAGGGAGAGAGTAATTAGTCTCAGTGTACATGCTGCAGGCTAATTTCAAATTAAAGAATAGATATCTCTTTCAAATCAGGACAGAGAGAGGAAGTAAAACTGCATTTGCATTGTGGGAGGAAGTGGCTCTGGGGCATCATCGATCAAAGGCCCTGCCGAGAGCGCTGACTCTCTGCAAATCGCTCTGCTGACCCGAACGGCCCACGGTGCGCATGATATACGGAGCTAACAAAGGAGACGCGATGGGGCGCACCAGGCATAACGAAACAAGCGGCAATTAGCCAAATCCCAGCGGCGTCCCATCATCACCCTGCTGATGGTCCAAGCTGCATGTTCCTGCATGCTCTTAATTAGACAAAAGCTTTTATTTTCTTGCCACATAGTCCACTAAAAAAAGAAGTTTATTCCAATTATTTGGAGCTTCCAATAACAGCACAGAGGCCAGATGATGGGAAAGGGGTGAGGACAGAGGAGTTTTATTATGCATGTCTCTTTCACAAAAATGAAATGTACTGAAGCGTCTAGTGATGTTTTTGTCTGTGATGGTTCGATGGAAGTTTTAAGGAAACAAGTCAAGTCAACACCACACAGACTCATAATAGAACAGCACAGAACATTAATCTCTAAATGACTGTTCTGGCTGCAAGACTTTCTGACAAAGTTGTTTTTGTTCCAGAAAAACAAAATATTAGTATTTTCTACTGAATGCTGATGATGTCAGAGGGCATTATTCTTAAATCTCCACTGGTGTGTTTTTTTTGCCAACCCTGGCTCATTGGTAAAACATGCCGGCGATGACATTTGCGTAAAATTATATTATGTGGCTACTTTCAAAGTGAAATATCCAGTGAGTGGTGCTAAAAGTATTTTATCAGAAAAATAGAGTAACATGAATCTGGCAAGGTTTTATTACATTGGTTGGTGTTCACTGTAAACCCTAACGATCAAAATATTTAATTGGTTTGAGTAGAGCCAACTCAAACTACAGATCAACCAAATTAATTATTCAAATAAACTTGTATGAGCCCTATCATACACCCGGCACAATGTGACCCCAGGCGCGACGCATGTGTTTTTTGCTAGTTTCAGCCTGATGCAGTTATCATTTTCACGTCCAGCGCCGTGTTGTTTAAACAGCAAATGCACTTGCGCCTATTTATTCGCCCATAGGCCTGCTGGTCTGAAAATGAGGTGTGCAATAAGCAATGTTTTTGTGTTATTTAAAGGTAAAAAGTACTGAAGATGTCAAAGGTCTTACGGGTGTCGAACGACATGAGGGTAAATAATTAACGACAGAATTTTCATTTTGGGGTGAACTAACCCTTCAAGGGCAAACATTGTCCAGATACAGGTTTACAGGTCCATTTACAACTCTAGAAATTGTCCCTAGAATAAAATGGTCTGTTTTTGCCTTATTTGGAAGGGTCATGAATAATAATGTTGAGCTCTGCTCTGATTGGCTCATTTCAGTAGCTCACACAAGTGCAGTTATTTAGCTAACACAATCGCAAACAGCACAAGCGGCTCGTGAATCCTGTCAGAACACAGACAGACTGAATGACAATTTGAGCAGAAAATCTCAAATGAAGATCGCTGAAATGCAGCTTACTTGTTTATTGTTGTTTTCAGATAATCCGCGCTCGCATGCACATGGTTTTCAGATAGAACATGTTTAAGTAAAACACAGGATATAATATGTGTTCTTTTAACAGAAAAGCTCTGATTGGGGATTTCAATTACAGAAATCTGGCAATCGCAAGCGTGAACACTCGATCGCCCCCCTGACAAAACCAAAGAGGGCTTTTTGTTAAATTTTTTAAACTACATTTAAGTATGGTTTTTAATTTTTAAAAAAAAAATTTTTATCAACAGTATTGCATGTTTATATAGTCACAATAATTGTTTAGGGACATTTGTGTCATCTTGTCTTGTCTTAGTCATGATAAAAAAGGTCATCAATGAAATTTTTCGCCATATTTTCGTTAACGAAATTGACTCTAGTCAGAGCATACTAACAACTTTTGAATTCAATTGGTGCTGTATCCGGTTATAGATAAACATCAACCATGCCTGTTGACAGTTCTGTTTTGTGGGAAGTCTATGAAAAGTCCTCACATCCCCTGCACAGCCTGGAACATAACATTAATATCCATGATCTGCCGTTTTCACTATATTGTCCTCATCTTCACAATACCTGCAGCAGTTCTGATGATTCGGTCCAGGTTAATACTGCCATATGCAAATTTGGAGATGCATAAATATTAATGATCATGATGGGTACGTCACAGTCGGTGTTATGTTGGAACGTTTTTCAGTGGTCTTTTTCGAGCACAAGATTTACATATAAAGAAGGAAACAATGGTGTGTGAGGCTCATGGTATGTACAGAACTCTTATTATTCAACTATGCCAAGGTAAAAACAGTTTTCCATTCTAGGGCACCTTTACAATTAAAATGAGAAGCGTTTAGTCTTTCCACTCACAAATTGCTTGGTCTATTGCACGTTACACCCAAGACACAACATTGACTCATTAAGAGGTAAAAAATCTGATGTAACTGATTGCTTAACATTTTTGAGTTTTGCCAACTTATTCGGATTTACAGTAGTTGAATGGAAATCAAATGTCCTTTGAGTGGAGCTAAAAGGTTAATGCTCTTAAATTGTTTTTGAAAGTACTGTATCACCTACGCTAAACCTTTTTAGCTTGATTCTTCAAGTCTTTGAGGTCTTTTATTGAGTTGTTAGGCTACATATGCTAAACAGGACTCGTACCTGAGCGCTCTGCATCTCGAGTGCAGTGTAGCAGGCGAGCTACCTAGCAAGTTAAAAGCCATATGGTGCTGGTTATGTGATGCAAATGTTAAAATGTAAACATTTACAAATCATCTACTGGTAAAAGTGTTGTTTTAAGGTTATAACACAGTAATGTGCAAGGAATCACATAAAAATAAGTATTTTATTTTGTAATCGATAATCTGCCCCTGAAATTATAATTTGTGTGACAAGGAATACAGGTTGTTGGTGTTTTACTGCCACTATAATTTCAACTGGAAACTGCAGTGAACTGTATGTATGGTTTTGGAGTTGGAGGACAATTTTCAAATAAACCTAGATTTTGTTTTTTTGCAGGTTATGAGAAGACCCACACAGTATCTGCACTCAAGCAAAACATTTTGCAGACATTGTAGACGTGGAAAATGGAGAAGTGTCTGAACTTTATAAAATACTATCCCCTACTCCTGACATTTCATTTATTAAATATCTAAGCTCTTATTTGCTTTCAGCTGCCAATAAGAGACTAATACTCTCAGTATACACTCCCCTAAAGGATTATTAGGAATACCATACTAATACTGTTTGACCCCCTTTCGCCTTCAGAACTGCCTTAATTCTACGTGGCATTGATTCAACAAGGTGCTGAAAGCATTCTTTAGAAGTGTTGGCCCATATTGATAGGATAGCATCTTGCAGTTGATTTGTAGGATGCAAAAGGTTGTGCGTGAAAATTCCAGTAACTGAGCAGATTGTGAAATACTCAGACCGGCCTGTGTGGCACCAACAACCGTGCCACGTTCAAAATTGCTTAAATCACCTTTCTTTCTCATTCTGACATTCAGTTTGGAGCAGTGGCGTGCACAGGGGGGTGGGGGGGGACCTGCCCCTTTGAAAGAGAAAGTGAAAGTGCCCTTTTCGAGCGCACAACAGTGCCCCCGCGAATGCGATTTCCACCGCGTTCTGAGCGCGATTTCTACCGAGGGGACAACAACCCACCCCCCTACTCACCGCCCCCGGAACTCGATCGGTACTGACCCTGCCCCCGCGGAGGTCTGTGCACGCTGCTGGTTTGGAGTTCAGGAGATTGTCTTGACCAGGACAACACCCCTAAATGTATTGAAGCAACTGCCATGTGATTGGTTGATTAGATAATTGCATTAATGAGAAATTGAACAGGTGTTCCTAATAACTTTTTAGTTGAGTGTGTGTATATATATATATATATATATATATATATATATATATATATATATATATATATATATATATATATATATGTATATATATATATATTTTTTTACCAGATTTAAATCTATTCTTCTGCAGATTCCATCATTCTATTCTTCCCCAAAATTGCAATGATGATACAAGGCCAATGATTCTGCCTGCGCCTATTATAATAATGTACACTTGGATCATTATCCGCAGTGTGTCAAAGTGTGTCAAGTTTCAAATTGTGCCACCTTGGCGATGGCTAGTGCACATTTTTAGCAATAATTATTAAATTTAATTAATTTTTTATAACGTGGTGTGCTCACATTATATGTGTGTATATCAAAGTAAACTTTCAGATCCCCAGCAAAAGAAATTATAAATTAGTTAATTGAGTTATCAGTCTGTATTGAATGTGATTAAACTGACTATGCACTGCAAAATGGCAAGAAACTTTCTATTAAAGTTTCCTCATGAAGTGTCACAGGCTCTCAAACAAATGATTGTGTTCTTTTAAAAGCCTCTATGGTATGCAGTTGCCATATGGGAACAATTAATTTCTACTTGTTTCCTTGTTATTCTGAAAAAGAAAAAGAAAAAACTATAGTAAATTGCACTATGGGAATTAAAAGGGCAGGCCTTAAGGTGGCCAAATATGTGCTGTTTTTAAGTCATATGACATTGGAATATCCTCAAAAGACCATTTTCCCTCTGTCACCCTCACATGTAAGGCTCCTGTTGAAGTGCACCACAAATGGCTCAATTAACCTAATCTCTAAACATCTCTTCTCGAGTAGGATTTTTTTGCAGCTTCATTGGCAAGTAAATTAGATATTTTTTATTCACAAATCAACTGTAAATTGAGAAAATATCAACGTTACCACATGGCAACTCTGTACCACTACGGAAAAAGATATGTTGCCATATGGCAACGCTGTACCACAGTGGAATAATGTATTTCCCCATTGGGATTTTTTTTAATAGAAAACAGCATCAATAATACAATTGCATTTATTTATATATTTGAAGTGTTTATCGTAGTATAGTTATATTTATGTTTAAATAACATTTTTTCTTCTTTTCAGAAAAATTGAAATGGCAAAAGGAAGCAACTGCTCAGTTACACGAGATGCCATGAATTGTAAGTTGAAATGAGACAGGTGCACATGGATGTACTGGGACACACACACACACACACACACACACACACACACACACACACACACACACACACACACACACAATCACTTGATCACACAATCACTCACTCACTATACCACCCACCCACTCACTTACTCACTCACTCACTAAACAACCCACCCACTCAACCACCCACTCACTCAACAACTCAATCACTCAACAACTCAACTACTCACTCACTCAACCACTCAACTACTCACTCACTCACTCACTCACTCACTCACTCACTCACTCACTCACTCACTCACTCACTCACTCACTCACTCACTCACTCACTCCTCACTCACTCACTCACCCACCCACCCACCAACCCACTCACTCACTCACTCACTCACTCACTCACTTATTCACTCACTCACTCAACCAACCACCCACCGACACACTCACTCACTCACTAAACTACCCTACCCACCCACTCACTCAACTACTCACTCACCAACCACCCACTCACTCACCCACCCACCCACTCACTCACTAACTCAATCACTCACTTACTCACTCACTCAACCCACCCACTCATTCACTCACTCATTCACTCACTCACTCAACCACACCCACCCACTCACTCACTCAGTCAGTCAGTCAGTCAGTCACTCACTCACTCAACCACCGACCCATTCACTCACTCACTCAACCACCGACCCATTCACTCACTCACTCAACCACCGACCCATTCACTCACTCACTCACTCACTCACTCACTCACTCACTCACTCACTCACTCACTCACTCAACCACTCACTCAACCACTCAACCACTCAACCACTCACTCACTCACTCACCCACTCACCCACTCACTCACTCACCCACTCACTCACTCACCACCCACTCACTCACTCACTCACTCACTCATTCACTCACCCACCCACCCACCCACTCACTCACTCACTCACCACTTATTCACTCACCACTCAACCACCCACCCACCCACCCACCGACACACTCACTCACTCACTAAACTACCACCCACCCACTCACTCAACTACTCACTCACTCAACCACCCACTCACTCACCAACCCACCACTCACTCACTAACTCAATCACTCACTTACTCACTCACTCAACCACCCACCTCATTCCTCACTCATTCACTCACTCACTCAACCACCCACCCACCCACCCACCACTCACTCACTCAGTCAGTCAGTCAGTCAGTCAGTCACTCACTCACTCACTCAACCACCGACCCACTCACTCACTCACTCAACCACTCACTCACTCACTCACTCACTCACTCACTCACTCAACCACTCACTCAACCACTCACTCAACCACTCACTCAACCACTCACTCACTCACTCACCACCACTCACCACTCACTCACCACTCAACCACTCACTCACTCACTCAACCACTCAACCACTCAACCACTCACTCACTCACTCACTCACCCACTCACCCACTCACCCACTCGACCACTCGACCACTCGACCACTCACTCACTCACTCACTCACCACTCACTCACTCACCACTCACTCACTCACTCACTCACCACTCACTCACCACTCACCACTCACCACTCACCCACTCACCCACTCACCCACTCACTCACTCACTCACTCACTCACTCAACCACTCACTCAACCAACCACTCAACCACTCACTCAAAATATTCCATGGTTAGAACATACTGCATATCACAGAGAGTTGAAATCAATATACTACTTCAAGTTTTCATTACTTTCCCTCATGTCCATCTCAAAATGTTTACTTATGGCCAAGTAAAACTCATCACTTATTATTACCAGCCATTACTATGTTATTACTATGCAGTGTTGGGTAAGTTACTCTAAAAAAGTAATGATATGCCAGCAGCCATATAACCCTGTAGCCCAAACTGGTTTCCCACTGAAGCTAAGCAGGGCTGAGCCTGGGAAAACTAGGTAGCTGCTGATAGAGGTGTTAGTGAGGCCAGCAGGGGGTGCTCACCCTCTGGTCTGTGTGGGTCCTAACACCCCAGTATAGTGATGGGGACACTATACTGTCAATAAGCATCATCCTTCGGATGAGATGTTAAACAGAGGTCCTGACTCTCCCAGGATGCCGTCGATAAAGAGTAGGGGTGTATCCCCGGAATACCCTGTCCGTCATGGCCTCCTAACCCCATATATATATATATATATACGATTGGCTTCATCACTCTGTCTCCTCTCCTCCAATCTGCTGTTGTGTAGTGGGAGTTCTGGCGCAATATGGCTGCTGTCGCATCATCCAGGTGGATGCTGCACATTGGTGGTGGTTGAGGAGATTCCCCCTTCTATATGTAAAGCGCTTTGAGTGCCTTGAAAAGCGCTATATGAATGTAACAAATTATTATTATTATTATAATTTCTAATTGCATCTTCAATAGTGTAATTAGATTACTGTACAAATTACTCTCTCCAAAAAGTATTTAATTACTTATTACTTTCTAAATTCTCAAGGTGAAATTCTCAAGGTGACGCATATCTTGAGACAAAGGTCTAATAACAAAAAATCAAGTCAGGAATCTTGGTGTGATTTTGAGTCAGACCTGAGTTTCAATAGTCATGTCAAGCAATAACTAAATCAGCTTACTATCATCTGAAAAATATTGCAAGAATTAGATGCTTTGTTTCCAGGCAAGACTTAGAGAAACTCGTTCATGCTTTCATCACCAGCAGGGTGGACTATTGTAATGGTCTTCTAACCGGCCTTCCCAAAAAGACCATTAGACAGCTGCAGCTCATACAGAACGCTGCGGCCAGGATTCTGAGCAGAACCAGAAAATATGACCATATCACGCCAGTCCTCAGGTCGTTACACTGGCTTCCAGTTACATTTAGGATCAATTTTAAAGTATTATTACTTGTTTATAAATCACTCAATGACCTAGGACCTCAATACATTGCAGATATGCTGATTAAATACAAACCCAACAGATCACTCAGATCATCAGGATCAAGTCAGCTAGAAATACCAGAGTTCACTCAAAGAAAGGAGAGTCGGCGTTCAGCTATTGTGCCAGCCGTAGCTGGAACCAGCTTCAGAAGAGATCAGATGTGCTCCAACAGTAGCCACATTCAAATCTAGACTCAAAACACATCTGTTCAGCTGTGCCTTTACTGAATGAGCACTGTGCCACTGTACGTCCGACTGATTGCACCTATTCTAATCTATGCATCATCTTAATTTTATTTTTATTTTATTTTTATCTATATATACACTGTAATAATTTTATTCTTTTTAAATATCTTTACAACTATATATTTCTATTGTCTTCTTATTTTAAAAATTCTCTTTACAACTGTTTTTAATTATCCTGTTTTATTTTTAAGTCTTACACGTGGTATTCTTAATTCTTATCACTATTTTAATTTCATTTTCATGTAAAGCACTTTGAATTGCCATTGTGTATGAAATGTGCTATATAAATAAACTTGCCTTGCCTTGCCTGCCTAAATCCTTTATCAAGTGATAGGCATGAAATCGCTCTTTTAATTTATTCAAATAAATAATATAAAACTACATAAACTATTCTTATTAGAGTTTTTCTCCATTGGTTTGGCTCATTTCTTGAAACAGAAATTACATTCTCAAAACAACATAGACAAGTCTCCAAAATTAGTTGGCAATTGTTCACAACAGAATAGCATTTCTCATTCATTTCATCAAATTGCAAATGTATAAGTACATGTCTCAATGTCTCAGTAACTGCAAATGATTAAGTACAGGTAGCCTACATTTAGCACATTTTCCAAGTGAATAGATCTTGTTGATCTAAACTGATTGTTTGATTCTCAGTCTAATGGTCGTTCGCTCCAAAACGTATCAGCGTCATTACATTGTATAAGTCCTCACATGCACAATAGTCTGTTCGATTGTCAAAATTAGTCAAGAACATAATAGCATACCACATGTATGAATCCCTTGGAACATTTGATACATTTATTACAGCAATTGACAGTCAGGTGAAACTAGAACTTGACTAACAATGGAGGAGTTTCACACATCTCAGATGACCAATCAAACGATATGTTTAGTTACCTGACAGGTGCTTTTCCATGACTGTGAATGCTGACAAGCATGTAAGTGCTTGACCATGCAGGACCAGTACAATTTCTGAACATGGAGGCACCTGGCCAAGTAAATGAACAAGGGCAACTGCCTGCTCGAGGAAGAGGAAGAGTGAGGATGAGAGGGGGAGCCTTTAGAAGAAGAGGGCTAGAGAGGGGATGAGAGGGGTAGAGGGGAATAGGGAATGAGAGGGGAAGAGGGAATGAGAGGGGTAGAGAGAGGATGAGAGGGGTAGAGAGGGGATGAGAGTGGAAGAGGGAATGAGAGAAGAGAGGAAGAGGGAATGAGAGGGGAAGAGGGGTAGAGGGAAGAGGGATGAGGAGAGGGGTAGAGGGGTAGAGAGGGAAGAGGGAATGAGAGGGAAGAGGGGATGAGAGGGGTAGAGAGGGAAGAGGGAATGAGAGGGGAAGAGGGGATGAGAGGGGTAGAGAGGGGAAGAGAGGGGTAGAGAGGGGATGAGAGGATGAGAATGGTTGAGAGGGGTAGAGAGGGGTAGAGAGGGGAAAAGGGATAGAAAGGGGAGAGGGAATTGAGAGAGTTTAAGAGGGGATGAGAGGGGTAGAGAGGGGAAAAGGGAATAATAGGGGAAGAGGGAATGAGAGGAGTAGGAAGAGGTAGACCTGGAGTAGGATGTGGCCGAAGAAGAAGGGGACCAAATTTTTTGGAAGAGATATTAGCTTTTGCAAGTGAGCTATAGTGTTGTGCTGAACTGTAAGACTGTTTTGCCAAATGATCTTTTTGAGAATTTAATTTCTGTTTCAAGAAATGAGCCAAACCAATGGAGAAAAACTGTAACTGAGCAAAGTATTACAAATGTGAGAACGATTCATAAAAACATGCATTTTAATGTTAGACTTTAAATTTTGATGTTAATTCCACTATTGTATTATATATAATTGTTCTACAGTCTAATTTAATGACAGAAGTAACTGTACTTAAATTATAGAAAAAAATCCCTAACTTTACTTTTTCAAGGGAAAAGTAATTAAATCACAGTAACTAATTACTTAGTAACTAGTTACACCCAACATTGTTACTATGTTTTTACTTGTGAAATCAAAGATGCTGTGCTCCTGGAGGGCCACTGTCCTGCAGAGTTCAGCTCCAACCCCAATGAAACACCTGAAACAACTAATCAGACTATAAACTTCCAGGCAGGTCTCTTGATGTAAGTTAGAGCTAAACTCTGCAGGACAGTTGCCCTCCAGGACCAAGTTTAGTCCCTGACAACACATTTTCAATTAGTACTGGCATACCATAAAAGTACACAAAAGCATTGCAGGAGAGACACGTTTGTCAGGGCCATTTGGATGTAACCCTTCCAGCTTCATCTGTGTGTGTTTGTGAAAGGTAAAGCCTACAGATTCATCTTCATCCTAAAACGTAATCTGTGAGCCGCAGAGGCTCCTCTGACTTCATACTGAGTACTCATCGCCTCCTCAGCAGGGAAAGAAACAGAGAATGTGTCTCCAATGCTTCTGTTACTCTTAGGTAATATTACTGAATAGAACATGGAGAGAGAGAGAGAGAGAGAGAGAGAGAGAGAGAGAGAGAGAGAGAGAGAGAGAGAGAGAGAGAGAGAGAGAGAGAGAGAGATAGAGAGAGAGAGAGAGAGAAGAGAGAGAGAGAGAGAGAGAGAGAGAGAAAGAGAGAAAGAGAGAAAGAGAGAAAGAGCAGTAAAACGCAATTCTTTAAAACAAGCCCTCAGGGATGAATTAGCATCCATCCCCGGGCTTATAAACCAGAGATGGGCCGCAATGATAAAAAGCTCCTCTCAAGTAGAGCATGGCGGGGGTATAGAAAGGAGAGATGCACAGTAGAAGGGGCAATCATAGTAAAAGTGTAAGGAGGGGTTAGGATCGCAAAGAACAAGTGCTTTGAAAGGGGGATGGTGTTCTGGGTGGGTGGGGGTGGGGGCGGTGCAAGCATGAATCATGGGAGTACTTGAAAGAGCACTTTTCTGAAGTAGACAATGACATTTTATAATAACATGCAGGTCTCACTGACCCAGAAACACACAGAATAGTATATTTTAATAGTCAAAAAACATTTTATAAATACATTTTTGCAGTTAATACTATAGTGTACACTGTACATTTTACAATGGTACAATTTTAAGATATTTTGATTTAGCAATAGAGTACTGCAATGATGATTTATTTTAGTAGGCCAAAACCTAAAAACAAGTTAGCATTTTAGCACCGGTTTCTTCATTGTTCTGAAGTTCTGAGTTTTTGATGTTAGAAGGCCTGTGGTAACACAAGCTCAACATATTTTCATGTTATGTTCTACACATAGACTGTATAAAAATATGGACATAGTGTCCGTGACGTCACCCATAGGATTCTGAAGAGCCGTTTTGAAGCGTAAACTGGGGACGAGCTGGCTGTTGCCATCTTAGCAGCGCGTCATGGTGCGTCACTCCCAGATAACAGAAAATGGGCAAAGAGGTGGGACGTGGGCGGAGCTGAGGTGACGCGATGACTAACAGACAGCAGATAAATGGCTACCCACCTGTCACTCAAAGTGGCCACGCCCTTAATTATGCAGAACTTTAAGGCTTTATATAATGTAAATGAATGTGTTATAAAAAAATTCACCCCCCTCACAGATGTCATGAAGGGCAAAACTAGCCATTTAGACCAAAACTAGAATTTGTACCAGGCTGTAAACATGTTTTTTTTTCTGCTGTAAAGTTGGGCATTTTAACATGGGGCTCAATGAGATTCTGCTCCCTTCTGGAGCCTGTCCCTGGTGGCCAGTCAATGCACTGCAGTTTAAGTCACTTCCGTATTGGCTTCAAGATAGACCGCGGGAGGTTGCCACTTGGTCCTACACCATAAAATACAGCAGTAATACTAATATTAATGATTTTACTTGTATTCAAAAAGGTGGTTGCTAACAAGCAATATTAGGAAAAAGTTACTTTTAAAAGTAATGTTAAAATATTGTGTCACTCTTTCAAAAGTAACTTATAATAATAATTATAATAATAATTTGTTACATTTATATAGCGCTTTTCAAGGCACTCAAAGCGCTTTACATATAGAAGGGGGGAATCTCCTCAATCACCACCAATGTGCAGCATCCACCTGGATGACGCGACGGCAGCCATATTGCGCCAAAACGCCCACCACACACCAGCTGATTGGTGGAGAGGAGACAGAGTGATGAAGCCAATCGTATATGGGATGATTAGGAGGCCATGATGGACAGGGGCCAGTGGGCAAATTTGGCCAGGATGCCAGGGTTACACCCCTACTCTTCAACGACGGCCATCCTGGGAGCCGAATGACCACAGAGAGTCAGGACCTCGGTTTAACATCTCACCCGGAGGACGTTGCTTATTGACAATTTAGTGTCCCCATCACTATACTGGGGCGTTAGGATCCACACAGACCACAGGGTGAGCACCTCCTGCTGGCCTCACTAACACCTCTACAAGCAGCTAGTTTTCCCAGTTGGTCTCCCATCTAGATACTAACCAGGATCAGCCCTGCTTAGCTTCAGTGGGAAACCTGTCTTGGGCTACAGGGTGATATGGCCTCTGGCTTATGGCGTTAGTTACCTTTTATGGAAAGTAATGTGTTGTGTTACTTTTTCTCACCTCACTTATTTGTTTTTTAATAATAAAAAAAAATATTTTTTTGCAAATGAATGCCCTTTCACACTTAAAAACTGAATAATAAAATGGAAATGCACGCATGCACAGTAGAGGGCGCAGCTTAAACAAACCATTCAGCTGTTCTGTCATTCTGGAATGCAGAAGAATAGGATGAAGGAGAAGAAATAAAACACAAATGAGATGTTTATCTAAAGTCATGTTTGCTTATTCGTAAGGTCGAATTGTATCATCAAGGGTCAGCAGCAAAGACATTAACACATAAAACCAACCCAGGCTCATTGGAAATACGTGACTCTGCCTACATTTTTGCAAACCCTGAAATATGTACCTCCAGGTACGTTTCCCTGCACTTTTCGGGTGAAACGTCCACTAGAGGCACTAAGTGGTATCAGTTTTTCTCAACCCCTTCCCTAAACCTAACCATTTGTGTTTTATAAAAAAAAAACAGGCAGATACGACTGCAAGCACAATTTATTTAAAAAGTACAAATATTCCAAGTGTTTCGAGGCCAAACGATTAATTTTTGTGAAGAAAATCCCCAAAAGCGATCAGTGTTGAGTCCACCACTAAAAATCATATTTGAAAATTGCCGCCGTTACATCTGCTTTGACAGCATTGGCTGTCGTATGTCTCGTGACCAATTGCGCATTACGTTAGCTTTGATTGTAAAATGCCATTGGTTTGTGTGTCTCGTGACCGATGCGCTACGCCAAGAGTTAAGAGTATTATTTGAATGAAATATGAACGAGTGGAGGGTGTTCACACGGAGCGGCGGATTGGATCATCAGTGATATTAAGATCAACTCTGTTCCTCACATGAAGATATCATATGACTGCAACATCTACACTTAATACTTTTACACTGTTTTGGTCAGTTTTTGCAATAAATACCCGTGACTGTACTTTTATTTGTCTGTTATGTGTTTTATTGTTGAGAAGTGGGTAGGTTTAGGGTAGGAGTGGGGTTAGTTGCTTCAAAATATAAAAGTAGCCTTTAAATATTCATACAATCATGTCTACTTTTACAAATGCAAATAATTAAATGTATTTCAATAGGAATTAAAATTCGTGCTTATACCACGTTTTTCTTGTATTGTGCAGGGAAACGTACCTGGAGGTACATATTTCAGGGTTTGCAAAAATGTAGACAGTCACATATTTCCAATGAGCCTGGGTTGCATAAAACACATAAAGTAGGCTATATTTGTGCAATTGTATTATATTTAATTATTGCAGGTTTGCGTAATATTCTGAGTTTGCATGTCACTGTTTTTATACCTTTTGAGGAATACTGAATCTGTTTTTGTTATGAGATGAGTAAATGCTCACATTAGTCTAGAACTACAATAAGCATCATGTTTACACACTTAATCCTCATTTCTCTCAACATGGGGACAGGAGAGCTGTCAGTCAATACATAGTCTCATCTTCAGACGTCACACCCACGGACCGTTGGCTGAATGTCTGATGCATATGACACACTTTTCTGAAAACACTTCATGAGTTTCGAAGTTGTCATCTGGTTGAGTTCTACAGGATGACAGCGAGATGTGTGTGTGCATTCTTTAATAGTCCGCCTGGAAACAAATGCTGTGACGCAAAACTCCCTTGTGGAAGAGGAACACCGTCATGTTTACAACTGCTCACCATTATCAACTAAATGCTGGATTTTCAAAAGTATGTGAAGTTCGAGGCTCCATTGTTGCAGTAAACTTGCACAACCTTCTTGAATGAATAATTTATAGATGCATGCTGGTCTGTTATTGCAGGGACATCCACTTTACATTTTCACGCCCCTAAACATGACGCGGAACAAAACGAACTGTGGTTGTGTTACATGTCAGTCAAGCATCCTCTTGGGCAATCCTTGTCCAATGAAAGCTGCAATAGAGTCCAGACCTTCTGCTGTCAGTCTGAAGGTCTGGCTACGCAAGACTAGTCAATTCATGGGAAAACAAAGTAACTTTGTTTCGTTACTTATTTGAAAAAATAACTAATATATTTTGTTTATTTAAGAGTAACATGTAACTTTAGTTACTTGGAAAAAAAGGTAATCTGATTACGTAACTCGCGTACTTGTAATGCATTACACTCAAAACTGCTAATAAGTGGTTAAATGTTATTGTGAAAGAGTAGCAATATGGAAAAATCCGTTTTGGCAGTAAAAGAGGGACTAACACAATATTAGATGTCATAATGTTATGCCTGATTGGTGTATATAACACAAAGTTTATTTATGTTAAAAGTCTTTTTTAGGTTGCTGTACATTTTTTATTTATAAATAAGAGTCTGGCTATGGGATTACAGTAGTTGTGCAACATAGAACAAAATGAAATGTCTATAATGTAAAGTGTTTATTATAAATGCATGGCTATAATGTAGGTAAATGTAAATGTTAAATGCATTCACAAATTGAACAGCATTAAGCCCTAATCAGATGGGACTTGCTTTCCTTGAGGAGGTCAGGTATATTTGTGTTTTTAATCCATCACACAAATTCTGTAAAAATATGGAACATATTACCCTGTTCAACGAACTCAGAGGTCCTCTGAGAAACTGAATGCTCTCTAGATTGTTTAAAAATGTCTGAAATTGCAGTATTTTTATTTTTTCACAATGCTTCTCTGTATGCATTATGACCTTAAAGGGTTACTTCAGCGATTAGCATTAAGCTTTGTATCAGTAGAAACCCAGGAGTATATTCAAATTATCGTACTTTCCCCCCTCATATGACCCTGAGTTGAGAGAAATATGTATTCTATTTCTGGAAAAATTCCTCAGATGACGCAAATATCGTCATTTTGCATCATCGGAGGAGTTTTTGGCCAGAGGCTGAAGACTACAGCCAGCAGTGGGCGCTATTTCCACATGTTTTCAACATCACTCACAACACTCGGCTCGCGGAGCTGCAGAGATTCATGTAAACGGAGCGGTGGAGAGCAAAGTGAGTGTTCTAACTTTTAAAATGAACTTCCTATGACAGTTAAGCTTCCAAAGACATGAACTGAAAACTTGCCAGACTGATCACGCGCTGTGAATGCAGCCGCGAATCCCGCGCTTACCTCAGTTCATGTGATGAATGTAATCCGATCCTGCTGTGTTTGTGCCGTGACGCTCAATCGGTTCACTTGCATTATATCGAACAGACACGTTCGGTTTTTAATTGTAGTGTCTCTAACTGAACTGATTTTCTGAAAATGAACACGGTAGGCAAGTGATCCAGTAACCAGTAGCTGACTAGCCGTGCCTAGAGTAGGGCAGTGAAGCAGTGCGTTCTGGGAATTGTTGTCTTTCATCCCTATGAAAATGCTGAAGGACTCCTTTAATAACTGAGGCCAAATTTATTGCTGCACCTTTATTATGGATTTAGACCTTTCTGACAACTTTTTTGAGAAAAATAACAGTTGGTTCAGCTACTGCTGGCATCCCATCTGATGTAAAAATGGATTAAATCAATAAGAAGAGTTCGCCATGAACTGCACAGAACGACCAGCATCAGGTTTGATGATCTTCTTAATCAATTACTTCTTTTAACCCTTTCACACGCAAGGTTTAAAATATTCTAGCTGACCCTCCAGTCTGAGTTTTTAAGGTGACCGTTATTTTAGAACATGTCTCCTTGTTAACCTCTAGTGGGTTTCTTTAAAGTCTTGCCAGCATCAAGAAGTGCCAATGTGTGGTCAAAGCGGACTTTGCAGAGTTGAAAGAAAGATTAGAAAAGTTCACAAACCCAAACAAGAAAGTAAACAACACTAGATAACATGCTTCAAAGAATAAGAACCCAAATGCTTGTTTCTATTTGACATTCTATACACATGCTATGTGTTTTTGCTGGATGAAATCAGTAGAAGTGTGTAACAATAATAAAAGACACGGCTCTAAAGGCACAGGACATTACACATAATGACACACAGTATTCATTAGAGACATCCTATCATCTCCATATAAAACACATGCACTGCCAGTCATTAACTTCTCTGCTCTTTATCAGATAATGATAATGATCATGGGCTTCTGCTGAGTTACTGAGACTCTAACCTTGTGTTGATATGATAATGCTCTGAATTATGCCTCATTTCTCCATGGGCTGTTGAGCGGATAGTACTTGTTTCACTGGTTGCACACTCGTGTCGCACGTGTTGAACGGCAAATGATCTTATCACATTCCACATTCAAACATAACCACAGACAATACAGCTGCTTATAGATCATCACAACTTAGGTACTATTGCAGAACACTATAATAATTGTGCATTATAACAATTTTTGTAATTTTAACCGATTATTATTTTTTTATTTTTTTTATTGCTATAGGGCAACATTAACTGTTTTTTTTTTTTTTTTACGTGCTCTATAAGGTACTGACATGATAAATATAATATATATCAGTGCATGATATCAGCGTATAGTAATTCAGAATTTTTACTTACGATTTTTTTTTTTTATATTCTACAGAACAATATATGTAAACCAAATTAATTTCAAATTAAAACATGCTATAGTAAAAACGTCTCGGTTACATATGTAACCCTCGTTCCTTGAACGGAGATGCTTCGTCGGACCGACGAATAGTAATCTCGCCAGAGAAGCCAATCTACTTAACTAAATGAGCCAATGCACATTGGCATGCAATGATTGCACTAGCTGCTCTGCCTCACAGTGCGGTATAAAAGAGCATCAGGTGCTTGCATTTAATTAGGTTTTTGCTGAGAAGCCGAGCCGATGACCCGGCACCCCAGCGGGGTACAGCAGTCACGGCGGGACGTGAACGAGGGTTACATATGTAACCAAGACGTTCCCATTCAGTTGGTCATTCTGACGCTACACCAGACCAACGAATAGGAATCCCTACCAAAACGCCATGAGCACTGTCCCCTTCCAGTGCCCTGTGTGAGCCTCCTAAATTCTCTTTACCGACGAGACAGTTCTGATACAGAGAATATCCATCACTGCTGTTCCGCATGACCTAATCAGTGACTGTTGGATAACACTGGGAAAGCGTGCCTTTTCCTCTGGAAAAGGAACACTGTGGAAGCCATATCCTACCCCGAAGGAGTGATGTGGAGTCATTCTGCTAACCCATAGGGCCCCTAGGTTTAACCCCCTAAGGAATCTGATGACCAGATTGTGCTTTCCAACAAACTTACCTCCTGTAGGGTCATGATATGCAGATAGTGCAGCAGCATTGACTTTGAGGGTGGAGGGAGACAGCCTTCGCTCCAACCCTTGATGCAGGAAGGAAAGCATGGCACAGATCAAACATCTTCGGGGGTCTTCTTGGCAAGAAGAACACCACTCAACTAGAAACTCTGTGTCCTACCCAGGGACCAGATATGGAGTTTCCAGAGGTATTGACGTGGGGGCCACAGGGTGCCCCATCTCTGAGAAAGAAGATCATTCCTCAGAGAAATCTGCCAGGGAGGGGCTGTCATGAGGAGAATTAGTTCTGGGAAACAGGTCCAGTTGGGCCAATATGGCGCAACTAACAAGACCTGCTCCTCGTCCACCCAAACTTTGCACAGGGTTTGTGCAAGTAGGCTCACTGGGGGAAACACATATTTGTGCAGGCCCCGGGGCCAGCTGTGTGTCAGCTGTGTGCTAGTGCTCCGTGCCGAGTGTTCCCTTGGTCAGGGAGTAAAACAACTGGAAAGTGGGACATTTCTGGAGAGGCAAACAGGTCGCCACTCTCCCGGGAGCGCAGCTCATGAATGGCTGAAGTGACCTCAGATGTTTCTGACTCCAGAGGAGGAGACCATCTTGTTGGTTGATGTATGCGACAGTCGCAGTGTTGTCCATAAGGACTAATACATATTTGCCCTGTAGCAGCTTTTTAAGGCGGCTCAGTGCAAGACAAACTGCTAGCAACTCGAGGCAGTTGATGTGCCAATGCAGGTGCGGGCCTATAGTACCCTATAGTAAGTACATGTAGTTAACTAATATTACTCAGTACTTCAATATATAATAACACTGTAACAATGACACCTTAAAATAAAGTGTAACCGAAATTTGACATGTCATGTAATAATACCTGTACCGGTTTTTATCAACATATTTTATATTTATTTGTAGGTATAAAGCTATAGTTCAAGTAGACTGCTATATTACCTTTGTATCAGTAAATGGTTATAAACTGTAAATTTCACATACCTGAAACACTGTCAAGTTTTTGTAGTGATGTTCTGGCAGCCACAGCTTAAACAGAAGTATAAAGAGGCACGCTTAGTGCAATTAACCCTGAAGACTCGGTTCAATTTAAAAGTGATTAATGCAATATGATTAGACTTGATAACAAAGTCCATTGTCCCTCTATGGGACGTATTATCATTTGTGATTAACCACTCAGACCGCTCTTTAAACCCCTGACCTCTATAATAGCTCTTAAGAAAGTGCGTTCATATCTTTATTAGCTGGCAGATACCAGAAGGAGTCATTAAAGCTCGCAGATCAAGGAGATGCTGTCACAAACGTTCTCCATTCATCTCCCACATTCTTGCTTATCCTTCAGCAACAAGACTGATCCTGAATTACTATGGAGTCCCAGCGGGGACCTGCATATGCATAAAAATGAATGATAATACTCTACCTGTACTATAGCGCTGAGGAAGTCTCACACAATGGGCTGTCAAGTGTGTTTGGGACCAAACTATTGTGCAATATTTCAATCTGTCGTGTCACAAGCACTGATGAGAGCTGTCAACAGCATCCATCACAGTCGTGAAGCTGTGCTATTAGTCAATGTTGAAATGCTGGTAAAAGAAATTCCTCTTGGAATACCACTTTAGTTTAAGCTTGCAGAGTGTCAGCTTGTTCTTGGATCGCTGTGATTTGAGTCCAGTGGGGAAACTAAAGGATAAATTGATGTAAGAAATCATTTTCCTTTGCTGCTATTGTGGTTTGATTAAACCTGCACTGCTTTGGAGTCCTCTGGATTTTATTTAAAGCGCCTGTATTATTCTCATTTAGAGGTTTATAATTTAGTTTAGAGGTCTACTAGAATGTTTACTTTATGATATAATGTTTCAAAAACATAATTCTTATAATTTGCATTGTTGTAGCACCTGTTTTCACCCTCTGTCTGAACGCTCTGCTTTAGGTTTAGTTTATTTAAAACCTGCCTTATGAAACGCACAGTCAAATGCTCAGCCGGCCACAGTCTGTTGTGATTGGTCTACCTCCTACCTATCAGTTCGATAATGACATGAGGAAGAACAAGATGATTGACACAAGGAACCACCAATCACAAGCATAACTTGTGCAGAACGTTTTGCAGTGGTATTTTTTTATGTTATTCCTCACTTACATTTCAAATGTGATGTCCATTAACACTTACGCATACCTTGGGTCTTAGTGACTCGGGACTTTATTCACTACCCTCCTTCTCATTCATTTTTTAAAGTTTGACATCAAACTTCTTAGTATTCTTTATTCAATTCATTATAAACAATATAACAAGAAAATAAAAAAATACAATTATAAAATAATGCCTGTTTTTACATACATTTTTTGTTTAGGGTCGCTAATGACCCTTGGTGTGTAACAGTGTAAGTATATTTTTTTCTGCGCAACAATAATTGATTCTTTAATGACTAAATAAGATTAATTCACCTTTATTCCACAAGGTGGCAATGTCTGATAGGCAATGATGAAGTGACGTTTCACTCATAGTTACCGCAGGAAGAAAACAAAAAAAAACAGGAAGTACCATCAGCAAAACTTGAAATGGCTCATGGATTTACTGCAGAGCAAGTACTAAATGCAGTCAAATATTAGTGTCCGGTCACTTGATGGTGGATCTGGTGAAGAAGCTGTCAGCTGATCAAAATATTGATTTTAAAGATGCTGAAAATAATCTTTTTGAGAATGCATCTGAGATGGCGAATATGAGCCAGATGTTGAATGTACTGGGAAATGAGCTCTGACGAGGACAGTGATGATGGTGTAAAACATCTGCTCAAACTAAACTCTTCCAAGCTCCAAAAGGTCACAAAATATGCTCTACTTCATTCTTCTGTAATTGTTACTCTAATATCAGGAGAGTTTTATATTATCACGACAGGCAGAGGTCCATCCGTGTTAAATATAGATCCGGGTCGCTAAAGAAATGTAATCATGATTGGCAAAACATTCATGCATTTCCTTGACATAGTGATAAAACTCTTCTTGACATCATAACTACCTTTGTTTGACAGCGAGCCAAAGAAGCCAACATATGTGCAAAAGTATTACATGGTGACATAGTATGTTACAGAAATAATGGCAGGACTACAGACGAGGTGTTTCATGCAGGTCTTTTCTGCTGGAGAGATTCCGTACCTTTGCCATAGACTTTTTGCTTTGTAACTACAGTTTGTGTACATGCACAAGCTATTACACATTAAGGAAGGATAAATAGCATACTAGGTCCCCTTTAATGTTACTGGTTCATAGAAATCTACTTTAATGTTTAATCACTCCTCTACTTTTTTTCTTTTAACTAAGAAAAGCTCATTTGTAGCGACTTTATAAGAATGATTTGACTTACTGGAGCAATAATGAATTGCTCCATGTGGTTCACACAATATGTTCCAACTCTCCCGGGAAATGTTATCGGCATACAAACTTATCAAGGCCAGATTACATAGAAAACACAAATAACAGCTTGATCGCTCTTTTCTGAGGCTGAACGACAAACTCATCAATCACTGCTAAATAGATGCATAATGCCCTGGGCTTCTAGAGCACTATGGGGCAAAAAAATCATTAATATCCAATTCATCTGCTGCTTTCCCCTCTAAATTTCTCACCAGGAGAATAGCCAGAGGAAGATCAATCCATCTGTTATGTATGTACTCTTGCTACAGACCGTAGCGAGAATCTGTCGTTGTGTAGCAGTTTGTGTTTTGCACAACATCTCTTGAGAATCAACTGGCAAACATCATTCCTTCAAGCTGACGGATCAGAAAAAAAAAGAGGTTAAACATGAAAACCATAAAATCACCATTCTGTACAGACAAGTGCTTTTCAAATCCCCCTGTTTCCTGCTTTACACTGAAATATCCAGAAGCAGTTTCCTGACCTAGAATCCACAAACGGCCCGGTGCACAATATTACATGAAGGAATTCTTGTTTAAACACATACATGCCCACATTTGTTGTGCTGCCCATCTGGTGTTACCATGAGCACTTTTGTTCAGTATAAAAGGACCCGTACTGTCTCTATGGCAGAGATCATGAAGGACTTTCTCGTATGACCTCAGCTGAAATAGTTAAATAATTCAAAAGATACACTATGGAAAATCTCAGTGATACTTGCCCAGAACTCAACACTGGAATCGGAATATCACAACATCATTTTGTGAATAAAGCAGCATTTCAATCCAATGTGTTCAAGAGAACAAAATATTTACTGCCACTGTGGCTCTTCTATTAAATGTTATAATTTACTTGTGGTCATGAACTTCATGTTTGCTAGCAATCAGGAAGATGTCTGTCTAGGAGTGACAATATGCTTCAAGTCAGACGCCAATTGGTCTGTACATGACTCAGTACATGACTTGTAAAAGCAATGTCACATTACTTTTTTGATGCGCACATAGGCATTTATTTGGAAAATACATTTGTTGTTGGAATGAAAATATTAGGGTTTAGTTTATGCACAGACATTTAAAATTTCAGACGATGCTGGAAACCCTGGGTATGGCCATTTGACATGTGCAACCAACCTAAACATTATGGCATACCAGGTAAGCCTGTTCCTGGCCTTTTCAGCAGGATAATGCTTTCTGCCACAATGCAAACATTGTTCAGGAATGGTTTGAGGAACATGAAAGAGTTTGAGGTATTGCTCTGGCCTCCAAATTCTCCAGATCTCAATCCATCTGAGCAATTGTGGGATGTACTGGACCAACAACTTCAATCCAAATGGCTTGAGGATATGTTGCTAACATCTTGTTGCCAGATAACACAGCACACCTTCAGGAGTCTTGTGGAGTCCATGCCTCGACAGGTCGGCGCTGTTTTGGCAGCATGCAGAGGACTTAACAGTGTATTAGGCATGGTTGTATGGTCATAATGTTTTGGCTCATTTGCTATAAAATATATTAACTGATATTGATAAATATCGAACTCTTTGCGACCCCATGAATTACAGCATGCCAGGCCTCCCTGTCTTCCACTATCTCCTCGAGTCTGTCCAATTTCATGTTCATGATGACACTATCTTACATCTCATCCTCTGCCTTCTCCTTCTCCTTTTGCCTTCAATCAATCCCAGCTTTTCTAATAAGTCCTCTCTTCTCATTAGGTGGCCGGAGTATTTGAGCTTTTGCTTCAGTATCTGTCCTTCCAATGAACAGTCAGGGTTGATTTCCTTGAGGACAGACTGATTTGATCTCCTTGCAGTCTAAGGGACTCTCAAGAGTCTTCTCCAACACCACAGTCTGAAAAGCATCAATTATTCGGCGCTCAGCATTCCTTTTTGTCCAACTCTCACAGCCATACATTACTACTGGGAAAACCATAGCTTTCACCATTACAAGCCTTTGTCGGCAAGGTGATGTCTCTGCTTTTTAATATGTAATCTAGATTTGTCATAGCTTTTCCTCCAAGTATCAAGCATCTTCTAGTTTCATAGTTGCAGTCAGTCCAAGAAAATAAAATCTGTCACTACTTCCATTTCTTCCCCTTCAATTTGCCAGGAAGAGATTGGACCGGATGCCAGGATCTTAGTTTTTTTAATGTTGAGTTTCAAGCCAACTTTTGCACTCTCCTCTTTCACTATAGATATTCCATATTACTAAAAATGTATCCTCCTCAAAGGGAGCGTATACATGTTGTATGCCCATTTTGGAAATGTTATTCACATCTTGGCGGTTCCATCAACCATTTTTATGAAATATCCTGAAAATGTCTCAAAAATATGTTCTCATCTCAGAGGGGACCTAGGGTGTTTCTTAAAGGTACAGAATTAAGATCTGCTTAAAGGGATAGTTCACACAAAAAAATTAAAATTAGCCCATGATTTACTCACACTAGTCAGTCATCTCAGTCATCCTGGTGAATATGACATTCTTCTTTCAAGTCCATAAAAATGCATCTATGCATTATATAAGTGCTCCAAACGGCTCTGGTGGGTTAATAAAGGACTTCTGAAGGGAAGCGATGTGTTTGTGAAAGAAAAAATATTTAAATTTTACAAACTTTAATCTCTAACTTCCGCTACCTGTTGTGCATGTGCTCAAGAGAGACTGGCATTCCAGCATATGACGTAGGACGCTCCGGTGAGAATATGTTAGTTCTCGCGAGAACCAAGTTTTGTTTTGCTCTATCCTCTGCGCCTCTGTGTTCGTCACCGGAACTTCCGCGACGCCTGCTTCCTACGTCAAAAGCTGGAACTCCAGTCTCTTGTGAAAGCGCAAACAGTTAGAGGAAGTTAGAGATTACAGTTTGTTAAGTTTTAAATATGGATATTTTTCTTACACAAATGCATCGCTTCGCTTCAGAAAGCCCCCGGAGCCATGTGGAGCACTTTTATGATTACCCATTTAACACGTTTTTTCAAATTGATAAAATAAAGTAATACCAAGCACCTTGCAGCACAAATAACTTTCAAAGTGTTGAATGAATTTTAGCAGCCACTAGACCATCATAGAAGTCAAATCTGTGTGACAAACAAGCTTTGGGAAGAACAGACTTTCAGCACCTAATGGAAATGAGGAATCAGGCACAGAGTAACATCTGAACTGGCAGATACTGAGTGTAGGGGAATGACATTGACAAGCCTCCCTTCCCAATACCCTATAAATTGTGCTCCTGAGGTGTGCATATCAGTACACATTCAAAGCTCTCCTGTTGGTTACATCCACAGGTTGTGTGTTTACAGAGTGAGAGGATAGGATGTTTTCAGCCCAGAGCTGAGAACCGTGTAAATCCGCCATCACTGGAGACATCAGCCCGGCTTGGTGAGCTGAGGGAAGACCGTTGGGACATCTCGCTCGCTCTCGCTCGGCTTCTCTTCCCTCTCCACAGTCGAGAGAAGAGCTGACACTCATCTCGTCCCACACTGGGAGGATTCAAAGGAGCAGTCATCCAGCAAATGAAATGCAGAGAGCGCTCAGCAGAGAGTATAGGGGGACCAGTCCTATCACTATCCACCTTTCGGAAACTGTTAATTGCACAGGCTGGGATAAAACCCTTTCGGAGTTGTGAATGACAAAATTAAATGATCCTTGTACCTCTAATATTTGACTGTGCTTTGTCAGCACTACTTGATCACAGCTTAAGAAACAAATGGTGCTTAAACAATAATTATTTTGAGCAGCAGAGTTGTTTATTCACTCACACTGATTGTGTTACTGTAGCACACAATTCACTAAAGAAACTATGCAAATCTGTAAATGTCGGGAACAAGGCTTGTCACAATATTACGTTTTCATTACACGATTTTAGTCCCGTCGGAATGTGCCATCTTTGTGATCATTACGGGAAATGATTACAGCAACTTTTACCTTCTGTAAAAAGGTCCGGAAAAATGTCCTCAGTTAATGCTAATCCTGTGAAAATAGCCAGCTGTAAATATGTACGTAAATGTTGCATAATTTCCTGTTTGGTTTTTCAAGCATGGAGGGAGGCGCTTGAAAAAGAATATCTAGGCAGAAGGACAAGTCTGTGGCAAAACTCAAGTGTTTTCTGCTTACCATTCAGATCAAAAAGAAGGTCGAAAGCACTTGTTAGAGGAACAAAACTTATTTTAGCTTTAGGTAAGTGCCTATTACCAACAGAATCCAATGAATTATTAAAAATCAATCGACTGGACCTAACTGTTTTCAACCACACCTAACATGATGGATACTGTATATATATATATATATATATATATAGGTATATAGACAATGTATATGTGCACATGAAGACAGGGAGGTATGTAAATCCAGTTACCCCTCCCACTTCTGCAAGTTTTACTGAGATTTCGTACCCTGTTTGAACTGGCCATTAATATTGCAGACATTCTGTGGTAAAATGACATTAGGGGAGAGTGGGGCATAACCTAACGCTTTTTGACTTTCTCAGTTTGTGTTAATCCACTTGTGGTTCAGTGTATTTATTTTTTCCCATATTAATTTCACACATGTTCTTGTACAATTATGTGGTTTTGTTTCATTAATACAGTGGATACTTTTTTCTTGATTTACCCCGAAAGAATGGAAGTTAAATATGACGATATGCCCCATAGTCATGTACATTGTAACATGACCAAATGACAACCTAAAATATTATTTGATCTAATCCAAAAAATATACAAGACAAACTAAAATATTTTGTCAATAAAATACAATTAACTTTTTCAAATAAAATAATGGCATTTTTTAATCATTAAAAATAAAAATTTTTTTAGTTTGACAACAAACACACCTCAAAACACAGCTATACAGCATAGTATAGATAATAATAATAATTAAGCATTTCTGAACATTGACTCTCAGTCTTTATTCACCTTTTCTCATGGTTTCTCAATATAATTCACAAAAGTATAAAACAGAATAGCATAATTCTGATAGGGGGTCAGTGTTACATCATGCCCCACCTGCACAGCTGGGATGTAACGTGGGATTTACTGTCTTCTGTTGGTTAGATCAGCATTAAAGAGCTATATAAGATTAAAATGATATCAGATTTGTTTTATTTTAAATCAACATAAAAAAAAAGAAATGAAAAATTAACTTAAAAGGAATTTACTTTTGCTATAGTTAAATAAATGGGGCTAAATTCAATCCGTTTACATCTTTTACTTTATTTTGTGTTTACAAGGGAGGCAAAGAGTGAATTTGTAACCACAATTGTGCAAAAGCATACAAAAAGACCTTGCTCATCTTCCTGCACATCATTTTTTGTTGTTGCATTTTCTGGCTTTTTTTGTGGTATTTGTAACCTAGTAACCAACAGTAAATAAAACACCATCAGTGGATGCATCATAATTTATTCGGCAAATGCTGTTTCATCTCTCATTATTTGCATTAACTCTTTTTCGCACATAAAACCACCTCAAGTTAACGTTTCCATCACTAATTTCTGATGCGATACTTCAGAATGCATATAAAAACAGAGCGATGGAAACATACTGTCTATAATAATTTGTGCATATAATAAATTACTTGCGAGCGAGCAGACAAAATTAAATTACTTGCGAGCGAGCAGACAAAACACAAAACAGTTTTCTTGCTTTCAGAGGCGGATTCCTGCTGTTTGGGAACACATTCGCGTAAGTCAGTTCAGGAAGGTAGGTAATTATACCGAACCACTTTGATGACAGACTTTCCTCAGGCATTTCAGATCACCCAAAACAGCATTTCTGCTGTGCAAAAAGCTGGTTAGTCCAGTTTTGCTGTCCCATCGCGCAAAACCACATTATTTTTATGCGCATTGAGAAATGTATTCTGTAAATGTGCTTTCAATGTAGTTTATGCACCTTGTTTTATTGGATAAAAATGTGTACAAATCAAACGAGCGCATACGTTATTTTATACACATTTTTAGAATGTATGCACATCTTAGCGTTTCCATTCAGCTTCGTGTTGGGAGGTTCTTTGCTGCCACGTCATGCATTACAATCGTTTAATGGACAGCTAGCGGTGGATTATCCCGCTTATACCATAGTCATTTGCCAGCATTGACAACTTAAAAGTGTTATTTATGTCTGCAGCACAATACTGACTGTAAAGTTAAAAGTGACGGTTATTTTTGTCAGTTACGGCTCGTTAGATCTAGCATTCTGTCCCAATTTGAGTCAGACATAGAGATAAAGTGCGTAAGATTACATTTATTTGAATTAATTAACTATAGCATTTATTTGAATAGTTATCGAGAGATTTTAACAATGAAGCTGCATGAGCGATCAAAATAGCGATGAAATCCCCTCGTTGCTGAGAAATAAAATGTGTGCGCAGTGCAATCTCCGCTCTCTTTGCGAGTGACGTGTGTGTGCAACTGTGCATGTTTCAATAAAATTATTGCATTAATATAGAAAGGTGATTCAACTGACTTGGAACTATCTGTGCATTAAATGGTCAGAATCGAGTATTCAGACAGACCATGATATAATGAGCATAAATCCTTTGATGCCCACATACATGCTACGTTTTTACACGTCCTTTCAATTACAGAACACTCAAAATGTATACAGATCTGAACCTGTGTGCAACTAATGTGCTGTGTAATGAGGAATTATAAGAGTTATGGACTATAAAATCCTTTTCTATTATCCTAATAGTTCATGGAAAATGAACATTCTGTCATAATTTACTCACCCTCCTGTCATTCCTAACCTGAATGCTGTTTTTCTTTCTTTCTGTGGAACACGAAAATAAATATTATGAAAAATGTATGCCTCTATTTTTCATTGTATGGCAGTTCTTAGTAACCATGAGCTGTCAAGCTCAAAAATTACACACAAACACACACAAAAAAACATCATAAAATAGTTATAATATAATAGTTCAAATAAATTTGTTTGAGGAACACGAGATTTTACTGAAAATATTGTCTTTGTGCAGTATGTCTAAATTCAAATGTCATTTGAATTTGTGAAAAATTCACACATTGTGATCAGTTCCAACACACACACACAGAAAACGGTTGAACCTGGTTTTAATGCGTGTTTTGAATATACACAAATGTGAATGAGACTTGGGATTGAAGACACTCACTGAATAACTCAAATTGCACCAAAAAACTATAAAATGATTTTTGAAGACTTCAAATATAGTGAATATATGTACTGACTACTTTTATGTTGATTTTTTGCCATGTTCTGAGTTTCCCAGCCCTTGGTCAATGACTTTATTGTATGAAAAATAGTTTGAACATTGAAAACAAAATGAGGGTGAGTAGGTTTCTTGTTCTTATTTGGGTGAAGTTCTTTGAAACAGCAGAATGCACTGGCATCCGTCTCTTGGCATTTCAAAGAATTCAGATGGGTTTAAAAGCACTTTGAATAGTATTTCATCATTCTATTTGCGTCCGTGTGCGGTTGTTTCAATCTGAGCCCTTCCAGTATCTTCAGACCACATTAGCAGGCTGAACATTCTCTAACATGCTCTTGAGAATTATTTTCTTTGAACTGGCAAGTCTGAATATGGGGCAGTACAATATGCATTCTTTCTATACTGTCAGCCAGACATCACTGATGTAATGGTGAACTTTCTAATCCACCCACATAATCCGGTGGCAAACAAAACAATAAGCAGCACTTGGCATCTACTTTAAAAATGTGCAGGGGTTTAATCTTTAAAGTCTTAAAGCAGCATAAATGCATGTGCACTCTGCCGTCAGTTATACCACCAACTGCTTTTAAGCAGATTCATGCACTTTGCTCTCATCTTTGACTGTACTGTCCTGAACAAATCGCAAATGTTAAAATCATGCATTGCTTTCACCCTGACATCCACAGATATAATGCAGAAACCCAAAATTCCGATGCTGAAAGAAACAGACCTCACAGACATCCATTGAGGCGGAGGTACTTAAATAGTACTTGAGAAGACATGCGCTGAATTCTGATCCACTGAACTTGAGTCAGACAGTCAGAAACAAAATTTGAAACATCATTCATTAAACCGCACGTCTACAATAACATTCAAATATATGGATGGATGGATGGATGGATGGATGGATGGATGGATGGATGGATGGATGGATGGATGGATGGATGGATGGATGGATGGATGGATGGATGGATGGATGGATGGATGGATGGATGGATGGATGGACAGTCAGAAAGACAGACAGACTGATTGATGGATGGATGGATGGAAAAATAGATAGACATTCAGACAGACAGACAGACTGTTTATTTGTTTGATGAATGGATGGATGGATGAATGGATGGATGGATGGATGGATGGATGGATGGATGGATGGATGGATGGATGGATGGATGGATGGATGGATGGATGGATGGATGGATGGATGGATGGATGGATGGATGGATGGATGGATGGATGGATGGATGGATGGATGGATGGATGGATGGATGGATGGATGGATGGATGGATGGATGGATGGATGGATGGATGGATGGATGGATGGATGGATGTGTGGATGGATGGATGGTCAGATAGATAGACAGACAGACAGACACAGACATATAGATAGATGATAGATAGATAGATAGATAGATAGATAGATAGATAGATAGATAGATAGATAGATAGATAGATAGATAGATAGATAGATAGATAGATAGATAGATAGATAGATAGATAGATAGATAGATAGATAGATAGATAGATAGGAAGGACAGACGGACAGACAGCTTTCTATTTCATCACATTTTTATTAAAGCACACTTATATATAACATTTAATAAACATATGATGATAATGGATTTTATTTTCAGAGGAATAAAAATTGCAAAACCATTTTAGTGGTTGTGTTTGAAACAGTTTTAACTTTTACTAAGATATAGTGCTTGTGACAACATTGTGAAATACAGTATATTGTATACCAGTGGTGAGCGTTATGCTGGGTGATGCGTTGCGCCAAAAAATTGTTTCAGTTATTACTTGTTTTCACTGTATTCAGTCTGTTTAGTTTTGTATCAGTGATCGAGATCTGGCAGCAGCAGCAGCTCATTTGTCCTCTTGGGTGAGCGATCCGCTCACAGCTTACCCTGCTCGTGAAATCCTGCATATTCCAGCAAACCAATGAGAACGTGGGACAAACATGACGACGATACATAACAACAGAGCGTAGACGCCAAAGCTGCTGTGGATCCGCATACCCGGAACTACAGATTTGAAGAAAATTACCGTCGTATTGGCAAATAAAGAAAGCACAGAAAGTGATATATGTATTACTAACATGTATTATATCATGTAAGCTTAATGGTACACTTCAAACAAGGAAATTTATAGTAATTTATAGAGTTAATACTAATCAGCGAGTCCACGAATGGCTTGGGTATGCAAAGCATCGCAGCTTATATGGACTGCAAGCCACTGTTGTGTACATATAT
The DNA here is from genome assembly GCA_023029165.1 of Gobiocypris rarus. Taxonomy (NCBI): domain Eukaryota; kingdom Metazoa; phylum Chordata; class Actinopteri; order Cypriniformes; family Gobionidae; genus Gobiocypris; species Gobiocypris rarus. Next base: position 28,608,926 of record CM040915.1, on the reverse strand, counting down.
TTTTAATTAATCATCAACATCCTCACAAGTAGTCAATCATTCACAAAGGCATTAACACTCTCAAAGATCACTGAATATTACAAAGCATCTGCTGTCTGCACTTGTGTCCTGCTCGCCAAGCAGGAGTTATTCCACCAGAAAGACGGCAAAAATGCTGATCTCAACAGGCCAGAAACAGCAGCATGTTTAATGCATTCAAAGTTCAGGGCGTTTGCATGCAACTCCTGTAAAAATGCTTAATTAATATATTACAACTGATGCCATTATTAAATGAATCATTCAATAAATGTCAACTCAAGCCATCAGAGAGACTTCGCACTGGAAGACCAACTCGCAGACAGCCGTCAAAGTAACTCAGCAATCGATCACAGAGTCATTTGGCTTTGTCAACAGTTCCTCCGTGACTTAAAGTGCACCGCGACTACCACAACAGTACATTTTCCATCAGCCCTCATGTGAACAACAATGGCAGTCTTTGGCAGAGGCATCAGAAAGCCGGTGTCAAATCTCATCAGAAAAATTGCTTTGGGTTTATCAATAACAGATAGAAGAGAGCAACGAGGGATTTCGCTCGAGTTGAGGCTGATATTGCTAAAGGCAGGTGAGTATCGAACCACCCGTCTGCCTGAGCCGGGGGTAAATAGTGATTAATGGGCAATGGATGAAGGTTTCGCCATTAAATGTACGAGTGCCTGCGATCTGATTCTTCTCTTCAGCCCTCCTCTGTAGAATTTCGAGCTCATGCGACAGACGATTTGAACAAGAGAAATTAATTCAGTGACGGAAGCGAAATGGAAATAAGTTTTGGACACGAAACTGCTCCAGTTAACCAAAGATGAGATCAGAGAACACCAGCACTGATGTTATGATTCTCTGGTTTATTGATTAGCAGTGTCAGCAACTGAATGAGCTTTAAATCAGTCAGAACGGCTCAGGCATCATTGACTGAACTGGCTCAAACCTCGGAAAAGCTAGGAGAAATATGTCCATCTGTAGACATTTTAAATGCACAGTTGAATTTTTAAAACCATCCAAGACCATCCAAGATCATTGTTTAAAAATGTATCGAGGCACTTTTCTAGTCTATTGCATGTCCTAGATGAAACTACCACTGTCTATAATTATTTAAAAAATCAAGCTTATCAAGCTATATCAAGCTTAAAATTGGTGTTGAGTCATGATAATTTAAAAACACCAATCAGACCAAAGAGATGATGCCTAACCCTTTAATTCATTGCTAGAGTATAGGATTATTTTGAAAGTCAATTTCTCTAAAAGCTATTGAACATTTTCACCTTTATTGCAGAGAGAAACATTTGGTGATGTGAATTTATAGTATAATCCTGGTTACTATTTGCTGTAATTAACCAGTAGTTCTAGAATGTATTACAATTTCAAGGCAAACATGAGCAGAAATAGATGTCGCACAGTGATTAGCTGTGCCTACATTTCAGTAATCTCTTGAATATAAATGGATTATTATATAATATCGACCGTTTAAAAAAAAAATATATATATAAAAGTTCCCCAGATATAACAACCAATCAGAACACAATACTATCGCGAACTCTCTCCTCATTATAATTGGACTGTTAAGCACAAAATTGCTACAGTACATAAAGTGCAGATTGCGAGTTATGAGCAGGCTTAAAGGTCAATCATAAAGCTTAAACTGTTTTCTCCATGTAACAGTGGAACCAACTGTAACACTATTATGGGCTGAGAGAAAATGAAAGGCAGCCAGCAGGTACACTAATCGCAATAATGGCTTCAAACATAATGGACTGTTGTTATCCCACAGATATCTCACAGTTTGTGTACAACCACCTACATTGTGTACTCTCACATTGTGTACAGTGTGAATACAGTATTTTATTGTAGGAAATTGATATTTAACCTTATACAATTTACTTTAAATAAAAATGTATCATTCAATTGTTTCATATTTACTAAATGATATATATATATATTAGGGCTGACAAAATTACGCAATTTTATAGAAATTATGCAATCATTTTTTCAGTTTAACGCGTTAATATGTCCTGTCTATGTGACACATAGACTGTAAAAAAGATGCCCCTTCACTATTTTCCATTGTAGAAAAGCAAAGCCGCCAATGTCTGAATATTGCGCTGATTTGGGACCTGCGTGTGCGCAGTAGTGACCTTGGGACCTGAGTCTGCGCAATACAGATCAGGAAGTCGAGCCGCAATATCAAAACCCCCGCCCACACTCCTGTAGTATCTGTTAATACAGTTTACAACAGAACAACTCATTATGTCGGTGAAAAACTTTATTTAAAGTGTAATTTGATTTTTTTGTTTGTCTCGCGTCCCGTTAAAATACATGGAGGGGGCGGAGTTTATGACCTATACTGGGACCAGACACCTGGGGGGCGATCGAGACGCTTTGGCTTCACTTTTCAGGACGTGTGTGGCACATTTGGTGAGTGAAACACACAACGCACACATAGACATGCACCAGTATCGTGTGCACAGACAGCACACCAGAATTGAGTTCTCTTTCATGCTTTAACAAACAATAACAAAATGCCTGTTTTGTCGAGTATCCTCATAAGAGCAGTGTTAAATTAGTTAAATAATGTCTTAAATAAACTTAAAGAGTTGTGAGAAAATGAGATCCACATCATGTATGGCAGCGGCTGCAGATCTTAAAGCGACAGCAGCCTACGGTAATAAATCAGTTGCTGTGATGTCTGTCATTAATGTTAATCAAAGAACAAAGGTAACAGAGAAAATTGAAGCTTTGATCAGGATTAATATTTAATGTATAATTTGTGCAGTTAAGACCGTGAAGTGTTTGATAACTTAATTCAATTTCTGTACATTTCCTACCGTTCAGACAGGAGAAAGGCCACAGGTAAATATGACATTCATTATAATTGGTTTATGTGAAGATTGTTTTAAGTTCTCTTAAATTAAAAGTTGCTATTTAAAAAAATTATAATTATACTGTAATGTTGAATGTCTATAATTAATGTTCTCAAAAAAACATCAAATCATGGAGACATCAGTAACATTATTAGTATCAGTGATACTGGCCTTCATTCATAAAAAGATGCCATTACAACAAATATTGAAAATATTAAAATATACTGTCTTTAAGTTGTTTCTACATTAATTTGGAGAGTAATTGTGTAATTATTACAATATAAAAATAATAAAAACTCTGATGATTTATATATATATGTGTGTGTGTGTGTGTGTGTGTGTGTGTGTGTGTGTGTGTGTGTGTGTGTGTGTGTGTGTGTGTGTGTGTGTGTGTGTGTGTGTGTGTGTGTGTGTGTGTGTGGTTTAAGAAAATCTAGCTGTGTATTAAAAGAAGATAGCAAAGTTTATAACTAGTCTAAGGAAGATTTTCCAGCAGGACATACAGTTCTTCACTCTGGTAATAACCTATAATATATTGTTATGATAGATATTTGTTTTTTCATTGATTAGAGACAACTTCACCTGAGTAGATAAAGTACAACCGTTTACCTTGTGCTCAATGATGCTGCTGTATCCCTGCAGTGCTGGAGGCGCGCGCGGCGCTCTGGTGGGCTCCACTTTCTCACCTGACCCGCCCTTAGACCCGCTGGATGCTGTAGTATTATTGTTGTAGCTGACGCTGTACACGAACAGCAGACTGGTGCACATGGTGATCGCGAGAAAAACGGCTACTCCATGACGCTGGAAAACACGAGGGCAAAAGTTCAAATCCACCACAGAGCGCAAGGTCATAAATCATCACCAACTCATGCTCTTGGTGCAGTCAATTATAGGATACAAATCACATTTCCATGCTCAAATATTAATTAGATTGAGATTATAAGAACTTGCAGGTTCTAACTAAATGTTGACGCCTAAAACGAATGCACCAGATCATGCAATAATGGTTTTGCAATAGCAACATTAAAAAAAGTAAAATGTTGTAGCTATATGATTTGATATATTTTGTATATATAATTAGAAAACAAACTCCATTATTTCAAAGCATGTTATTTATTTAATAGTGCAATACTAAAATAAGAAAACTGTTTGCATAATTTTGCAATGCATAGAAATACATAATGGAAAATGTTTTCATATATATATATATATATATATATATATATATATATATATATATATATATTCACATTTCCTCAAAGCAAAATTTCCGACAAACTACTCATTATTCAGAAATGGGGATTACGTTTTTTTTTATTGTCTTTAATCTTCTTTCATTCAGCATGTGAAAGCAACAGAGAGCCGCAGTACTTCAGCAACAATGCTGCACAGGAGAGATGCGAGACATTCAAACTGTTTTCAATACAATTACCATCGGTGTCTTCATCCTGAAGCCAGCTGGAATATTCCTGGGAATGTTCGCATGAAGATCCACTTTTTCCCCCTGATTGTTGCTACTTTATCAGATTATGTCGTCATTAAATTGCCGCGCTCCGCTCGCGCTGGGAGATGGCAGTGTGTGTGCTGTGCGCGCGGACTGAACCCATTCTTGAGAGCGGCAGGCACAGACGGTTGGGACACCGCACGGTCCTAAACATCATTGTGTTTGAGTGTGAACTCTAATTCAGCGTTTAGGACAAATTGCACATTGGAGTCATTGCATGGAAATACAATACACATCTGTTGTGAGAGGCTGATATTTAAATTGCAACTAATTTCAATTCAGTTCACATCGATTTGTATAGCGCTTTTCACAATAGGCTACATATCGTCTCAAAGCAGATCAAAGAAAAATGGATGCGTCTGCATTACAATTTAGAGTGATTTGTTACCAGACAAGACTGTGTCCAAGTTATGGATTTCAGAAAATATACCTTCACACAGTTAACTAACAGTGTATTAATAAACAATGTAATCATTTAAGGCAGAAACAATTGGCTCGTTGAAGTAAATATGTTGTTTACAATGATTAGGATATATAGAAAATGTTGTTGGTGGTAGAGTTGGAGTCGTCTGTTCACAGATGATGGTCATCTGAAGTCTTCATAAGAGGCCTCGGGATGGGCGTCCGGAGATAAAACAGAACAGGAAAATAATTAGCGTAGCTGCTGTTCAAAACATTAAGCAAAGACAATTATGTGCACTGATATAACTGGAGTACAAGTTATGAGATGCATTATGAGAATGCGTGGCTAAAGATGCGTTTTTAATCTAGACAAACTAGGAGAATGAGACTGAGCCCCAAACATTATCAGGAAGGCTGTTCCAGAGTATAAGAGTCAAATGTGAAAACGCTCTCCCTCCTTCAGTGGACTTTGATATCCTACTACCAGAAAAGTTTTTTTTTTTTAAACTGTCGAAAATGTTAATGACTTTCATAAATGTAAAACATGACAGAATGCCGCTGTAGTGTTAGACATTGTGTGTGTGTGTATATATATATATATATATATATATATATATATATATATATATATATATATATATATATATATATATATATATATATATATATATATATATATATATATATATATAGTGTTAATTAACATGTTGCACTGAATGAACTGTATGCACTACATAAAACAATAACCCAGTGATTGACTCCAGATACTCTTCTGATTCTGAGCATAACTAGCAATAGAGAACATAAATGTATTTAAACAATTAAGTGAAAATGGGATATTTTCAATGCTATTAGCAGAGAGGTTGTTATCACTGGTAAACATTAATTATATGAGGTGCTAAACAGCCACTTAACATAACATCAACACTATTGTTACATAAAAGCAATATTATTGAAAAAAACATTTGTTTTTATTTCTATAAATAGTTCGATTTTATTTTAAAACTACCGTATGTTAAATGTGCTAATTTATTATTATTATTATTATTATTATTATTATTATAAAATTAATTCGAATTTCAGTTTTTTATATATAATATAATTATATTTTATTATTGTTTTTTTGTTTTTATAAATTATTATTATTATTATAATTATTATTATTATTATTAACCAATGATCAATGTGAATTGCAGGTGAGCAAACCAGAGTGTTAGCAGTAAAGAGATGATGAATGGATGATGTATGATAACTTGAGTTCACAGTCTTTGCAGAGATTGCGGTGCACACAATTCATAACGCTAATGGTGAGTGGGCAGGTAATCTTTAAACTCACAGGTAGACTAGACTGAGAGGATGGAGACAGGAAGGAGATGGAAACACACTGGAGAAATGCAGGAGAATCACTGGAGTTAGGCAAGGTGTGTGCATTTATGTGCGTCTTGATGAGGTGATAATCAGCGGCATGTGCAGTGCTTGAAATTCTGGAGACGGTGCTCATTGGAGTAGAGCCTGGTGAATCTGTTAACCCACTCCAGCTCCTGAGGGGCTGCAGACCCAACGTCATGGTGGTGAACCTCATCCTCGGGGTGCAGGACAATCTGGGTGAGACTTGTGGAAGTTGGTGATGAGAGTTGGATCTAGGATGTCGTCTCTGGTGACCCAAGATCTATGCTCAGGGCTATAACCCTCCCAGTCAACCAGGTATTCTGGACGATTACCACATCGTTTTCCCATCGAGAGCGCCGCGCGAGAGGCCACCTCGATTGCTCTCTTGGAGGTCCTGCCGCAGCTAGGACCTCTTCCCGGCAGCCTTCTTAGCAAGAAGGACGTTCCTCAGATCGCCCTTCTGCACAGAAGCTGGTGAGAGCGCCTCCTCTGTTGCCAAGCTCCCGGAGGAGGGGCTCTAGAGGCGACGCTCTCCTTCTGCACCTGACGGTGCGAGGAGCTGGCTGACGGCTGAGGCTGCCCACTAGTGGCAGCCTTCCCAGATTTTGGCCGACGAGGGAGGAACTGTCGGAAGGCCGCGGATTGCTTTTTCGCCTCCTGAAACCTGTCGAAGACCGAATTAACGGCGTCGCCGAACAGGCCAGAAGGCGAAATCGGGGAGTCCAGGAGAAAGGTTTTATCCTTCTCCTTCATCCCCGACAGATTCAACCACAAGTGCCTCTCCACAGTCAACATGGCACGGGCCGTCTCCTTGGTGACTCGGAGAGACAAATCCGCAGCCTTCCTAAGTTCGAGGATGTCCTCCGGGGAGGGACCCTCGCCCTCGTCGAGCTCTTTTAGGAGGTCGGCCTGGTATGCCTGCAGTATAGACAATGTGTGCAGGAAACTACCAGCCCGACCCGCCACCATATATGCCCTGACCACCAATGCCGATGTGTCCCTGCACGGCTTGGTGGGCAGTACCGGGGCTTTCAGGGACGATGCCGATTCGGGTGAAAGATAGCCCGCTAGAGCATCTTCCACGCGCGGCATCGTCCCGTAGCCGGCCTCGCGCGCCCCCAGAATGTTAGCATAATCTAATACGGGGGGATTGGAAATTCGTGCGGAATATGGCCTGTTCCAGGACCTGCACAACTCATTATGCAGGTCCGGAAAAAATGGCAAGCCCCGGCGAGGTGTCTGAGCCCGGCGCAAGAGAAACCGGTCATCCAGCCTACTTGATGGCTGGACTTCCTGTCTCTCTTGTGGCCAATCGATCTTCAATTTAGCCACGGCTCGAGTCAGCACCTCTATAAGCTCCTCTTGGGCGGGTGGATGCGGTGGCGACATGTATCCCGCACCACCCGCCTCGATGTTAATCTCCTCCGGATCCTCGGACCCGGAGAGGACCAGCATCGGATTCTCCACCCCGAGGGAAGAAGCCGCTTCGCGGGCTTCCACACGAGGTGGGAGAACCTCTGAACTGTCAGAGGAAGATTGAGAAAGTGGCTCAGCAGTCTCAATCTCCGCTGACAAGTCCAGCTGTGAGCCCCATGATCTGCGACGCCGCGACGCCTCGGCCCAGAACCACAGGGCTCACGTGGTTGGCCGGCCTCATCAAAGACCGCCAACCGGGACCGCAGCAACCTGAGCGTCAGCAGCTCACAATGGCTACTCCTCGAGCCGCCTGAGCATGCTGAACGCCCAGGCACTCAACACACAGAGTGTGTGTGTCCACTCCCGAAATAAAGCGGGGACACGGGTGCACACATCTTTTAAACTCCGTCGCCATTGTATATATTCTTTATATATTCTTTATATATATATATATATATATATATATATATATATATATATATATATATATATATATATATATATATATATATATATGGACAAACAACAATAAATAGACAGACAGTTTCACACAGAGCATTATGCTGAAGAGCAATAACTGACGCTACAATGCGCCGGGCTCCCCTTTATAGCTTCCGGGTATGCCGTCACATCTACGTCATGACGTAGCACCAATCAGGATTGGACTACTTTCATTCATACTTCAGATGTGTTGATGCTTAGGGAGCATCCTCAAATTCGTCGTTCCGACGCAGTGCGAAGTTCCCTCAATATAGGTGAACCAGAGTGTTAGCAGTAAAGTGATGATGAATGGATGATGTATGATAACTTGAGTTCACAGTCTTTGCAGAGATTGCGGTGCACACAATTCATAACGCTAATGGTGAGTGGGCAGGTAATCTTTAAACTCACAGGTAGACTAGACTGAGAGGATGGAGACAGGAAGGAGATGGAAACACACTGGAGAAATGCAGGAGAATCACTGGAGTTAGGCAAGGTGTGTGCATTTATGTGCGTCTTGATGAAGTGATAATCAGCGGCATGTGCAGTGCTTGAAATTCTGGAGACGGTGCTCATTGGAGTAGAGCCTGGTGAATCTGTTAACCCACTCCAGCTCCTGAGGGGCTGCAGACCCAACGTCATGGTGGTGAACCTCATCCTCGGGGTGCAGGACAATCTGGGTGAGACTTGTGGAAGTTGGTGATGAGAGTTGGATCTAGGATGTCGTCTCTGGTGACCCAAGATCTATGCTCAGGGCCATAACCCTCCCAGTCAACCAGGTATTCTGGACGATTACCACAGCGCTGGGAGTCAAGGATATTGTGAATCGTGAATTGGGGGGGGGGTAATTGGTCCTGATAAGTGATGGGGTTGACTTGATGGATGATGGTGAAGGAGCCAATGTATCTGGGACCTGCAGTTACTAGCAGGGCAGGTGCATTGTGATGTCCTGGGGGGAGAGCCATATGTTTTGCATTTCTGAGGTATTCCAAGTTCTTATGATCTGTGAGTACTGTGAAAGGGTGTTGCACACCTTCCAGTAAATGCCTTCATTCTTCCAGAGCGAGCTTGAAGGCTAGTAGCTCTCTGTTGCCAATATCATAATAACTCTCTACCGGGGTTAAGTTCTTAGAGAATAAGGTGTATGGATGTAGTTTGGCCGGGCTCCCCTGCTGCTGAGATAGTACCCCTCCAACATGCATTGACCTCTGTGATGAAGGGCTTGTTGGGGTCTGAGTGAATCAGGAGTAGCGCATTGGTGAAATTGGTCAGAGGCCTGGTAATGGCAATGAAATCGAGATGAAATGCTGGTAAAAGTTAGAGTAGCCTAGGAACCGTTGCAGCTCTTTCACAGTAGTAGGTGTGGAACAGTTGCGGACAGCCTCTACTTTCTGCTTGACCATTTGTATGCCGTGTTTACTGATATTATAGCCAAGGAACTGCTCTAAAGTTTGATGGAATGAGTATTTCTCTGCTTTCATGAAAATATGGTATTCTTTCAGGCATTGAAGGACCTCCGACACGTGCTGGCTATGTTCATCCATGTTCCGGGAGTACACCAAGATGTCATCTATGTACACAAGCACAAACCGATGGAGGAACTCCCAGAGTACCTCATGCATAAAATCCTGGAATATGAAGGGGTCGTTAAACAGGCCATATGGCATGACAAGATATTCATAGTACTCAGTTGGTGTCACAAAAGCGAGCTTCCACTCGTACCCCTCACATATCCAGATGAGGTTATAAGCACCGTGGAGGTCCAACATGGTAAACATGGCTGCGCCACAAAGCTGTTCCAAGGCCACAGGGAAGAGGGGTTCCAGAACTTCACAATAATTTTGTTTAGTACTCTGTAGTCAATACAAGACCGCAAGCCTCTGTCCTTCTCTGCCTTCTTGGAGGCTCGAAGCAGCATGGGAGGTCGAAGGGGCGGATATATCCTTGAAGAGCCTACTCGATATATACTCCTCCATAGCCTTCTGCTCGGGGAAGGACAGTGAATATTTTTGGCCACGGGACACTGGCTCACCCGGAATGCAGTCTATGGCACAGTCCCATGGTCGGTTTGGAGACAACTGTGAAGCTCGTCTTTGGCAGAATACATCTCTAAAGGTGGCATAGCAGGATGGAATATCCACTGATTGCTGCTCTACAGGACTCTCAATGGACGTGATGTGGAGTGGAAGAACTTGAGGCGGACGAGGAAAGTATTTGAGGAAAGTATTCTGGGAAGCCACTTCAGGATTACTCCAGTCGAACAGGAGATCACTGGGTCATGTGTCACTAGCCATGGGTGCCCTAGAATTATACCAGTGGTGGAACGCAGCAGAACCAGGAACTGGATAAGCTCGCTGTGCAGTAATTCAATTTGCAACTGGATGGGATCCATACAAAAACAAACATAACTACGGCACAAAGTTTTTCCAGTTACCGACTGGACTTTGTAATTGATTTCAGTGGCCCTCTTCTGGGTTGGTGGCAGAGGTCCCCGGAGATTACGTTTCCGGCTGACCCAGAGTCGATGAGGGCATGTACTGGGAGATTTCAGAAGCGGGGCAGGCCAACAGCAGCAGTGAGTGGTTGAGTATTGACAATAGGAGTGTGAACAAAACTCACCATGAGGCATGGAGGACGTATGGGATATGTGGAGATTACATGTCCCCTGTACCACAATATAGGCAAAGACCCTGGGTCAGCCTCCTCTGCCTCTCAGCTGGTGATAAATGGTATTATCCAGTTGTATGGGATCATTATATATATTTGATCACTATTATAACTGTTTTGTTGTTATGCAACTTTTTATTTTATTATTAGTATTATTCACAAAGATTATTATCTTGACAAAGACTACAAACAGAAATCTTATTTAAGCTTATTATTGTTTTTCTTCAGAGACAAAATTTTACTGTAGTCCCCATCCAACAGAAAGAGATGTGTGATGCAGAAAGACAATTAATAATACTTTTAATAGAGGCCAATAAACTAACAACCTGTAACACCTGTTTCTTTTTTGTAGTACACTCCATTCTAGTTCTTTACTAAATAAATGTAATGCCAAACATGTTGAAGATCCAGCATCGAGGTATTTCATTTATTATATGATTAACTGTTATCACTCAAAACTGACTCAACATCAACTCCTAGGGCTCACGATCAGTTCCTTTGCGCACCCCACCATTTCCATCTCTGGTCTATTCATGTCTTATTGTAAAGTTCTTGACCAGCTTAAGTGGATCAGACTTTATGCCGCTAGCCAAAAGTCTGGCTCTGAGAGACTACCTATATTTCCAGAGTCCTACTGATAGAACATAATTTCCCCTTAAGCAGTTAACTGCTCAAACTGAACTGCAACTTCAATCAGTGTTGTGTACACCAATTTAGATTAAAAAGCCTCTGCTAAAAGATAATGTAAAACTAATGTAAAATCTACAGTTTTTTTCAAAGCTTATTTAAAAGAGGAAGGTCAGATTGGTCCTCAGACGCTGTCTGATGCTAGAATGAAGAGGTGTGTGCAAGATGGGTTTGCTTTAGATCCTCGCTGATATTAATTTCTGTGAGGACCACTATGCCGAATGAGTCTGCCAAACCACACACCATGCACACACTGCATGTGCTCACCTCATTACATTTGCTGCCAAAAGGCACATGTGTGGATGTTGCTATGACAGCCACATTAGCAGAGAGAGAGTGTGCTAGGGAGAGGCGGAGCGCCTGATTTGCTGATATCATCAACATCATGCATTTATTTCATAATTCTTCATTTTTCAAGTTCCTTTTGAGAAGTTTTTTTATCAATTTTTTTATTGCTGTTTTGATATCTTTACACATAAAATGATGAAGACAAACAATCAGCCATTACAACAATGAGTAAAATCAAATAACATTTAAGAAATTATAGACTAAAATAAAATTATAGATATAATAATTTATAAAAATAATAGAAACATAATACAAAAATTAAAACTGATCAGTTACACTGAAGTGTGAACGACAGATAAAGAAAACAAATATTTGAGATATATATCTGCTTCAGAATATACGTCGCTAGATTATACATGTACTGCAAATTATGTAAAAGAAAAATATCCATAAAAAACGATATTCAAACCAGTAAAACAGTGCCGAAAGAAGTCTACGTCAGTTAGAGAAAAGGCAATTATAACCAAAACAAGGAACCATAAATATGGCTGTAAAAATAAAAGTAATAATTAAGTATCAAGAAAGAAAAACAAACAAACAAAGAGAACAAGAGAACAATAAACAAACAAAATAAAAATAAAAAAAGCCACAAGACCAGAGTGGGGGTGGGGGGTGGGGGTTGGGAGATCTCCTTAATTCAAATCAGTAGACCTTTGAGCTTCTCCAAAGTTAGAGCCCAGAGTCTGATGGTGTCCTCTCTTGCACCGTGAATGCGTGCAGTGGACAATTCAAGATATACCACATCTATAAATGTGAGAACCCAATACTGCTTATTAAGAGAATGTGGAGGCTTCCATCTCGTTGCAACTAATTTCTTGGCAGCTGTCAAACCAGCTAAAAACACGCTTCTGAATTTTGTTGAATTGGATGTCAGACAGATCATTTAAAATAAAAACAGATGGGGACAAAGGGACCGAAACATTTAGAATAGTGGACAAATTTTCTTTAACCATATTCCAAAAGTTAGAAACCCCAGGGCATTCCCAAATCATGTGATAAAAGTACCAGTTTCCCTGTATGGCAGAGTGTACAATTAGGATCAGGTTTAAGCTTCATACAATACAGTTTACGTGGAGTCATATAGGTCCTATGAATAAAATTAAAATGGATTTGTTGATGATCCGGTTCTAGAAGCAAGCATTACCATAATCCAGACACTGTTCCAATCAAAACTAGGAGGAAGGTTCGGAATATCTGTCCGCCAGGAAGAGTCTATTGTCAAAGGAGGATGCATTTTTCCCAGAAAAAAACATACAATTTGGAAACTAGCCCTCTTGTTCCTGGGTCTCACATAATACTTTCAGTAAAGTGTGGTCTCTAAGAGGAGCCATCCAAGGGACCCCATAAGCCTTCATGGCAGCCCTCAACTGCAAGTAAAAAAAAAGGTGGAGCTCTGGAGATTGAATTGTATAGAAAGTTCTTCAAAAGTGTAAAGACCCTTGTCACCCATTATATCACCCAAAGAGTGAATCCCTTTGTCATACCACTGTCGGCACTGGCCAAACTTAATAGGGTGCTTACCAATGAGCAAACCATAATTATTAAAGATAGGAGAGTAAGGATTCCAATTAGAGCGTATATCACAAACTTTTTCTGCTGCTCTCCAGACTGACAGAACATGAGACACTAATGGACCGAAACGAATTTTACACTTATTTATAGGGATATTAGCAAATACAACTTCATCCAACTTTAGAGGAAGAACCAGATTTTCCTCCAAGGAACGCCAAGAAACATCAATTTTATCATCATACCAGGTAAACAGGGACGAAGTGTAAAAGCCCAGTGATACAACTTAAAATTGGGAGAGAAAGTCCACCAGCAAATCGATCTCGTTGCATTGTTGAAAGTTTAAGAGGCGTGGCCGTTTGCCATTCCAGACAAATTTAGTGATTATGCTCTGTAACCTGTCCCAAAAAGCGGGAGGAGGAGGCAAAGGCAGCATAGAACTCACAAAATTGATTCGAGGAGTACATTCATTTTGATAATCGAAACACGTGATCTAAGAGAATTTGGGAGTGATGACCAATTATCCAAGTTACATGAAATTTTTGAGAGGATACCCTCATAGTTGGTCTTAGTTATATATTGCAATGAAGCACCAACCATAATACCCAAATACTTAAATTGTTGAACCACTGGTATACCTAAGGGTAGTGCTGTGTTTCTCATTGCGTCATTTAGTGGAAGAAGTGCCGACTTTGTCCAGTTTATCTTATATCCAGAAATCTCTTGAAGCAGCCAAAGATAGTTAAGATGTTAGGTATGGATTGCAACGGATTACTAAAATAAAGAAGGACATCGTCTGCATACAAAGATATATGATGACTGGTTCCACATATTGTGATTGGGGTGATATCTTCATTTATGCGTATTGTCTGAGCCAGAGGCTCAAGCGAAAGTGCAAAAGAAAGCGGACTTAATGGGCATCCCTGTCGAGAACCTCTGGCTATGTCAAACAATGAGGAACAAGTACCACCCGTCAGCACCATGGCTGTGGGATTTGCATACAACACCTTAATCATACGAATGTAAGAGGACCCCAGAGCCATGACCCTCAACACAGACCACAGAAATGGCCATTCCAATCGATCAAAGGCTTTCATAGCATCTAGGGAAAGGACAGCTGCAGGAAGATTTGATGAAGAAGTGCCATGTATTATATGGAGTAATCTTCTAACATTATCGGATGCTAACCTAGTTCTAATGAAACCGGTCTGGTCACAGTTGACAAGCTTAGTCATGACCGGCTGAAGCCTTCGTGCAAGCAATTTAGCGTAAATTTTCAGATCGGCATTTAGAAGGGACAAAGGCCTATAACTTGAGCAATCATTAGGGTCCTTTTCCTTTTTGAGCAAAAGAGAAATCACTGCAATATTAACATCTCTAGAAAAAGACCCTCTTTCAACAGCAGCCTGAATCATATCAAAAGTAGAGGCCCAGGCTGTCCCAGAAGGCTGTGTAAAATTCTGGGGAATTCCGTCGAACCCAGGTGATTTACCACTACACATATTAGAAGCAGCCTCCTTAAGCTCACCTAAGGTAATGGGGATATCTAATCCTAGAGAGTCTTCCTCGGACAGCCTGGGAAGCTGTGCTTTGTATAGAAAATTGTCACAATTATCCTGGTTGTGTGATATCTCCGAGCTATATAATTCAGCATAAAAGCTGCGAAAAGTATGATTAATCTGTGAGGGTTCATTAAGAGTGTCACCATCTTTTGACTTAATTGCGCTGATATCTGAAAAATGTTCATTGGACCGCAATCTAAGGGCGAGTAAAGCGGCTAGGTCTGGCCCCATTAAAATAGTACAACTGCCGTGTCCTATGAATTAAAAATTCAGCACGCTTCTTCATAATAGAGTTAATCTCTTTTTTCACAAGATCAAATTGAAGCTTTACATCCTCATTATAACTTTGTTGTAATAGACCATCTAAAGCTGAGAGTTTAGACTCTAAATCATGCAATCTAGATGAGCGAGCTTTCCTTGCGTTGGAAGCATAGCATACAGTAAAATTCCTAATAAACCCTTTAACAGCATCCCAGAGTATCCTCGGGTCATCAACTGAACCTTGATTTATATCGACAAAGTCTTTTAGTTGATTTGAGAACTTGGTTTTGAATGATTCATCTCTGAGGAGCGTAGTGTTGAAGCGCCATCTAGGGGCCCGAGCTGGATTAGAGTTTAACAAGAGAGAAGCAATCACTGCCTTATGGTCGGAAAAAGCAACTGGCAATAAGTTAATGTTGACAATAATATGAAACAAGCCTCTAGAAGAAAAAATAAAGTCAATTCGAGAGAAAGATTTGTGTCTAGATGATAAATGGGTGAAGCCCTTTACACCAGGATTTGATACACGCCAAAGATCAACCAGCCCGGTATCATTAATCCAAGAACGTAAAGCATCAGAAGCATATTTTTGATCAAAATTTTCAGAGTGTCCCGATCTATCAACTGAATAATCAACAACAGCATTAAAATCAGCACCAATAATGAATTTAAAGTCAGAAAGCTCCAGAAGTACCTTAGTGATTTGTTCGTAAAATTCTTTTTCAAAAGTATTAGGGGCATAAATTGAAACCAGGGCAACGTCTCTATTTTCTATATGAACTTTTGCAACTGCTATTCTGCCTTTGCTATCTGACCAAGTGTCCAACAGCTTAAAGCGCAAATTCGCTGACATATAATTGCCACCCCTCTAGATTTATTTGAAGCTGAGGAGCAAGCAACACGGAAAAACGATTAGACATGCGATTTGTATCTTTTTGATCAGATGAGTCTCTTGTAAGAAGGCAATATTTATTCTTTGTTTCATAAAAAGTCCAAAGTAGCAACTCGTTTCACTGGATTATTTAGGCCCCTTACATTAAGGCTGAGAACGTTCAACTTTACACCATCAGCCATTTATGAAGTAATAAGAAAAAAAGTAAAAGATGTGGTCAGAAAAAGTAAAACTATAGATAGGAGAAAATGACAGGAGGAGAGGAGAATTTTGAACATCGGTCCAGGCTTATATGAACTAGTATTAGAACTATACAAAAACAAAAACAGAACAAGGAGAAGATTGGGGACACCCATGTCTTTAACTCCTGAGGTACAAAATGAAAGACTAGGATGTGTTAAAGCGTACAAAGCGCAGAGAAAAATAAAAATACACGCCTGCTCAGTATCCTAGCTTAAAACCAAAACCAAAAGCTTCCCTGAAAATAAAATTTTATACAAGAAAACTCTCCCATATATTTTGCGAACACCCATCATTAGCTTGCCTTGTACATACATACGGATCATATTTACAAAGAGAGAAGCGCGATGTCTTTTATAAAGACAGTAAACACTGACAAGTGGTAACGCGTTAGAATGATCACTGCAAAGACAAACGTTCACATATTAACGTTACCGTCCATATAAGCTTTAGCATCTTTCGGGTCTCTGAACGTTTTCTGCATGCCGTTCGCCTTGAAGACCAACACGGCTGGAAAGTTCATTTGGAAGCGGATGCCTTTTTTAATAAGTTCAGCGCAGATCGGGTTGAAGGCTCTCCTCGCGGCCACGAACTGTAGGTGAAATGTCAGGGAAGCGGAGAAGTTGATCCTCGTATTGAAGCTGGCCTTTGCGTCTAGCTGCGGTCAGAATTGTGGCGACGTCTCTGGATCGATGAATCTTGATGATAACAGGGCGAGGGCGACCATCTGTTGGCGTACCGAGACCTCGATGCGTGATCAATTGCAATAGACGGAACTGGCAATTCAAGCAGCTTTGGTATGAAAGATTCAAAAAAAATTATTGGATCACTTCCCTCAACAGACTCCTTGAGGTTTAGAATTCTGATATTGTCCCGCCTAGACCGACCCTCCAGATCTGTGACCTTCTCCGTGAGAGCCGTGTTATGTTTCTCAAGTGCGGCAAGTTTCAATTTAAGCGGGCGATGTCATCTTCAAGGCGGAGATCGAGTTTCTGCTTCAGCGTGGCGAGGCGCAAAGTCGGTGACCGCAGCGACCTCATCGATGCGTTTGATGATACTGTCAACTTTCGCATCAGCCCAGACTCCAGCTTAACGAAAGAGTCATTCAGCATCTTTTGAGTCGTCGACCTTCTTCTGCAACAACCCGGCAATGTGTTTAAGCAAAGCTCCATGTGAGAAATCAGATAACGAGCTCTCATGGCTAGCCGCGTGATCGCTGCTAGCACTAGCCTCGCTAGAATCAGAGCAATCTTCCGTAAAACCTCGGGAATGGTCCGGTTTGTTCTGTTTTGAAGGCTTGGGCATGATAAGCTAACAAAGAAGCGATTAAATAATGAATTGGTGAAGATGGGTGAAGGAAAATGATGAATATCAGGAGCGTTGACTGGGAGAGTTAAAAAACACGACTGATCACTCCGCCGCCATTACCGAACCTTTTGAGAAGTTTTAAAACATAAAAAGGGTTAGGGACACACATGCAGTGCAGTAGGGTGTTTGTCCTGAGGGGTAAACGGCAAACAGCCTCTCTTTTATGCTTATTGTATTGTGATTTTTATCTGAAAGTCCATAAGTTATTGCTCATCTAAAAGCAAAATTTGAAAAGCAGCATTTCTCGCCTCCATTAAACAGATTAATGGTGGTATTGGTATTATACACATTCAGTAAACAAGAAGTGTTGAATGACTTACAGTTTAGACAGAATATTGTCAGTTAACGCTGGATTACACTACACGACTTTAAACATATGATCAGATTTTAAAACACTAGGATTCATACAGTTGCCACTTGCCAATGTAACGGAGGCCAGCTAGTAGTTGCTGTGCGAGCAAACCTCACTCCTCTGATCTCAAGAGACGCTCTAGCGACTGATGCTAGAGGTTGCAGCATTTAGCCTCCTTGTTAGAGTGTCCAACTCTCATGCCGGCGGACCCGGGTTCGAGTCCCGCTTGGAGCGGGGCGGTTCGAACAGGAGGGTTTACACCAACTTTGTAAATAGCTGCAGAAAAAAATAGGCATCGATACGTACATTAAATGAATGAGGATCACAGATTTTCAAGTCCATCAACCTCAATCTTGATATTCATCAAATGTAGTTCTTCCACACGTACATTTATTTACGTTTTCATACACACTGAAACATTAAATATAGATGTATTGACAACACTAAAATGTAACATTATTTACGTATGAACAACTTTACCAACATACAAATTTGTACATATTTACTATTTGTGAATATTAAAATTGTGGCATTAATGTTTTAACTATTGTATCCGACTGTCATTTCCTAATCAGTTTTCAGTTGCATTTATTAAATGCAGTTTACTCATCTACTTAAGAAATTCTGCAAACTCAATGTAGAACCATAACATTAACCAAAAACACAAATTCACTAAATACATAAATTTTATTAGCTTGCTGTAACCCAAATCTTTAGAATCCATACGTTTGCGAGGAACAGATTCAAATTTAGCCCTTTACTCAGAGATCTTCATCTTCATTCTCAGAAGCGACTGTAAACGTCAAATCCCGCGATCATTATGATGAATTCAAATAGAGCGGTGCAGCATTTAACATTTCCGGTTCACTCGCCTCAAAGTAAATGTTTTTTTTGAATGGGTTTTTGGTTAAATGGCTGAAATAAGGTCTGTGGTGAACACAAGCGCAAAACACTTTCACGGTTTATCCTACCACATAAAATACATCAGTATTATCTAACTAGTGATTTTTTTAAAGCTTTTACATGTCTTGAAAAAGGCAGTTGCTAACAAGTGGCCAAATGGGACTACAGAGGCTGTCGAGGAGATTAAACGTCATCATGCCGAACAGGTAACCTTAGTCCGTTTTAACAGCCTCATTATACTCATAATTGTGCTCTTATAAACGATTCTAAGTCAAACTTCCTGGGCAAATGTTTTGAGATGAAAACTGAAAGAGTTGTCTTTAGCTTAGTGATGGTGACGTTGAAATCGCGGGACCATGGTGTAGTGTGTTTAAAGCCTACCTTTAGCTTTTTCTTTCTGGTGACTGCATTTAGGCTTCAAAATACATAAAAGTTGTGTTCATCTTTGATAATTATCTTGATGGACAAAACATCTAAGTGTCATAAACTTTTGTTGATCACAGAGCTTATTTTATCTAAAAGCCTATTGGGTTTTTCTCGAGGGAACCAGTGCGATGCTAACTGCTGGTTGGCCTACAAGGTGATGTCATACCTGTACCACTTGAAAAAATTTTGCCATGTTTTACAACGTTACAACATGTTTTACGGCAGTGATAGCCTACACACAGAGACGCTTTTAGAAAATGTTGTATCGGATCTGCGTTTCGTCAAAACAGATCCTGCGTTTTGGGAGCCTTAAACTGCTTTTTTTTTGAGTCCCAGAGTGGATAAATCTGAAACCGACACCCTTGCGTTTGCATGTGTACAGCCAATCCATATGTTTTGTGAAACAATGATGTCATCACCATAGACAGAAAAAGAAATGGACACAGCGACCTCATAGGCTTCGACAGGGGAAAGTGAAGCCATCTAGAAGCACTCACTTCTTGATGGCTGAGCGTACTGTGCAGTACTGCGTACTGTCTGACAGCTGTAAATCCTCTAGTATTTGTGCAAAGTGAAATCTGAATCACGTTGTTGAAATATTTTGTCCCGTTGCATTTGGCTCTCTATGGGCTTCTCCCCATGCTTCTCCCTTGTGTTTATTCAGACTTCATGCCTCCACGTTCCCCCGATTACCTCATAGACAGTAAAAGATTGCCTGCGAGTTTCTCCTCCTGTCTATTCGGTAATGTCTCTACTCTGCAACGAGAGTCCCGTGGTTATGATGCAATCATTAGCCTATTTTTTACAAAAACGGCTTCTACGATGCGATAGTGTAAGATAAAAGGTAATGGAGTCTTTTATACATTGTTGTGTTTCTTTAGAAATACACAATGATCAAATGGAGTCTTTAAATGCCTCAGATGTAAATTTATTCGCTGTCAAATTGATGCCAAAATGAATGTGAGTCAATGGAATGCTAACAGCAGGTGGGGGATGTTTTCTTGGCACACTTTAGGCCCCTTAGTGCCAATTGGGCATCGATTAAATGCCACGGCCTACCTGGACATTGTTTCTGACCATGTCCATCCCTTTATGACCACCATGTACCCATCCTCTGATGGCTACTTCCAGCAGAATAATGCACCATATCACAAAGCTTGAATCATTTCAAATTGGTTTCTTGAACATGACAATGAGTTCACTGTCCTAAAATGGCCCCCACAGTCACCAGATCTCAATCCAATAGAGCATCTTTGGGATGTGGTGGAACGGAAGCTTCGTGCCCTGGATGTGCATCCCGCAAATCTCCATCAACTGCAAGATGCTATCCTATCAATATGGGCCAATATTTCTAAAGAATGCTTTCAGCACCTTGTTGAATCAATGCCACGTATAATTAAGGCAGTTCTGAAGGCGAAAGGGGGTCAAACACAGTATTAGTATGGTGTTCCTAATAATCCTTTAGGTGAGTGTATATTTGCCAATATTATTATTTTCTTTTCACACCAGGGGCCTGTACCATGATGGTAGATCAACAAACTCAGGGTTATAGGTTTAGTTTTGAGTTGACAAAACCAAACCAATCAATTCAGGCATTGTTGGTTCCCATGATGCTGATCATCAGCTTTCTCCATCAACTCAGGTTTTGATCCTTTTTGTGGAGCGCGTGCATGTGAAAGTGTGACATCAGCAGTGAGGAGCCAATCACATGCCTTTCAACAAAGTGACTCATTTCTCGCGAGAGAGCCAACTAGATTCAAAACTCTTCTGCTGAAGATAAAGACATTGAAGTATATATAAAGAATTTAAAAGCATTTACAAAGAAGATTTTTTTTCCCATGTAAGAGGATAAATAAATAAAAAATTGTGAAAGTAGTTAAATGTAAAATAACTGATTTCTATTTAAACATATTTTACTATGTAATTTATAATTGAACAATTATTATATTAAGTAATCATCATTAGACTATATATATATATATATAAATTAAAGGTCAATTTGGAGCAAGAGAAACAGGGGGAGTGGCTTTATTGCATCAGAGACGAGTCACTTTGCTCACAGCTGATTGGTCCAATTTCAGATCTCTTATCCAGAACATAACCTGCCCTGGAGCAGGTTAGCTGTGGAGCGTAAGTTACAATGGAGATGAACACTGCTAAAAGCCAAACCACTTTAATGGTACCTAAAACCCAGGATTGGCACAAACTAAGCTTAAACATATCTGGCTATCCAGCTAAACCACCTTCATGGTATAGGCCCCTGGTCTTATAGTCAGTATAAAACAAAGCGAAATAGACCAAAATTCCCAATAAGATTAGTTGTGTGTCTCACACAAACATAGCTTCCTTAGAAGTAATCAACAGACAGGTGTTTG
This sequence comes from Gobiocypris rarus, assembly GCA_023029165.1. Taxonomy (NCBI): domain Eukaryota; kingdom Metazoa; phylum Chordata; class Actinopteri; order Cypriniformes; family Gobionidae; genus Gobiocypris; species Gobiocypris rarus. Next base: position 28,587,254 of record CM040915.1, on the reverse strand, counting down.
AGACAGCAAAACAGATTTTTGACAAGTCATCAACAGACAGATGGTTTGAGCTGTGACATATTAAAAAGAACCAAATTAAAGATCAAGAAGAGCATACAACAGGAAAGTAATAAATGGCACCTGGGTCAGAGCCGGAGGGGGTTAGGAGGGCACCAAGGCAATAAAATCTAAATGGGAAACGTGAGGCGCAAGCTATTATTTGTTTCATACAATCTTTTCATTAAAGAAATGGTCATCGCTAAGGAGCTTTCCTGGAAAAGGTAATCAAGAAATGTGTTACCAAGAAACAGTGGGATGTGAGCCTTGTAAAGCACAGCGTGTGCTCAGATCTCTATAAAGACATCAGAGGTGTCAGAATATGGATTCAAAAAGCCTCTTTGCAACAACAAGCATGTCGACATCCATGAGAGACACGTTAAAAGCTTTAACCTTTTTGTGGTATTATAGGTGGTATTACAGATAATAAGGCCTAATTATTTCAAATAATCATTGATGGACCTTTTTATGGCCTATTAAATGGAAGGGTTCAAAATGACAAGAAAATAGCTGTCTTGCAAGCTTATACAAAGATACATGTCTATATCTCCTTGTACTAAAGCATTAAAGTTAGAGCCAGACTAATGATGTGAAATAATGATGTGAAACTGCCAGTGATTTTGTCAGTGATATGTTCTCACCTGGATCTAAAAACACTGCTTAACTCCCGCATAGTGAATAGAGCTAATTGGGATCCTTGTGAAACTTGATGATTTTCACAGAAATGCAAATGATCCTTTACCTATTTCAGAACTAAAAGTACTCCTGCTCCTGTAATGGGTCTTACATCATATTTCAAAATCAACATATCTAGCATATTCCTTTTTATATGAGACTCTCAAAAGCAGAAACAGACATAGGCCTGGCTTGCTTGATTAATCATGGTTAATCAATCTAATCAGTATTATTTGAGATTTATTTATTTATTTGAGAATTATTATTGCAATAATTGTCAGAACCAAACGGGTATTTATTGAAGCAGGTGAGTAATAGCGAAATCAGAGTCATTGATAACAGATGAATAGTGAATAACAAAGTCCTTTCCTTTTACCAGGTATCTTGGAATGAGTAATGGGAGAAGACTGGAGAACAGGTGTGTGGAGCAGGGAACAGGTGAGGAAACACAGGTAGGTAATTGGAGAGTCGTAGGTATATGCATAGCGTTAGCTCTGGCAGTTCAGGTTAGTCAAGCTTGCATTGGCTAACTGTCAGCTGATATATGTCTAACTATAGGAATGCAATGTACACAACATATATATACAGTGGGTATGGAAAGTATAGAAGTATTTTTTTTTCATTAATGTACACACAGCACCCCATATTGACAGAAAAACACAGAATTGTTGACATTTTTGCAGATTTATGAAAAAAGAAAAACTGAAATATCACATGGTCCTTAGAATTCAGACCCTTTGCTGTGACACTCATATATTTAACTCAGGTGTTGTCCATTTCTTCTGATCATCCTTGAGATGGTTCTTCACCTTCATTAGAGTCCAGCTGTGTTCGATTATACTGATTGGACTTGATTAGGAAAGACACACACCTGTCTATATAAGACCTCACAGTCACAGTGCATGTCAGAGCAAATGAGAATCATGAGGTCAAAGGAACTGCCTGAATTGTGGCAAGGCACAGATCTGGCCAAGGTTTCAAAAAAATTATGATGCACTTAAGGTTCCTAAGAGCACAGTGGCCTCCATAATCCTTAAACGGAAGATGTTTGGGATGACCAGAACCCTTCCTAGAGCTGGCCATCCGGCCAAACTGAGCTATCGGGGGAGAAGAGCCTTGGTGAGAGACGTAAAGAAGAACCCAAAGATCACTGTGGCTAAGCTCGAGAGATGCAATCGGGAGATGGGAGAAAGTTGTAGAAATTCAACCATCACTGCAGCCCTCCACCAGTCGGGGCTTTATGGCAGAGTGGCCCGACGGAAGCCTCTCCTCAGTGCAAGACACATGAAAGCCTGCATGGAGTTTGCTAAAAAAAAAAAACACCTGAAGGACTCCAAGATGAAGAGAAATAAGATTCTCTGGTCTGATGAGAACAATATAGAACTTTTTGGCCTTAATTCTAAGCGGTATGTGTGGAGAAAACCAGGCACTGCTCATCACCTGTCCAATACAGTCCCAACAGTGAAGCATGGCAGTATCATGCTGTGTTTTTTGTTTTGTTTTGTTTTTTTACAGCTGCAGGGACAGGACGACTGGTTGCAATCGAGGGAAAGATGAATGTGGCCCAGTACAGGGATATCCTGGACAAAAACCTTCTCCAGAGTGCTAAATACCTCAGACTGGGCCGAAGGTTCACCATCCAACAAGACAATGACCCTAAGCACACAGCTGAGTGGCTTCACAACAACTCCGAGACTGTTCATGAATGGCCCAGCCAGAGCCCTGACTTAAACCCAATTGAGCTTCTCTGGAGAGACCTGAAAATGGCTGTCCACCAACGTTTACCATCCAACCTGACAGAACTGGAGAGGATCTGCAAGGAGGAATGGCAGACGATCGCCAAAACCAGGATGTGAAAAACTTGTTGCATCTTTCCCAAAAAGACTCATGGCTGTATTAGAACAAAAGGGTGCTTCTACTAAATACTGAGCAAAGGGTCTGAATACTTAGGACCATGTGATATTTCAGTTTTTCTTTTTTAATAAATCTGCAAAAATGTCAACAATTCTTTGTTTTGCTGTCAATATGGGGTGCTGTGTGTACATTAATGAGAAAAAAAATGAACTTAAATGATTTTAGCAAATGGCTGCAATTTAACAAAGAGTGAAAATTGTAAGGTGGTCTGAATACTTTCCGTACCCACTGTAAGATCCTTCAGTACTATCAGCAGCTGTCGTGTTTCTCCAGAGCTCATTTACTCTCCTCCATCCCCAGCTCCTCCTCTCCTCAGGATTTGGCATTCTGATTCTCCCTAATCAGACATTAATGATGTCTGCAATACATTGCTGGTTCTGTTCTGTTTACTCTAAGGGGGTTATCACTGCTCTCCCTGCTCTTATTCATCCTAGACTGCATGGATGCGCAGGGAGTCCTTTACCAGAACAGAACCATACTGCCAATCCAAACTATATGCTAATTGTCAATCATCTTGACAATAGTGGTCCTGACAGAAACAAGGAGATATCAGGAGTATGACTGGGAATCCACAGGAGACAGTCAGCTAAGGAGTCTGTAATCCACATCGGAAACGATAATTGACTGAGAAGTGTGTGATCTTATACTGTTGGTGAATGGAATTCTGGAGAGCACTGGGTGTGTGTAACGGAGGAGCCTGGTGACACAGTGACAATTATATTATAATACATTTTATAAACTTTAATTTTCACAGCACTAAAGTAAATCATATGGGCTTATTTTATTATACTGTTTTTTATTTTATTTTATATTCAATTTCAAGTAAAAATCAATAATTTACTAGGCTTAAACTGTACGCAACATAACCAAAACAATTCAATCCTCAGTCACATTTAGCCAAAAAAATTCTATCATGAAACTTTAGATGGTGCAGGCCGATAGGTCCTTAAATGGAATAGTTCACCCAAAAACGAAAATTCTGCCACTCACCATCAAGTTGTTCCAAACCTGTATTTGGTTACCTTTACTTTTGAAGAATATAGGTAACCAAACAGTTGATTGGCCTCATTGACATATTAGTATTAGTAGATTGTCTCCTTAATATCTGCTAACTCTTTATTGTGATGCTCCCCCAACAGACATTCTACTGACTAAACAGGAATCTATTGACATATGACATGCGCAGGTGAGCAATGAAGCAGTCAGAGTAATGAGCAGATAAATACTGAAAGACAGAGTCTCTTTCACCAAGGAAACAGAGGACCGGTGGAGACTGATACATGAAGAGATCGCACACACCTCTTTGCAGAGTATGGCGATCAGATACAGGTAAGTATAAAGTTCCAAACAATAGCTTACAGGAGATTGTTTGAGTATGATAAGGCGATATCACAGCTAAGTAGAGCAAGTAAGTAGTCTGTAATCCATATTGGAGATGAGACTAAAGAGAGACTGTCAAGTGTGTGCTCTTATCCTGGTGCAGATTAGACTGCTGAAGGGGAACAGGTGCGGGTGATGGCCGAGTTAGTGCAGATGAGGGACAAAAGGAATGCTGGGAAATGTAGTTTCTGCCACTTCCAAATGTGGTTTTAAATCAGATACATATCCAATATCTGGACATATAACCTAAACACAAATATCTGATTTCCTTTTTAATTCCAAGCCACCATGTGAGGGCAACACGTGCATTAAAAAGCAAAGATTGCTTTTTAATGTTGTATTATGAAGCATGCGCGCCTGCATGTGTTTGCTTGCAGTTTTTTTATTTAGGTGGAAACTTTATAAAGGAAATAAATGGCTAAACCCTAATGCTCATTAATTGGTTTGAGAAGAGCCAACTCAAATTAAACAAATGTATTTAGCTTTCTTTTTCTTTTGAGTTCTCTAATCTGACACATTTAAGTAATCTGAATTGTTTCATTGTTTAGAGTTTTAACTTGTTTCTTTTAATTTAGACAAATTTAAATTGAACTGAAACTGGGCTGGGAATTCTATGTCCCAGCATGCTTTGCCATGACACTCAAAAGGGATTGATTAAATGCTAAAACTAAGCGTTATAATAATGTTAAGTGGGAGATAGTGTTTAATGTTTTGTTACTCTAGTTTGAGAGTTTCATTATGTTGTTTTTTTGTAGGGTTATCATGGTGATGAGTTGAGCATGAGCTTAGTTTGAGAACAGATGTATGTTAAATCTATTGTAGCTCATTCAGCAAGTGCTATGCTATGCTAATGATATCAAAGAATTGTGTAACCAATTAGCAAAATAGCATTTATTGAATTAGCTAGTTAAATTTAGCCAAGTTTCCACTACTAAAATAGTTTAGATTGGGGAATCCAGAAAGATTCTATAAACGTTGTTAAAAATAGTCCATGTGACAGTGTTTCAACCTTAATTTTATGAGGCACCGAGAATACTTTTGTGTGCAAAAGCAAACAAAAAGAATGACTTCATTCGACAATATATGTCAGTCTCCAAAGTTGTAAATAGTGCAGCGCTTTTGGATTCTGCTGCAGCACCACGATGTATGCGCATGATGATGATGACGCAGGAGTTGCACTGTATTTACAATTGCAACTGCCCAGGAGACTGGCACAGGCTAGAACGAAATTGTTGAATAAATTTAAATTGTTTGTTTTGTGCACAAAAATAATTCTTGTTGCTTCATAACATTAAGGTTGAACCACTGGAGTCACGTGGACTATTTTCACTATGTTTTTATACCTTTCTGGGCCTTGAAAATGTTAATTAAATGACTGTATATGGAGAGGTCAGAGAGCTCTCGGATTTCATCAAAAATATCTTAATTTGTGTTCTGAAGATGAGTGAAGGTCTTACGGGTTTGGAACCCGTAAGATTGTCTAAGATTGGTAGATTGTCTCCTTAATATCTGCTAACTCTTTATTGTGATGCTCCCCAACAGACATTCTACTGACTAAACAGGAATCTATTGACATATGACATGCGAGGTGAGCAATGAAGCAGTCAGAGTAATGAGCAGATAAATACTGAAAGACAGAGTCTCTTTCACCAAGGAAACAGAGGACCGGTGGAGACTGATACATGAAGAGATCGCACACACCTCTTTGCAGAGTTGCACTGTATTTACAATTGCAACTGCCCAGGAGACTGGCACAGGCTAGAACGAAATTGTTGAATAAATTTAAATTGTTTGTTTTGTGCACAAAAATAATTCTTGTTGCTTCATAACATTAAGGTTGAACCACTGGAGTCACGTGGACTATTTTCACTATGTTTTTATACCTTTCTGGGCCTTGAAAATGTTAATTAAATGACTGTATATGGAGAGGTCAGAGAGCTCTCGGATTTCATCAAAAATATCTTAATTTGTGTTCTGAAGATGAGTGAAGGTCTTACGGGTTTGGAACGGCATAAGGGTGAGGACAGAATTTAAGTTTTTGGGTGCATGAACAACTAACCCTTTAAACTTTATACATTTCTTTACTTAAAAAAATGTATGTAACTGATTATCTCATATGTTATGTGGAACCAACTTATTCGGTTCCACTGTTAGGCTCTCTCTTTCTCTCTCTCTTTCTCTCTCTCTCTTAATTATTTTGAATTAATTAAAAAAAGTAATCTTACAGTAGTACTTTATTTCAATTCAGAGGGTATAACAAGCTGTAGATAACATAACAAAAATTACCATTATTTTCCAGTTTATGTCCGTTCGGTTTAGATTTGGTCAGAAAACATCCATAACAGCTGCTATCTTGTCCATGCTGGCAAATAATCATGGCCACCCGACATTAATTATATAAATAATTTTAATAGTATGGCCATTCAAAACCAGAGGGTCTATGTGAAGCTTTAGCTCAAAATACCCCATAGATAATTTTTTTATAGACTTTAAAATTGTTTTTGAGGGTGAGCGAAAACGTGCCGGTTTTGTGTGTCCCTTTAAATGCATATGAGCTGCTGCTCATGGGGCGGAGCTTCAATAACTTGCATTAGCAGCTCTGATTACCTCATGCAGACAGGCAATGCAACTCTTCATCCTTTTATGTTCAAACCAGAGTCGGACAATGATGGAGAGACTCAAGAAGAAGTGACAACATGTAGAAGGCAACAGGACATTTCTGAATGGTTAGTTGATTAATTTATGCCACTAATGTGGAGTTAACTATCTTCAAGTCACTGATTACCATATTCTGTCATGATAATCTCAACCCCTTTCTTGTGTGTTCCCTGGTGCAGGGTTTATGTACATTTCAGGGTTAGTGATGTCATTAACTCGGGAGGAAGCTTGTGTAGTCCTTAGCAGCTGTTTGTTGTAGTCCTTAAAAAGAAATTTCTTCAAATATCTCCCTTTGCTTTGACCTTTGAGTGTCGCAACTTTGCAGATATTGTTTATGCTCCAACAGCAACATTACACACTAATTAATGTTAAAAAAGTTAAATCATAATCAACCACCCCTTTAAGACTTGCACTGTAAACGCAGCCTAGATGACAGGATTAATATTAATAAATATCATTAAGGTAAATCATATGGGCCTATTATAATTATAATTTTAATTGTATATTATATATAATATTATTAAAATTTAAATGTTAATCACAATTATTTACATGACAATTAATCATCAGCACAGAATTCATGACTGTGACAGGCCTAAAGCCGAATGATGAAGACAATCTAAAAGTAGGTCTTTCATTAACAAAATGTAAAGACTATTTCATGTAAATATACATAACAATATCCTTAACGGAAGCTCTGTTGAGTTCTCTAATGTACAGTGGCACATATCGTCCATCACCTCAATGCGTTCCCCTCAGCAGTGCCATATTTCTGCAGGGAACAGATACTGGAGTGAAAATAGGCCTCCCTCCCATTTGTCACTAGCGTTTGGGTAATGAACGAGGTGGATTGGGCGTACTTGCTAATTATATATAGGACAAAGAACCAGCGAAAGCCTTGAGTCAAGGTCTCAGCGCTACTGCGGCAAGAGCTCTGGCTGATGAAAAAATGCACTGAAGGTCTTAAATTTGTCGTGGAGTAAAAAAGAAATAGATGAAGATGCTCATTATCATCAGGGATGCAATCATCTGTGGAGATTCATGCTGAAATGACATGTGTAGCCATTCTTTAGCTGCTGTAATGAGCTCATTTGGCAAGTCATCACTGTATTTCTGCAGATTTCTCTGTGACATAAAAAAAAAGATTAATTCACTGGTATTACTGCTGTAATAAAAAGCATTTAGTTTGGATGGTTTAAATGAAGGTTTATGATAAAACAAATATACACAGAGCATAAATAGAAGTTCTCGATGTTGAGATAATCCCTGGTAGAGTATGTGCTTCTTTTGCCTTGATGTTCATTCACTTTATTGATTTTGGAGGCCTGTGGACAGCAATGACAATGGTGAGAGACAGCACAGTAACTTGGCAGGAAAATAGATGAATACTAACACAGTCCCCTTGATTACAGGAAACACGCTGCTGAAGAAGATGAGGAGGCACCACACATGGTATTGAGGTCTTAGAAACTCAGGACAAGACAAGAAAATCATGGTAACGTGAGTATAAATATTGATGAGAGCGGTAGAAGTGATGGGTGACTGTGATCTCATCAGCCAATGAGAAGGCACAGGCGTGTTTTTTTCTCGTTGACTCGGATGCATGTCATTGCTTACATTAACTTTTTTTCCCTTACAAATTTGTTTAATGCAGCATTATATATGTATGTGTGTTAGAATAGTTTTAAATGAAAAGAAATTAAAGTTGACTAGAACATGAGGTGGGGGTAAATTAAACACGTTCTGCGGTGATGTCACAATTGTGTTGCATTGTGGTTTTATGGAGCTGCCTGAAGTGTGCAGTTGTGGTCAGAATTCTTGGCATCCTTGGTAAATATAAAAAGAATAAATAGGTAAAAAATAAAGCTGTAAAAATAAATCTTCATCATTTATCCTTTTGATCTTTCATAAAAAATAAATAAATAAATAAATAACGCCTTTCATTGAGGTACAATAATTGAAAGTGGCGGGTTAATCACATTATGTAATAAAGGTTTTTATTTTCCTCCACGTTGGCTAAATTATTGCACCCCTAGAATTTTTATGGTATATTCCCATTCATATTTTTTTAAATTAGCACATCAGGGCGACTAGGAACACAAAATTGTTTTAATTGTCTAAATTCCCTTAAAGGGGTCATGAATTGGGAAATCAATTAATATACATCTTTTGATATATAAATATATATTTGATATATTTTAATATACATGGTAATGGGTTTTGGAGCTGAAAACTTCCTTGTTAGTCAAAGAAAAGCTTTTATTGGCATCTGGCTCAGCAAACGATCAATCTGCAAATGTTCTTCCCTGTGATGTCAGAGTGCAGTGAAACCCACCTAAGCCAAAGAAGAAGAATCCCTAATTCTGTAGCCCCGCCCACCAACTCATGCATGCCATGTTATAGATAAATAATATAGGCCTACGTGGAGCTAAACCGGACCGAACTTCCAAGCAATAAACATGGATTCCAATATTAACAATGCATGGTTGAACTTTATTTTTAATGAAGATCCAGCTCATGTAGGTAAGACTCATTTGGAAACAAGAGCCTGGATTTGCAGTTTATATATTAGCATTCTATATTGGATCCGACAAGAATGATTCAACACACTTATGTGATTTTCTATTTATTTATATGTGATAGTATTGCATTGTTACGTTTGATATCTACAGATTACGTACATGTCTATGCTTGTGTGTGTGTTAGTGATGCAGTTCACGTTTATATCCACCGATCGGGCGCCCAAGTAATAAAAAATAACATTCCAATTAATTGCGGGTGGATGAGAGATAAATCATTGTGTTTGTTTAATAAAGACATATGCGAGCCCTGTGGGTGAATCATTCCGGTTGCCGTTTTCCCACGTTTTCAAAACAATACCCCACGTGAGACGTGTAGCGGGGAAGCCGAAGCTCATAATAATATTAAAAACTGTTATCCAATCATAGCAGTGGATGTTTACTTCCAAGTCTTCAATGCAAACATTCCAGGAGCTAGGCTCAAAACCAGGGTAGAAAATAGCCTATTACTTATTCATTATGATGTTTTTAAATGTAAAAACCATGCAAACGTCATAAGTTGACCTCAGACAACAGTATAAAAAAAGCCAACTAATGACCCCTTTAATCATCCATCACAATGAGTAAAACCAAAGAATATAGTTCTAATGTGCAGCAAAAGATTGTTGAGATTCATAAAATAGAAAGTTGCTGTAAGAAAATAGCTAAAACATTGAAAATCCCCATTTCCACCATCAGGGTAATAATTAAGAAGTTCCAATCAACTAAAGATGTTACGAATCTGCATGGCAGAGGACGTTTGTCTATATTGTCTAAATGAGAGTTTGAGTGGCCAAAGACTCTCCAAGAACCACAGATGGAGAATTGCAGAGATTAGTTGAGTCTTGTGATCAGAAAGCCTAGAAAAAAAGGAGTGAAAAAACAACAACAACCCCTACATCACCATATGTTGTTTGGGAGGGTTTCAAGAAAAATCCTCCTCGCTCATCCAGAAACAAACTCCAGTATATTCAGTTGTCAGGCACGACTGGATCTTCAAACAGGACCGGCTTCTATGGTCAGATGAAACAAAAAAAAAGTTTTTGGCAGCAAACCCACCAGATGGGTTTGGTGCAAACAGGGATAAAAAGTACCCCATGCCCACGGTTAAATATACTGCTGGATCTTTATGTCTATTTTTTTTATTTTTTATTTTTTTGCTGGAGGTCCTGGACAACTTGTTCAGACACATGGTATCATGGATTCTAGCAAATACCAACAGACACAAAATCAAAACCTGACCGCTTCTGCTAGAAATCTTATAATGGGCCGTGGTTGCTTCAATCATGACAACAATACAAAACAAACATCAGAATCAACACAAAAATGTGTCACTGAGCACAAAATGAAGCTTCTGCCATGACCATCCCAGTCCTCTAACCAGAACCCTATGGACAATGAGTGGGTTGAACTGAAGAGAAGAAGCGCCAACATGGAGCTGGGAAATGGAAGGACCTGGAGAGATTCTGTATGAAGAAATCTAATATCTTGTCAGGTATTCTCCAAACTCATCAGGCATTATAGAAAAAGCGGTTATCTTGGGGAAAAGAGGGTTGGGAAAAAGTATATAATAAAATATGGCCAACGTATTTTGTAGAAAGGCATTTATTTGACAATAGTGAATCATGTATTCAGTGAGATCCATGTAGCCTATTCATAATGATAATGATCCTAACCATTATCATTAATGGCATAAATGAACTTTACATATGTGTTTTACATGAGATTTTTTTAAATATAATTTTTCCTTTTTTTGTGGACACTATTGGCACAATGCAAAAACCCAATCAGACTTATTTCTTATGTTTCAGACATTTTAACTGTACCCTGTCCAAAGAAAGAGCAATGTCCAGTAAGATATTCTTCTTTTTACACTTGTTCCTTTCTCAGTTTGGTTAGAGCTGATGACTGTCCTATGCTCAGAGCGGAGCTTTAATTAAATTGCTCCCTGAGGCATGATGGAGCTGGAATCTAGTTTCAGGGGTGACTACACTACAGGAGCTGTGAGACTCCCAGCTCTTATGCCTGGCTAACTTATACACAGCAACCCTTGTAGACATTTTGCCCTAATCCACATGACACAAAAAGAAAAAGGAACTACAATTTGTTTCCCTTTATGTTTGCTCCTAATTAATTAGTCATCATGGCAATCCCTATTAGGGAATACTTTTAGGCTTATAGGCTGATTGTGGTAAACTGGAGCTGTTTTATCAGCCCCTCAACTGCAGTTCTGTATTAGTGGTGCTTGCTAACATGGTGCTTGCTACATCTATGTTGTAGCTAATAAGTAAAATGGCATCAAATGCACTGATTTATGACATTGAGCCAGAACAGACCACAGAGAAGTCTTCTGTCCTACTACAATATTTTGAAGGTCTTATTATTTAGGTCAGATTCAACTTACTTACCTGACCTGAGAATAATGAAAATAAGGTAAAGATGTAAAATTACACACTATAAAATAATATATATTACACATCAAAGCAACATAAATGTAGACCCTGGACTATATTGCACTTTCAAGTTGTAAAATAGCTATGTGTGAGGAACGGACTGAAATTAAAGTATTTTTTCACCGAAATGTTTGCATGTCCATTGATCTGGCAGAGTAATGAGTAATGAGAATGCCTTTGACCTTTAATAAAGAACTTTATTAAACTGTGCTTAGAATACTTATTTTAAACTGTAACAAAAGGATTTATACTAGCTTGGCTTAAAGTATACAAAGTTAAAGTATATTTGGCCAATACTTGGTACTTAATCTTTGGATCAAGATATTGTTAAGAAAAGTGTAAAGGCCCCGATATACTTCAAGCGAAACTGAAAAATCGATCAGGCCAAAACAAAGTCTATTTCTTCTGTTAAGGCGAACACGAACACACTGGAAAGTTGCTTTTATAGTAGAAAATTAAGTTGTACTTCTGATGAAACGAGACACTGACTGTTTTTCATGTTTACTACCGTGACGTTGCTAGATTTTAAGCAATCTATTGTATAAAGTGCTATATAAATAAACGTGACTTTACTGGAGTGCCGAATTGCAGAGCGTGTGCAAACATATACACGGTACTTTGACTAGCTGCTATTCTTATGCTTTATTAAAAAAATGCTCGCTGCTTTCTCACTTTTGTTGTGTGTTTATTTTGGTATTGAAAGTGTACAGCACATATTTACATATTCATCTAAATGTCACTCTCATCAGTGTGGGTGGCGTCGGGATGTTCACTTACAGTATATTACTGCTCACATATTTCAAACTTCTTTTTACCCCTAAGTGAAGAACGAAAAATAACGTTGCCGTGAGTATATCGGGGGCTTAAATCTGTAGCAACAAGTGAGCGTTGGGATGGAACAGCTTAGAATAAATAGTACATTTACACATTTAACCCAACCGCAGGGTTAGTCCATAATTGACCCAACATTGGGTTAAAACAACCCAGAGTTTTTTAGAGTGAAACATCTGCCTCACTCTATTGACAACTCTTCTATGCTGTGAATTAACTATGAGCATGATGTTAAGTTGACTTACAGAAAACTTTCAGTACTTGTAAGTAATGTAGTTCATTCAATGTTGCAATTAATTCAGTTATTAAACTGGTAGTTTACTAAAAGTAAGCTAAGAGTACTAAGAGTGTAATTCAAAGTGTACTTTCATAAACTAAGTACATAGCTATGTAGTGCAGGGCACAGAAAAGAAAGACTTAGATATAAACTAATTGCATAAGTTTACTACTGTAGGGTTAGTTCACCCAAAGATGAAAATTCTGTCATTAATTACTCCCCTTCATGTCATTCCAAACCCGTAAGACCTTTGTTTATCTTCAGACCACAAATTAAGATATTTTTGATGAAATCCATTTCTGAACCGTTTATAAGCAGCAATGTCATTGCAACTTTCAAGGTCCAGAAAGGTAGTAAAGACATCGTTAAAATAGTCCGTGTGACTTCAGTGGTTCAACTTTAATGTTATGAAGCTGAATACTTTTTGTGCAAGATAAAAGTTTTGTGAGAATACTATTCAATAATTTCTTCTCTTCTCCTACGCTATTCATGTAGTAAACACAGTAAAGTGCTTCCAAGTTTGCAACACCGACTTTCATTTTTGGGTGAACTTCGGATGAAAGGGGCCCACACCAAAAGAAGTGTTGAAATACAATTACTAGTTCACTGGGCACGTCTCAATCAGCTCCTAGTTCAGTAGTTCATTTCAAAACCCTTGCACTGCACTAAAATGTTCACCCGCTAAAAAGTCCCACAATGCACGGTGAAAATCGAGCATCAATGCTTATGTTCTCTGAACAGAAATTCTGAAGAACGAAACATAAACTGAAAAAGCCAAACTCATGACATTTGTTAGATGTTTTGGAAAATTTTATTTTTATTTTATTTAATTATCACTAGACAGGCAAGGCAAGGCAAGTTTATTTAGAAAGGTAAATTAAGTAAATTCTATAGAAGTACTCAATTCAAGTTTGTAGAAATTAAATATCAACGTTACAAAATTAGTTAAAACTACTCAACTGTTCTGATACTGATCTTCCCATAATGCACTGGGGTTTGAATAATTAATTAGGTTGATTTTTCGCTCTTTTCCAGCCGTATTTACTCTGTTCATTGCTTTTGTTGTTAGTTTTAGTAACCTGCCATTTTGTGACATTTGGAGTTAATTTTCTACTCAAAATGACAAATTCATACTCAAAAACGAGTATCCATTGAATGTTACCGTCACTGTGCATTGTGTACCAAGTACAGAGGTCTCTGTGTTCAGGTGTCACACTACTATTATTACATGTGGTATCTACACAATATCTATTGTGTAATTAACTTGGATGTTTCTAAGTAAAACATACACTTTAAAAGTGTGGTTTACTTCAGTTTTATATTGTTTGAGTTAATAGTATGTCAAAGGAAACCTCTAAGTAAAAATTACGTAACCTTTTACTGGTCAAGTTAAAATGACTTTTCTTTGTTACATTTACATAACCTAGTTAAGTAGAGTTTACTTAATTCCATATGTGAAATTTTGCTTTAAACATATGCTTGCAAAAACATGGCCACTTTTTTAGTGAGCAGGAAATTGAAAAACATAATTGTTTCTTACATGCAGCATCAAAGCGGAAGATCTGAATGTTTGAAAATGAACAATATTTGAGAATGAACCCTTACAAAATGGTTTATTCAAGTGTACTATTAGTATGCTTCTTTTAAACAAAAAATAAGAGATTTGGCTTTAGTTTTATGTACTTAATGAAGATATAATTCTATTTAAATATACTTGGCTTACACTGAAAAAAATTACTGAAAAGTCTAAGTACATTTAACGTACACTTGCACTTTATCCTAAATTTGTCACGGGAATAAAGGCAGAGGATTCAAGAGCAAGTGAGTAATTATCTTTATTGATAATCTGAGAGTAGTAACGATAGTCAGAGTTCGATGACGGAACGTCGATGTCGACACTGGCAGCGCAGGGACCCAATGGACAACCCAGATCTCTGGTCCGTGCAACCGTGAGTGAAGACCGCTGGTGAAGTGACGAAATCCCATGCGTGTGTGAAGATCCTCCAGGTGAGGAGTAGGCAAGATCCACAGCAGAAACAGAGAAGGTCAGAAAGTGACCTGGAACGGTCCTCATACACAGAGCAGAGCGATCCTCCGAGAATAAGTAGAGCGATCCTCCGTGAGACAACAGAGAGAGGTCCGTGCTAGGGAACACCACGATCCTGCAGGAGAAGGAGAGAATGCCTACACACACACAACCACCGGGAAACAAAGCAACGATCTGACAAACACCAGACGCTAGACACTGGGTATAAGTAGACCCAGGAAACAAGTGGCAGCTGGTGCTGTAATCAGCAGAGTGATAATCAGCTGCCACGCCCACCACCACACACACACACCAACACTCACGTACCACATGACACAGTGCAGGGCGAGCAGGTGAATTCATGAACCGTGACAGTACCCCACCCCCTAAGAGTGCCTCCTGGCGCTCCCAGGAGGACCTACCTGTCAATTTAAATCATCGATAAGAGAGTGATCCAGAATGTCCCTAGCAGGAACCCAACTTCTCTCCTCCGGACCGTAACCTTCCCAGTCCACCAAGTACTGAAATCCGCATCCCCTCCGTCTCGAGTCCAGGATACGATTGACGGAATAAGTTGGCTCCCCATCTACGAGTCGTTGCGGTGGAGGAACCGGGACCGGCGGATTAATAGGTGAATGAAACACGGGCTTTAATTTGGAAACATGGAATACGGAATGGATCCTCCTGTACACTGGAGGAAGTTTGAGGCGGACTGCCACCGGATTAATGATCTTGGTGACAGTAAACGGGCCAATAAATTTGGGAGCTAACTTATTGCTAACGGCGCGGATCGGAATATTCCTGGTAGAAAGCCACACCTTTTGACCAACGACGTAAACGGGAGGCTTCGACCGGTGGCGAGCGGCCTTAGCCTTGGTGCGCGCTCCCACCTGGAGCAGAGTCTCGCGGGCTCTGGTCCATGTGCGGCGACACCTCTGGACGAAGGCGTGAGCAGAGGGGACCGCGACTTCGGATTCTAGACTGGGAAAAATTGGTGGCTGGTACCCTATACTACCTTCAAATGGAGTGAGGCCCGTGGATGACACTGGTAACGAATTGTGTGCGTACTCCACCATAGAGAGTTGTTGGCTCCAGGAGGAAGGATTCTTGGCAACCATACATCGTAACACTCTCTCAAGATCCTGATTGGCTCGCTCCGTCTGCCCATTGCTCTGGGGATGGAAACCCGAAGACAGACTAACCGTCGCCCCCAGTAATCTACAAAACTCACGCCAGAATTTGGACACAAATTGGGGCCCCCTGTCAGAGACCACATCTATCGGGAGGCCATGTAAGCGAAAGACATGGTCTATGACAGCCACCGCTGTCTCCTTGGCAGAAGGTAATCTGGCCAAGGGAATGAAATGAGTTGCCTTGAGAACCGGTCCAAGACGGTTAAAACCACCGTCTTACCCTGGGAGGGTGGGAGGCGGTAACAAAATCTAGCGCTATGTGGGACCAGGGTCTCGAAGGAACAGGCAGCGGTTGGAGTAACCCATCTGGAGGGCGATTGGAAGTCTTACCCGTGGCACAGACTGAACAAGCCAGAACAAAATCTCGGATGTCACGAGCCATCGTTGGCCACCAGAATCGTTGCTTGACCAAAAAACTAGTACGATTAGCTCCTGGATGGCATGCTACATTAGAACAATGACCCCAACGGATAACGTCTGATCGTAGCCCTTCTGGCACAAATAACGACTCGGTGGCCCACCGGCGGAGGCGTTACCTTCTAAGGCCGTCTGGACCTTCGACTCGATCTCCCATGTGAGTGTGGAAACAATGATGCTTTCCGGCAAAATACACTCGGGAGTAGACGGGCGTTCGGAACGGTCAAAAACACGAGACAACGTGTCGGGTTTGATGTTCTTAGAACCCGGCCGGTAAGAAAGCGAAAAATCAAAGCGACCGAAAAATAGGGCCCACCGAGCCTGCCTAGAGTTAAGCCTTTTAGCAGTTCTGATATATTCCAAATTCTTGTGATCGGTCCAGACTATAAAAGGCACCCCTGACCCTTCTAACCAGTGACGCCACTCTTCTAACGCAAACTTTACTGCCAACAACTCTCTGTTACCAATGTCATAATTGCGTTCGGCCGGCGATAAACGATGAGAAAGAAACGCGCATGGGTGCATCTTGTCGTCCGAGGAAGAACGCTGGGATAGAACCGCTCCTATCCCCACCTCTGACGCGTCGACCTCTACCACGAACTGACGTGATGGATCAGGGGTAATCAGGATAGGGGCCAAACGAAGCGGCTCTTCAGATTGGAAAATGCCGCCTCGGCAGCATTAGACCACCTGAACGTAGTCTTGGGAGAGGTCAAGGCAGTCAGAGGTGCGGCTAGTTGGCTGAAATTGCGAATAAAACGCCGGTAGAAGTTGGCGAACCCCAGAAACTGCTGTAGTACCTTGACTTGAACACTTCCTTCAAGTCAAGGTACTCAGCGGGCACGTTAGACAAGTTCACCGGCTCCTAATGTAAAACAACACTAGAAACAGACGGACAGGCAGAGACAAGACAAGAGGCATAACACTCCTTACTCCAGGCCAGGCTCGCGCTCCGACCCCACTCCACCTGCGGACAGTGCTTCACCAGCCAGGGGTGACCCAACACTTAAGTCTTGACCGTTGAGTCCATTGACAGAGATCTGGCTGGTGAGTGACATGAGTGGTATCCCCAGCTGGTGAGCGAGCTCAGAGTCAATGAAATTTCCCTCGGCCCCGGAGTCCAACAGTGCTTGACAGTGGTGCGATTGGGTTGCCCACTGGAGTATCACCGGGAGGAGAGTAGATGAGGAGGACTTCTTCATGGAGATCCCGCCCGATAGTAGCCTCCTACTTACTACCGGGCTTGGTCTTTTACCGGGCAATCCTTGAGAAAGTGATTGTCGCCACCACAGTACAGGCAAAGTCTCCTGGACCTCCGTCGTTGTCTCTCCTCCTGGGAGAGCCGGGCTCCACCCACCTGCATGGGTTCATGATGACACTCCGGGCTGACCGTGTTGCTGCCGATAGCCAGTGGATGTTCCTGCCGACTCGGAACCCTGGACTGAAGAGCTCGTAGCTCCGCCCGATGAAGACGAGCATCCACTCGTAAGGCCAAGTCGAGTCCCTCCAGGGTCTTAGGCAGGTCCAGCACGTAAATCTCCGCCTGGACCCGGTCAGCCAACCCATGCAGGAACATGTCCCACTGCGCCTCCTCGTTCCATCTGCATTCGGCAGCGAGTGTTCGAAATTCGATGGAGTAATCCGAGACGGACCTGCCCCCTTGGCGAAGATCCGCCAGCACGCGAGCGGCCTCCCGCCCTCCTCTTGAAGTGCTTGGAACGAGGAACAGCATGGTAAGTGGTTCTCCCACGCCGCCGTACCCCACTGAGCCGCCCGTCCAGTGAGCAGTGTCAACACGAAGGCCACTTTAGACGCTTCGGACTCAAATGTGATGGGCTGCAGCGAGAAGAACATTGAACACTTCGTCAAAAATGATCTGCAAAAATTAGGCTCACCAGAATAGGACTCTGGAGTGGGTAGTCGTGGTTCGCGGGGTCTCGCCCCGGATGATGGAGTGGATGGAACAGGCGGCGTGGGTGGCGCAGCGGGCACATGCGGATGTTGTAGCTGTTGGGTGAGCCCGGACACCTGCGCTACCAGTGCTTGAACCGCCCGACCAGTGGCGGTCATCTGCTCCTGCTGTTGGTCCATACGAGTGACACATTGAGACAGGAAGTCAGATAACCCTGCTGCACTCGCTGAATCCATTGTTGGTCAGATCGTTCTGTCACGGGAATAAAGGCAGAGGATTCAAGAGCAAGTGAGTAATTATCTTTATTGATAATCTGAGAGAAGTAACGATAGGTAGAGTTCGATGACGGAACGTCGATGTCGACACTGGCAGCGCAGGGACCCAATTGACAACCCAGATCTCTGGTCCGTGCAACCGTGAGTGAAGACCGCTGGTGAAGTGACGAAATCCCGTGCGTGTGTGAAGATCCTCCAGGTGAGGAGTAGGCAAGATCCACAGCAGAAACAGAGAAGGTCAGAACCTGTCCTGGAACAGTCCTCATACACCGAGCAGAGCGATCCTCCGAGAATAAGTAGAGCGATCCTCCGTGAGACAACAGAGAGAGGTCCGTGCTAGGGAACACCACGATCCTGCAGGAGAAGGAGAGAATGCCTACACACACACAACCACCGGGAAACAAAGCAACGATCTGACAAACACCAGACGCTAGACACTGGGTATAAGTAGACCCAGGAAACAAGTGGCAGCTGGTGCTGTAATCAGCAGAGTGATAATCAGCTGCCACGCCCACCACCACACACACACACCAACACTCACGTACCACATGACACAGTGCAGGGCGGGCAGGTGAATTCATGAACCGTGACAAAATTTCGTTGTACTTCCATAGTGCAATGACAATAAAGGCTACTCTACTCTACTCTACTCTCTATCTTTTGATCGAGATGTACTTAAACGTAATCTAAGTATACTTGGCTTGTAGTTGTGTTTACTCTCTTGATAATGTTGGCACACATAGTAAAAGTATACTACTAGTAGTACATTGATATTTGTATACTCACTACATAATGTAAACTTGGATATACTTTAAAAAAAATCATTTTGAAGTACTAAGCAGCATAACAGACCTTCTCATTTTATTCATCTTGACATTAAGCAACATTCAAAGTCTTTTTTTGCTCATCAGATGTAAAACAAACTTTATCTCTCCATGACTCCATGAAGAAAAAGTGACACATTTCAGAAAGCTTGTAACTTGAAATGTCCCCGTGACGAAATATGATGTTATCCGAGTGTTTCTTTGAACTGTTGCCCATTCTCCAGCAAGTCTCAGTCTGCCAGCGTGTTCCTCATTAAAATTTGATTGGAGGCGCTTTGGTCTTTGACTTCAGAGAAAGCTGAGCTGATTGATATTGTGGAAAGGAGGTATTAGTGTGATTAGAACTCCACCACTTAATAGCCTCCATCATTTAAATTGGCACTCGTGCAGAAATATGTTTAACTTCTGTCACATTAGGGTTAATGACAATTAATTTAAGCTAAGAAATCTGATTAAAATATCAATTACATCATAAAAAATACCATGTCATTTTTCTTAGGTGTGTGAAATCTGTGTTTATACTACTCAATTTTATTTCAGAACTTAAGATGACCACCACCTACCACTAGCAATCGAACAATCTCAAAGGGAAACCATTTTTAATAAGACCTGTCTAGTAATAGGTTCTGATAACCTCGGCAACAAGCAAATAAATGTAGGTATGCAGAAAGTCTGAGCGCATGAGGCAACTCACAGGTTGAGGCTTAGAATCGTTTCTCCTAATGAGATTAAATGGGCAGCAAATGGAGAGTTTTTACTTCCTTCTTCTCAGATGTTTCTCATAAGAAAAAGATTTCATTAAATCTTTCTTGTGCCTCATCTCAAGTTCATAAGATTAAAGGAGAAACTCCATTAAGCCCCCTGAGCTATGAAAGAGTGACCTCAGAGCAATAAGATTTTACTCTGGGAAGACTCCCTCTAGCAGAAGCTTAATATGGCATATTTACAATACATATTTCTCATAAACCTGTGTGGTCATCATTGCCAGTAGCTGTATAGACTCACTCTCCCAGCTGCAGGTAAAAAATCAGGCCGTTTATCAACTTAGAACAGACCACCAGCAGCACTGAACCCAGAGGCTTTGGCCCAGAGAGGCTATATTTCAGCCTGCTTATCGTTTCTCCATTTGGCTCATGTTGTTCTACCTTTAAATGGGAAAACAAAAATGCTTTTTATCTCGGTCTGGAGTCAATGAAAAGATATAAAAACTTTAATGGGGAGGAACTCATTTATTGTAAACATTCTGTTGGAGAATGGGATTGTACAGCGTCTGCTTCAGAGTATCTTTGAAGCAATCTGTTGCAGCAGGCACAAAGCAGTATTTAATTGGGTTGTGGTAGAAAAAAAGACAGCTGATGTGATTCAAGTCCCCTTTCAGGGAAGCCTTGAATCACAGCATTATTTTTAACATTGCCTTCTAAAAGTCAATGTTTTCTTGGCCTGCTCAACAACTCTGATGTTACTTCTGTGGAACTATTTGTTAGTAGTAAGATGCATTGTTAATTACAGTGGGGCAAAAAGTTATTTAGTCAGCCACCAATTGTGCAAGTTCTCCTACTTAAAAAGATGAGAGAGGCCTGTCATTTTCATCCTAGGTACACTTCAACTATGAGAGACAGAATGAGAAAACAAAATCCAGAAAATCACATTGTCTGATTTGTAAAGAATTTATTTGCAAATTATGGTGGAAAATACGTATTTGGGGAACAAACGTTCATCTCAATACTTTATTATATACCCTTTGTTGGCAATGACAGAGGTCAAATGTTTTCTGTAAGTCTCCACAAGGTTTTTACACACTGTTGCTGGTAGCTTGGCCCATTCCTCCATGCAGATCTCCTCTAGAGCAGTGATGTTTTGGGGCTGTCGCTGGGCAACACGGATTTTCAACTCCCTCCAAAGGACATTATCAGTGGTCTTGTATGTCTTCCATTTTCTAATAATTGCTCCCACAGTTGATTTCTTCACACCAAGAAGTAACAGGTCAGTGAGAGCCAGAAATCTGGCTTTTTTGTAAGTGACCAAATACTTCATTTCCACCATAATTTGCAAATAAGTTGAAGTGTACCTATGATGAAAATTACAGGCCCCTCTCATCTTTTATAAGTGGGAGAACTTGCACAATTGGTGGCTGACTAAATACTTTTTTTTGCCCCACTGTATCTATTACGGTCAATTTCAAATAAGAGTGTCCACAATACAGAAAACACTTAGTTGGTTTCATATAGTTTTGAGAAAAGTTTTTAATGAGTTTTTAATGACTCTGAAACCATCAGATAAAATGTAATAAAATATTTTCTTTACATCTTGAATACTGTCTATATAAGCACACGTCTCATCTCTCTTTTTTCTATATTGCCAGCACATGCTGTCTGATCTCATGCAGAATATATCATGAATTATTTATAAATATAATTTTTGTGGAGTTGCACCACAATGACATTTTACAGCTTGAACTAACCTCTCATTGGAGGGTTACGGGAAAATTTGTTCAGAATAGCAAGGTACTGGAGTTGGGAATTGGTCAGCCAACTTCCTGAATTCCAGCGAGGATCTGTGCGCAGATGTTTTGGGACACTGGTGGCAGTTCCATGGCCAGGGTCGTTGGATGGCACGGGCATCTGTATTGCTGATAAGAGTGTTGGAATTTAGTTTGCATGAGGGAAGGTTATAAACCGGGGCTGGGGATGTCGGCGGCGGCCTCACACTTGGGTTTTCCTCTGTAGTTTGGAAAGAAAAGTTAGCTGGATGATGGAAGAAAATGTGGGCTTTTACAGTGGACTTAAGCAGAGAAAGGCTTGTGCTTATTTGTGCCACTGGAGCTGCAGGCCACTGGACGTAGGTGGGGTTATAAATGATTGGCCTGTGCAGCTAGCAGATGCAGCCTCATGCTAACGTCTGACCTGCAGTATGTGCACTGGTTCTACTGGGCGACTCACACGGCACTTTTTAGCTGAGAAAAAAAAAAAAGTATGGTACGTGTAGAAATGCCTTCCCCCATAGGATAGCGTGAGGTTGGCTATGATTGCTAGGTGATCATTTAGTTTGCGCCACCTGTGGGGGAAAGCTGAGCAGATAATTCCAGTAAAATGAGAAAAGCAATTGAGCCCGGGATGAATGTATGTTTGTGGTTTTAAGGGTAACATAGAAATCTCCAGTCTAATTGGCGGTCTGGTTCGGCTGTGGGGAGCATGGAGAGAAAAGAAGGTCACGTAGGATTGGAGATTTCTGGGAGGAAACATTGCTGCTTAGGCAGTGGAGAAATTAGCCAGATAAACTGGGCTCCTGTGGGAGCAGAGGGAACGGCACTGCTGTGGTAGTGGAGGAATTGACCAGAAAAAAGGGAACTCCTGCGGGAGCGGAGGGAACAGCACTGCTGTAATAGTGGATACAATTATCCAGAGAACCTGAGTTCCTGTGGAAGCAGAAGGAACAGCACTGCTGGGGCAATAAAGAAAATTAGCTGGAGAAACTGAGCTCCTGCGGGAGAGAAAGGGTAAAGTTAGATGGACAAATGGAGAAACATATTTGTGTAACCGAATGGGACTCTTATTTTGAAATGTCCATGCCTTATTATTGCAGGAGGCTCATTCAAAATCATATGGGATATAATATACAAACCTAAACTGTATGTATCAACATGTAACAATATAAATCACGGTGAAGAAAATGCTTTGCATGAGTGTGCCCTATTAACTCTGAATTTTGAAATGTGAGATCTCACATTATTCAATGAAATCAGCCTTTGAATCTGCAGTGTTGTGAAAAGTTCTCATCCCCGAAATATAAGATGGCATACAATAATCATTGATCTGCTTGCTATACAATAGCCTGCTGTAGGTATTGATGTTACATTTAAGAAAACGGGAGCTTCCAAATACATTGTACAGTTTGCACATATCTATAGTCGCAAATGCGAGTATTGTCGCGGTGTGACCGAGCTTATGTGAGCATCAAGTTGTGAAAACTGAATCCAATGCAGTGGTTTTCAGCTAATTCCAATGGCTGATTGTTTGGCATAACGTGCGCTGTTGCACTGCATCATTTTAGTGATTTAGCCTCATGATACATTCACTCGCTTTACCTGCAACGTGTATTTATTGTTTATCACAGCAACCCCGCGTCCTTGGTGAACACTTCTTGTGTGACAGAGTGTCTGGATATCTGTAACGTTTGTACGTAGAGACGGTTAAGACTGCAAAAAAAGCTTGATGTATGTGCCATACGTTATCTTAAAACAGGGACCGTTGTAGTTCTCCCTGTTGCAAGTCTGTGCGATGTGCACTCTTCACGCTGTCCGAGCACTGCCTTCGCAGCTGACTCTATCGTCATGGCTCCAACGCACCACGTTACAAAACATCACTTATTGAAGTTTGTGAATCGATTAGAATTGTTAGAAGACAGACTCACGATTGTGGATCGTCAAACACAATTTCAGAATAAGAATATTTTACCCCGAATGCTGATGGAGCTGCCGGTTTTAGGTAGCTTATAAAGATTTTAGCATTGTAGAAATGCGTTGAGCGGCGTGTGGATCCGTGTAGACAGTGTGAATAGGAGGCGGGTGGAGCGAAACTGTCAACAAAATGGAGGTAAGACGGCTTCGTATATATACCTCTTGTTGATTGGCTGAGTACTCTCCACCTGTGTCAATTATCTGACATGTTCCTCCTGAACCTCGTTTAGTAAAACAGCATTTTTTGAATAAATAAATTGACCCAGACAAAGAATTCACATCGTGATTGTGTCAGTAAAGGGTTAAGGGATGAGGCGGTGACTCAAGGAAGCAGAATTATGGGCTTTTATAAAAAAAAAAAAAAAAAAGAACATGGCAGCTGAGAAGAATAAATAGGGAAGGAAATCAGGTGGGGCAAATTAACTGATGGATAACAAGAAGAGCGGGGTAAAGACAATAGACAGGAGAGCACATGGCACATAGAAACAAAACAAAAAAAAGCCATGTGCTAACACAAAACGACATGAAAACATAGCAAACGAGAGCTCTTAAAGACTACGTGTCCACACAAAACATGATATTGAAACCACACGGCCGATTAAAAAAAACACGAACCACATGCTACTGAACACGACAACTGAAGAACTTGGGCAAATAAACACGTAAACCAAGCGCTCAACGAAAACCCCACAAGACAAGAGTGTGAGGAGAATAAATGAGCACACAATCTTTGCGCTCAAAACAAGACCCCGAACATGGAGCATGTCCAAACCCCGACAATGAACCGTAACCAAACTAGACAGAAGTGTTGGGATCCGAACACCATGGTACGCACACACAACATAAGTGGACGAAAGAGCGCATGGCTCGAGCGAACTCGGAAATGCATGCCCACACAAAGACAAGACAACTGGACTGTCAGGGCTCTGTCACCAAATTAAGGGTATGTTTACATGACAATGAGATTTTACCGGAAACGTTTCACCTTTGCTTTTTTCATTTACAGATGACACCTTTGTCAAAACGATCCCCGTTCACAAGAATCCACGAAAACATCTGATGTATTATTCATGCCAGGCCAGTAGTTGGCAATGTCAATTTGTAAAGAAACACTTCTCGCCTATAGACTGAACATGTGATGTTTTATTAACAAATTTCAGGAGATGCACATTCAGATAATTAAACCTAAGTGGAGCACGTCAGATAATGTAACCTATTTAAACAAGTAGGAGCACGTTCAGATAATTAAACCTAATTAAACACGAGTGGAGCACATTAAGCTAATCAGAATCAGAATCAGAATCAGAAAGAGCTTTATTGCCAAGTGTGCTTTCACACACAAGGAATTTTTTGGTGCTGAAGCTTCCAGTGCACATATACAATACAAATACAACAGTAATAAATAAAAAATTCTAAGAATAAAAATATAAACAGTATAAGGTCACTGTTATGTTTAGTCAGAAAAGACATAGATTATGAATATTTACAGTATTTGGAGAGTAAGAATAAATATAAATAATATGAATAATCACCTGAGTTTAGGAGATATTGCACTAAGCAGTGGAGTAATTGCACTTACAGGCATTTGCCTTGGGGTGGAGTGGTTGGGGTTAACTGTTCAAGAGGGAAATGGCCTGTGGGAAGAAACTGTTCCTGTGCCTAGATGTCCTAGTGGCCAGTGATCGGAGTCGCCGTCCTGAGGGTAACAGTTCAAACAGGTGGTGTCCGGGGTGAGTGGAGTCTGTGATGATTTTACCTGCTCTCTTCCTCACTCTGGAAGAGTACAGGTCCTGGAGGGTTGGCAGGTGGGCACCAATAATCCTCTCTGCAGTCCGGATGGTACGTTGCAGTCTCCTGATGTCTGATCTGGTAGCTGAACCAAACCAGACAGTGATGGAGGTGCATAAGACCGACTCAATGACAGCCGAGTAGAACTGAATCAGCAGCTCCTGTGGCAGGTTGAACTTCCGCAGCTGACGCGAAGGAAGTACAGTCTCTGCTGGGCCTTTTCACAATGGAGTCGATGTGATTGTCCCACTTCAGGTCCTGAGAGATGGTAGTGCCCAGGAACCTGAAAGACTCCACTGCGTCCACAGTGCTGTTCATGAGGGTGAGTGGGGGAGTGATAGGCTGTTCAATCTAATCAACGATAAGAGGTATATATACAACAGATTTACCTTCTTTCGTTGACTGTTTTTATTTTAGCATCCCTCCACCACCCCATATCACTTTTTAATAAACTCTCATTAGATGTCAACACAATCCATAATACATTACAGTCTAGTTCTGGAGTATCTCTATCACAGGGGGTGGGGGGGTGTACTCTGGATTCGGGTTAAAAATCCTCCGCGGAGCCCTCCCCCGGACAGCACGCCAAATACGCATATTCTTTACTCTACACTTGTTGTTTACACGGAGGATATCATTTTCAAAAACATGCATTTTGAAACCCATTTTCAGGCCCCCAAATGCAATGGCCAAAACGCATAAAAAGTTTTCAGTTTTTAGTTGACAAGTGTCGTGTAAACGGCCCCAAAGAATAACCCAGACCAAACTGACAGAACCCTGACTTGACCCATTAGTTGAAGAGTTTCAGAATGCAATTTTTACAAGCTCATTTATAGGACTACCAAACACAAAAGTCACATATTTAATTTTGTAATTTATTACAAACAGCCAGACAGCAAGTACAAAAATCCGTGTGACAATCACATTGCGTAAAAAGCACGAACATTTTGTCAATGCGTAACATTTCTTTTTTCTTAAAAAAAACAAACAAACACTGCAGTGTAACAGACAATAGGGAGGAAAGAAAAAAAGCAGCATACTGTACATAGTTACAGACGTTGAAGAAGACAAAGTGATAATATTAAACAACACAGAACAATCAGCTTCCACAAAAGCACAAATTTAAACTCCATTACAAGAGTGTGATGGACCACTGATTTCCCCACTGTAATTGGTAGGAAAATAATATATTATTTTACAATAATATAAATATATCATTATAATAATATGTGCTGCTGAAAAAGGGCTTAAACAAACCTAAGATGGTTTCTGATCTTAGCTGGCATTTGGTCTCCATTCTGATTTGACAAATGCTCATCTAAAACCAGCAAACTAGCTTAGTTAAAGGCACAATATGTAAGATTTTTGGATTAAAATAGTCAAAAACCACTAGAACAATGTAATATATTTTGTTGACTTGTGAACTTGCAATATCCCAAATGTTTCCAAGAATGTTTAAATCCAGAGAAATAAGCAATTTTAACCACGACACGGACCATGTCCTTGCGTCGCCTATCAATGACATCATACACGCGTTACCCTCGATTTCCGAAATGCTTTAATATATTCTGTGTTTTATTAGACAGCTGAGCAACTGTTAGGATACATTAATTGATAGAAAATTAATCATTGTTATATAGCTCAACAGTCTTATTGTTTAAATCTAATTTTCTTGATTTACCGTGAGTACCATGTTTTACCATGCCTAATATCAATCAAGCTTATTGCAGTGTGCAACACTGTCTTATAGTAGCCGCCGAGCGAACGCACGGAGTAGAATTATAACATAGCTTTCAACACACTCAAATGTATCTAATATGATAAAACAGCACTGCGTTACTCAATATATGCATGAACGGAAGTAGCGGAAGCGTTAATAAAAGCTGCACGCTTGTCTCTCATTAGCAATCGCTCCAGCGGCCTCGTTCCGCTCCAACGGCTTTCCAGCCCCGCCCTGCTTCATACTACAGTAACGTTAATACTTTTTAAATACATAAGCTTATCATGACTATGATTTCTGCCTGAGTCCCGTCAGATTTTTTCCCATCGGCTGTAACTACGCCTTTGTTTTGAACTTCTAGCGGTGAAAATTACATTTTGTGCCTTTAAAGGTTGTTTTTTTTTTCATCAGGGTTATCAACAATATAGCTTTAAAACTTAGAAAACAATTTTATAATCCAACAAAGTGAAGCTGAACTGCTGATGTACACATACACGTACTCACACAGTTTTCTTACAGCCATTGTAATTTCACAGCAGCAGTGAAATCGTGGTTTTGAGTTGCAAGCAGACGCCTAGATGAGAGCACAGTACATATGGCAATGCCATCTGTTCAATAAAGGGCATCAGCACATTCCAGGAGTAATTATTTTGCAGGAAAATGTATGCATTTGATTAAAAAACTTAAGTGACGAGTTATCTGACCTGCCTCAACAAAGTTTTAGATGAACTACAGAATGTCGACCGAATATCGTTGGCATAGCGGTGCTCACTGGCATTTAGCCTTAGAGGTCTTACAGGACTTTAGGAGTTACAGCACATATAAAGACTGTGAAAATGACAGATATGCTGAAATGAGGAGATATGCAAGCGGGGGTTGATGGGGTATTAAAGCTCATTTCCCCTCACTGTCCCACGGTTCATTTAGATTTTAATGAGGAATGTAACCATTGTTCATAATCACTTCACAACAGCGCAGGAAACCATCAGTTCTACAAAGGGTTCATTAATATATGTCACCAATTTATAATCTACTGTCATTTTCTGAACTGGGCTGTTTTATACTCACCAAGGCTGCATTTATTTAATCAAGAATACAGTAAAAAGTGTAACATTGTGAAATATTATTACAGTTTAAAAGAACTGTTTTCTTTTTTAATATATTTTATTATTTATTAAGTGTCTTCAGATGTCTTCAGTGTCACATTATTCCTCAGAAATCATTCTAATATGATGATTTGCTGCTCAATAAATATTTCTTATTATTATCAATGTTGAAAACAGATTTTGCTGTTTAATCTTTTTGTGGAAAGTTTTATACAATCCTATTCAAAAGTCTGCGGTAAGTTTTATTGAGCAGACACATTACGTTTAACAAAAGTGACAGTAAACACATTTATAACGTTGCAAAAGATTTCTATATCAAATAAATGCTGTTCATTGAACTTTATATTCATCAAAAAAAGTATCACAGCTCCCACAAAAATATTAAGCAGCAAAAATGGATTTCAACATGAATAATATTAAGAATCATTATTAATAATTGAGCAGAAATTCAGAAAACTCAGCTTTGCCATCAAAGGAATAAATTACATATAAGTTATTTTAATTTGTAATCATTTTTCACAATATATTACTGTTTTTATTGTATTTTTATCAAATAAATGGAGCATTGGTATAAGCATAAGAGACTTCATTCAAAAACATTAATAAACTTAATTATCTTTTGACCAGTAGTGTTTATATTGTCCAACAAGCTATTTTTTAAAGAATGGCTCGTTATTAATTCAATTCCATGTCGTTCCATGTATATTGTCGGTGGGAATTTGAAACAATCTTTATGCAGTTTTCCAATCAAGATAAAAAAAAGCTAAATCCTCTCTATTGCTATGATGATATTCACACATTCTCAGACAGCGGGAATGAACAGGAAATTAATTACACCTGTTCTACTCATAAATGAGCATGAATTGTGCACTGCCAATAATTACAAACCAAAATACAGCAGACTGACCTGTAAATAAACCAAATAAATATAATGTAATTATTAGAGCAGAGGACTACGCCCAAACAGTTTGAATCCATTTGGTCTCTTTTGCAATGAGAAACGGACATCTTTTGTACATACCACAAAATAGTTAACATAGATAACAAGATACATTTTTTTTACAGACCAACACTGAAACAATTTCAAGGCAAGTTTCATAACACACTCAAGATCACGACACAAGATGATACAGTGCTTTGCAAAGGTTTTCAGGCCCTTAATTATTTCTCATTATTCTGAGTTACAAATCCAATTTTAAACCAACCGTTTGTAATAAAAAGAAAAACTGTATTCAGGCTCGTTGGAGTATATCATAAAGCTATAGCATTGAAGCAATGATAGCTGAAAAGCTGGCTTTATAGAAGTCCTTTGTGGCATGTACCGCTTTTCACAGCTGTATCGAGGTGTAATTTTGACCCATTTTCCCCAGACAGATTGATATTTCAGGTTAGTCAGTGACTCTTGCACACTGATGATTTTCAAATAGCAGCAGAGATACACAATTGGACTGCGATCAGGGTTTTGACAGGGCCATTGTAGGAAATTCACCTCTTAGGCCACTCCATTGTTAAACCGACCTTGTGCATGGGATCATTTTCGAGCTAAAAGATATTCCAGAATTATCCATTCTTTTTATAACAAGATGTCAAGTCCTTGCTTTTGAAACGCAGCACCACAGCAGGACGTTATCACAAATTCACTTCACTGTGAGCGTGATGGGTTTTATTTTAGTTATAAGTGTTAGATTGGCTTTTAAAATATTCTCCCATATTGCTTCTAGGTAATGGTTATGTGTTTAACTCGCCCTGTTGTAACGATCTGAGTGTATGGTCTGATTAATGAGTCATGGGTGTAAGACGGAACGCTTCTCCAGAGAGGAATCCTTTTATTTTTAATATTTAAAAATATTTTTGTGCTGCTCTGCGTCCCTGTGTGTGTAATAAGCAGAGTGTATGCACGTAGTGCACCCACCTATAGGTGCACATTACTAACGCGCCTTTTAAATAACACAAAAAAATACTGCGCCGTTGATATTAGACTTTTGTTGGTCAATGGTGCAGTCATTTTCAGTTGACTCAAAATAGCAACACTCCAACAATGCGCCTGAACACACCTCATTTTCAGAACAGCAGGCCTATGGGCGAACAGATAGGCGTGAGTGCATTTGCTATTTAAACAACATGGTGCTGAACATGAAAATGATAACTGCGCGGGGCTGAAACTAGCAAAATGATAACTTGTGTTACGCCTAGCATCGCATTGCACCGGGTGTATGATAGGGCCCAATGTATTTCTTTAATGCACACTCTAAAAAGTAATTCAGGGGACATGTTCCCACAACTTAACCTTTTAAGTTGCAAACATTGTTTTGTAGAGTTCTGTTGACATAATAATGTTGACCATTACATGATCTTAATATCTTATGTAATTTAAAGTACATTTTATTTATTTGTTATTTTTTTAAATATTAGGTTGTAGTAACTTAATGAAATTGTCTTGATAACTTCGGGAAATTAGGCAGTGGATTTCTAGTTCCTAGCATGCTTTGCATAGGGCTGAATAAGGATAATAAATGTTGAAATTAAGTGTTAATTTATTTGCTTTTAGTGAAGGGAAATCCCTGTTTGCATTTAATGCTGTTATGTTTAACAATTAAAAGAGTTTCAGTAATTTTGATGTTTTTGTGGTTACCATTGAGCTGAAGAAGATACATGAAGGGAAATGCATGCATTGACTTTAGAAGCAATGACTGCGCTAATTCCAGTGACTAGTAATATCTTACTTGTTCATTAAATATACATGTCAAATAAGTTATGTTAGCATCTGATATGATAGCTGTTGATTTGAACTGAAATAGATACTGGTAAGATTAATCGGTCCCATGGCTACAATTCGGGTAATCAACTTAGAAAATTGTGTTTATTCTACAAATTATTAAGTTCCTCTAACTCAATGTAGCTTGTTTGTTAAATGTAAATTTACTGAAAGTTGTCATAACTTTTTTTTTGAGCCAACACATTATTATTTAGAGTATATTTGTTTGCACCACCTTCTCATACAAGACAATATAAAGACATTTTTTTTTAGAGTTGACTTAGATATAGCTTACTTTATCATGAATTAAATTCAGAGTTTAATGAACTTTACTGCAGGTTGTGACTTTGGCACCACTTTGATTTTAGTTAAAAATTCAAGGCAGCAATTAAACTTTAAAGTTTTCCATCTGAATGGGTTGAAGCTTTTACAGTGTAAGTACATATTAAGTGATCTTATGATTTTTACCCAACAGATTATAAAACATTCATTAAAAAAAACCTAACTTGTATTGGAAAAAGCAAAAACTTGGTATCTGAATATCATTAACAGTCAGAACAGGCGAGTTTTACATGCACTTACACCACTGTATAAAATAAAATGCTGAAGTAATAGCTTGTTGTATTGTGATTTTCTCCTCATCTATGAATTTGCTTTACAATCTCATATTTTTTGATGTGAATGAGAATGAGCTTTATTCATTGTTACACAATTGTCTAAATGATGATTCTTTAATTGTTTTTTAAAGTAAATGTGAAAATTATTGTAATGATTCACAGTTAGAGGCCAATTAAAAGGCCAATTGTGTTCTTGTTAGTGGGATTGTTACATTTGGAAAGCACTGTATATTTGACTATTAGTAGATTGCATTAACAATGGAGAGAAAACACTCAGGAAATCATCACATAAAAAACAGACATTTTTGATTGCAGTGAATGGACAAAACCTTAATTATGTGAAGACAAAAATAGAAATGCAGCAAAAATACAATAACTAGAATGAAAGATAAAAAATAAAAAGGACACTTTATGCTGCAAAGAAAAGTGATAAAGTGTACACCTAAAGCACGCACCCTTTCAAAAGGCTCAAGAAAAGCACTTACAACATTTTATAAAGAAACAACCTAGCAAGATAAGCTCAATGCTAAAGTCAGTATTGTTGTTGTTTTTTCTCCCACAAACAAAAACAACACAAAAAGTGCTGAATTTTGACTCAGTCGGGCATCTGGGTGACAGTCAACATTCACATACTTGTGCTGAACCGCTAAAGCTGCTGCAGATCTGTGGAAAGGCATCGACTGCATCAGGCAGATCACAAGACTGAGATAACAGAGCTCAAAGAGTCATGACTGCTGCTTTCGAAGCTCTGATTTACACAACATGGCCACAAGCATCAGGTGTTGCTGTTTCAGCTACATCCATTACTAAGAAGATAATACAATCAAGAATACAACCATGTCATCTTCTAAAACCAACATTTTTAGAAGAATGGGTCCCTTTTTCTCTTTTAGTATTACAAAGTAGTAGTATTTTGTTGAAATTGATGGCTCAGAAAGGCCTCCATTGGCAGCAATGGCATTTCCTCTCTCAAGACCCATAAAAGGTTACTAAAGACGTCATTACAAAGTCCATCTCACTACAGTGGGTCTACAATAATTTTATGAAGCGACGAGAATAGTTTTTGTGCGCAAAAAAAAACCCGAAACAAATAACGACTTATATAATGATGGGCCGGTTTCAAAACACTGCTTCCTGAAGCTTCGGAGTGTTATGAATCAGTGTATTGAATCAGCGGTTCGGATCGCCAAAGTCACGTGATTTCAGCAGTTTGGAGGCTTGACATGCGATCCGAATAATGATTCAATACACTGATGCATAGCGCTCCGAAGCTTCAGGAAGCAGTGTTTTGAAATTGGCCATCACTATATAAGTAGTTTTTTTTTTTTTTTTGTGCACAAAAACTATTCTTGTCACTTCATAAAATGATTGTAGAACCCACTGTAGTGAGATGGACTTTGTAATGACGTCTTTAGTACCTCTTATGGGTCTTGAGAGAGGAAATGTCATTGCTGCCAATGGAGGCCTTTCTGAGCAATCGGATTTCAACAAAAATATCTTCATTTGTGTTCCGAAGATGAACGGAGGTCTTACGGGTCTGGAACGGCATGAGGTGAGTAATTATTGACAGAATTTTAACCCTTTAACTACTATGTACTAACCATACTTTTATTTTTAAAATACCTACATGTAATTACATCTGCAATTCATTTCTGTTGTTACATTTATAATTACACTGTTGACACTTCCCTTATACCTAACCCTAACCTTAAACCTACCCATACCACCACACCTGTCCCTAACTTTACCTGTATCCCACCTAATCAGCAAAAGTGTTTTGCAATACAATATGAACACAATAAGTACATTGTACTTATTTTTTGATGTAAGTACATAGTAGTTAAGGCCACCTAATATAGTGGGACCTTGCATAATATATCAAGACTTTTCAGAAAAAAATAATAAAAATAATAATAACTATTATGATTTTTCAATGTTCAGTCTGTAGGTGTGTAGTGTTTCTTTACAAAGTAACATCGCTAACTACTGGCCTGGCATGAATAATACAGTGATTTTAATCGTTTAGTCTTTTTTTGTCGGATCTCAGTAAACGGGAATCGTTTTGACAACGTCTATACACAAAAAGGATAAGAAGAAAAAACGTTTCATTTTTAGTACATTGTTGTCATGTAAACATACCCATAGTGATGTTTATGAACAAAATGAAAATAAAATACCTATAGCTCCAGCAAATGTATTTTGTTTTAGATATTTTTTAAGGGGAAACAAGACATAAATACTGATAAACATTGATTTTTGCAGTGCATCCACATACTTTTGGTCATGTAGTGTATATCATGAGAGCATCAAGTACTAACTGAGGCATGAACAGCAGAAGCTAAAGTCAAAAATACATTGAACAGTGAAAGTGCTGTTTGTTGACCAGCTCTTTTTTATACCACATGGTGAAAAAGATCAATATAGAGTACGGGAAATGATGATCCCAGGTCAGCACTCGGAGAAATTGAGCTGGCATCAATTGTTTTAATGAACAGGTTGGCCAGAGGCGTGAGTAGTATCTCATCAAAGTGCTCTTTCCCGTTCTGTGTATCAGTCTCATATTCTGAATGCCATATATAATTCTCTCTTCACACAGCTAGTGCACCCAGAACATCTTTCTCCCTGGGGAAAAACTGTGGCGTGCTTAGGCAATGTTGCAGTGCTGGTCAAACATGCACAGAGTGGTGCATAAGAGCAGAAAGGCTGTCCGGGCTGAGCTGCCAGATGATTTCAGAATCACAAGCTGATACGAAAACTTGTTACGTACAGTACCGGCGACGATGAATGTTCTTGATATACATGCAAAAAGAGTGCATGCTGTGTTTTTGACGGGTAAAAACACAACGACAAGCACAGCGGGCATCTCAAAGCGGTAGGGGAGCCCCAAGGGCGCTGCATTGTCTGCTGGTTTATATGATGCTACGACACTTAGCTACATTAGCTGATCAAATTAACCTGCTGATCTGACAGCAGGGACAGTGTAGCTCCATCTCATGGGAATACAGGATTCTGACAGGTGGTGAACAGGAGTGTCATTTTTAAATAAGCAAATAAGGCATAAAAAAATTAAGGATAGGTTGCGGAGTTGCACAGTCAATGTGCTGTATGCTACACTTCATACAGGCACGGTCCTGACATCCACATTCACTCACTCTCAAACGTTCCTCATGTCTTTTGTCGAAAGTAGACCTACATATTGTAATGCTGCTTTCTTGTCATGGCACATAGCAACAGAATATCTATATTCTACTGTCTCAGATCAACAACCACCTGGATTCAACTCACGTATTCATTTGTACAGGGAGGAAGTTAAAACAGGATATAACAAGTTCTGAATGACCTATTAAGCGGTTTAAAGGAAGTTCTGGGAGTCACTTTGGGAATTTAAGGATTTGAGGCTAATGGTTGTTATGGGTTTTGTACAAAAGTAAAATGTTTGACAGTGGTAAAAATTGTCCTAAGATTGGTTTAAGCCCAATGCTTATAACCAATGTCGATGAGATGAAAATAATCTATGTGAAACTAGGGCTGGGAGATATATCAAATGTTCACAATATATTCATAATTTAATGTGCTTTTAATTTAGCCATTATGTTTCC
The DNA here is from genome assembly GCA_023029165.1 of Gobiocypris rarus. Lineage (NCBI taxonomy): Eukaryota > Metazoa > Chordata > Actinopteri > Cypriniformes > Gobionidae > Gobiocypris > Gobiocypris rarus. Next base: position 28,551,784 of record CM040915.1, on the reverse strand, counting down.
TAAACACTGTGTCATTCTCGATTATGAACGTGTATAAACAGACATATTTTAATAGCCTATTTGTTTTAGACTTTAGTAGCAAAAACTTAATTAGAGTTCATAAATTCAATTAATTTCTGTGAACCGGTTGATTCAAAATTCTGATTCTGCTTCAGAAGTCTCCATGGTTTCACTTTCATTTTTGTTTCAGATTATTCAATTAATCTATACCATTTTTCTTTGGGTATTTTTTTTTTAAATGTTTCACAGATTTTAACTGTATTTTACTTCCTGTATTAATCATTTGAATCTAATTGCAGCAATGGCTGTTGGTTAAAAAAATATGTTGATAAAATAAAGTCTCTTAAAAGTGTCGTTTTTTGTATTTCACAGCCCTGTTCTTCACGTTTTTTAAAAGCAAAAGCCATTAAAAGCAATAAGCCATCTCAGAGCAAATGTATGAATGGAGATGTATAGAGAATATCATGAAAAGGCTGAAAAATATCAATATATAATTTGGTATATCGACCAGCCCTAATGTGAGGTGATTAAAGATAAAAGAAGGACGTGACGTTCTACTGTAGCCCATCCTTTCTGCAATAAGTGTATGTGCTCTGAAAGAAATACTACTTAATTGTCTAGATGAGTACAACATGAGAACATTCAAATCCACTATTTGATCACACCAGGATTAACACCAGGTTCATTAGAGACCTCTCCTCATGGTCACGATGGGGTTCTTGCTTCACTTGGACAACTACCATTTGAAATCACATTCGGAATGATTCGTTTGGCCACTGCATGGCAAGTTTCGTTACTTTAAGATGGAGGGGGAACGAGCCAACAGGGTCGTAGTGTTAAGGAATATTCTGAAATGGGAGTCTTGGTCATGACAGCTGCCATTCAGGACTGAAAAACTTGATGGGGTGCGTCTTTGCCCACTTCGCAAAAACAGCCTTTTCTGTGATGAAGCGGTGCCCGCCATAAGGGGCACTTTCGTGCAAGAGGTATTCGGCACATTCGTCACGACTTCCTGCTTCATAGTAGTGGTATGGGACCTTCCTGTTGCCTTCTGATCTGAAAATAAAAAAAGGAAGAAAGTGTTATTTTGTTATATCTTGACAATAAGTCATACTAAAAGCTTCACTTTCAGTAGCCTATATTTTAAAAGGCACCTATTGTACCTATTCTCTTAATGAGTCATGGGTGTGTTTTGGGCGTAATGTGCAATAAACCAAACAGAGTCTCATCTCCCATTACCTTTAAAAGCTAGTTGCGCTCGCGCCATGGCGGATTCTGAACGCTGAAAAACTGAACGCTTCTACAGAGAGGAAACAGATCTGCCATGCCTGCTTACTCGTCATTATGCAGCAAATAGGTAGGCTAATTCTGACACATGCAATGACTATGTGTTATGACATGTAGGCATTTTTATATTTATGTACACAATACTAATCTTTTACATTTGAATCCTTACATTTTTCATATTTAAAATGTTTTGTGTGCTGCTGCGCATCCCCGTGTGTGTAATAAGCAGAGTGTAAGCGCATTGTGGACCCGCCTATAGGAGCCTATAACACAAAAAATACTGCGCTATTGACTTTAGACCAGGTTTTTGTTGGTCAATGGCGCAGTCGATTTCAGTTGCCTCAAAATATCAGTTGCCTCAAATTGGGTGCAAATGCATTTGCTATTTAAACAACGTGGAGCTGGACGTGAAAATTATAACTGTGTCAGTAAAAACACAATACATTTAAATTTGAACATTCTTTAAAATGCAGGATTTGGTCTTCAAAAAAAGCCTTTTCCCAAAAGGTATATCTTGAAAAGGCGGGGTCGCCTTATATCCGGAGCAATACGGTAAGCCCTGTGTTCCTGTAAATTCCTTTGTCCAGTATTGTTTGTGCTTTTCATTGTGTGTGAGCTTTTCTGACTTGTGTACAGGTCTTGTCAGTCTGTGCTACATTTAGTTTCCCCTGTCATTTCTACTGTACCTTTGTATTTATTTCTGGTTTTTCTTTGTTCCTGTTTTTCATTTTTCATTTATTTTTGCTCTGGTCTCCCAATTAGCCTTAATTTTGGTTCCTTTTTTTTATTATTTAGATTTTATTTCTAACTAATATTTTATTTATTTTCTCTCTAGTTTCCAGCTAGGTTTTTGTTGTTGTTGTTTTTGCAAGTTCTATTTATTTATTTCTAGATTTTTAAAATAATTTATTATTTTTCTCTAGTTTTGCCAGTTTTCTTGGCCTGGCATTTAGTCTGGTGCTACATTTTAGTCTCATCCCCTAGTGTCAAGCCTCTGGTTCCCTGAGCCGCTGCCTTGTCTACATTATTGGCAATAGCATTTGGTGCAGTCTCATCCCAGACCAGCCTGTTCTCCTTTTGTGTCCTGCCCCTATTTTTTGGACTTTGTTGCCATCTCACTAATCTAGTGCTTTGTCTTTTATTTTGAATAAATATCACCTCCCGCTCATTCTGCGTCTGGGTCCTCCCTCTCAGAATCGTGACCATTTCAGTTTGCGTGCTAGTTAATGTATCGCCTAAATTTTGTGGATTAAAAACTGTTCTTCCGGATTCCCTCTGTCTTGCGCTCTTCTCTACAGCCACCTCACGTTACAGCAACTACATGTCGGCGTATTCTACTGACCCGAACCCTGACCTAACAGTAATACTCTTAATGTGAGTTAGTTGACATGTAGTTGACAAATTAGTAAGTAGAAAGTACAAAGTGGACCATCAGAGGAAAAATTTCAGCATCACATATCTCTGAGTGAAATTGAAAAAAAAAACATTATGAAAAGAGAAAAACAAGGACGTTTTTCTCTGGAATGTACTGATCAATCATGCACAATAAAGTCTATGAAGCACATAGCAGTTTTGATATTGTTGAAACTTTAAACCATTGCTATTTTTTTAATCAAAGGCTGTGTCCATAAGGAGAATTCAAGCTGAGAAATTGTAGCTCTTAAGACTTTTTTTTTTTTTGGCTTACAAATAGATTCAATTTTTCTCTTCTAGTAGCACCTGTTGAATTTTAATTACAAGAGATCCAGCGAGGTCAATTGCAACAACAGCTCAGCACATTATGCTAAAACAGATACTTCCCAGCTGAACTGCCTTTCATCAAAATTATTTTGTTGTAGCCACTGTTTTCTCATTTGCCAGTCTTTACAGGTGACTGGGAGTTGCTGTGGAATGAAAATTGCTCATTGTTTTGAAAGGGAGAGCGGAATTAATAAATGGTTAGGAAAACAGAATATAATAGCTACTTTACAAACACGCTAATCACATCTTTGCGTGCTTTGCTTATGTATATCTGCAGTAGGGGGTTGTGAGGTTGTAAAGGACCCTATCATTAAAATGGAATCATAGTGTGAGATTCAAGATAAACGATCTTATATGATGCTTGTGAACTATTGAAAAACAATGCCAGGAGACATGCAAGGCAATGTGTCAAACAGGACAACAGAAGGAATATTTTGACACCAAAAAGTATTGCAGTAAATACATCAGTAGTACTATTTAAAATGTGATCAACATATAATTTCCACTGTGGAATAAATTAACATTATACCAGGATCTGTCTGAATACTCAATTCTGATTAGCTAGAAGGTGTTTGTTAACGCGTAGATAAAATAACTTGCGAATATTAACCAAATTAACAATATTTTTTATCCGTCCAGTCAAATTTGTGTTGCAAACATCAATAAGACCTCTAACTTTTCCATGCTCTCAAGTGACCATGGTCTAAGTGTGATAATTCACGGCTAGGTATGCATTAAACGATTTTAATGCACTTCACTTTGCATTGAGTGGTTCTTTGCCTCCACGTTGTGCATTAAAATCGTTAAATGCACACCTAGCCGTCATTATCTCTTACATGGCTGGCTCTGAATAGACCATTTCAGTGTAATTAACTATTTCCCCGCCATTGACTGAATTTTCCAGCAATCAATGTTATACGGCAGGGGTGCTATTACACATCTTCGGAAAGAGTAGGTAATCTGCGGATCAAAACACAGGGGAAAAAGGAGCAGAAACAAACGATAAAAACATTGCTTATGCACGTTGTAGTCTTTGAAAACATTTTCTCAGCTTTTTTAATCAAAATAATCAAAAAAAAAAAATCTAATGAAATTTACCCACATTCCAGTATTGATAAAGAAGGCGTGAAGCTATAATAAAATGTTTTCTTTTTTTGTTGTTGTTTTTAAGGAGAGGGTCTGTTCTTTCTTTTGATATATTGCATGTTCAGATATTCTGGGGGACATGAAAGTTTTGTGAAAATGTAAAAAAAAAAACGCTTTTGTGTGATGCTACATCCTCATGTTGTCGCATTTGTTGTTGCTTGGTGAAATTTCATGGGCGAAACTAAGTAATTCCAATAGAAATCCGTTTGCTGGGAGTTTCATGTGAGGGCAAAAAATGTCTGCTGCAGATTATGGTGCTTTATGCATTTTGAAGTAATGGTGCTTTATGTATTTTGAAGTAATGGTGCTTTATGTGTTTTGAAGTAATGGTGCTTAAAGATTAAAGAAAATAGTCCAACACCATGGTACAACGAGCGCAGAAAAATGGAGCGCAGCTAGAAGAAAACAAATCTAGAGGTGTTTCGCATTTTGTAGAAAGAAAGCATTATTGCATACAGAAAGGCCTTGCCTAGATCTGCTTATTTTTCGACTCTCTTAGAAGAAAACAAACACATCCCTATGTATTTATTTGATACAGTGGCTAAATTAACGAGAAATATTTTTAAATTTCAATTTCAGACATTTCCAAACAGCTCAGCAGTAATGGTTTTATGAACTTCTTTACTTGCAAGATTGATAATATTAGAGAGAACCATGCAACTGTCTAACAGTATCGCATTAGACAGTGCACTGTAGTGTCACAAAGGAAAAAATCCATTCATTCATTGCAATAAGAGAGGAAGAATTGTCTAAACTTGTTAAATCAGAAAAAAGAACAACAACATGTATGTTCAACCTTATACCGACTAAGATACTAAAAGAGATGCTTCCAGAAGTCATAGATCCTCTTCTTAATATCATTAATTCAATTTGGCATTAGGTTACGTACAGACAACTTTTAATCTGGCTATTATTAAACCTAGAGAATTAGTCAATTATAGGCCAATCTCAAATCTACCTTTTCTGTCAAAAATACTAGAAAAGGCAGTATCCTCACAACTGTTTCTTCTTGCTGCAAGGATTTCCAGTCAGGATTTACTTTAGTTTAGGAGAAAAATGGTTTTTGGAGAAAAATCTGAGCCGAGTGTGTGATGTTGTTGATGTGTCTTCTAAAACTTTAAAGGAGACCATTGTGTTAGATTTATTTTGTCTCAGGTGACAAGTGTAAGAAACAGGAGACTCAAGTCCCCATTTGATGCTAATGCAACCTCATTTATGTCTAGCAGAAACATTTGACATGTGAAAGCATTAACAAAAATCCCCACAATTCCACACAATTTCAATCAGACGCAATACATACATTGTCCTATTTGGAGTTGTTTAGTGTAGACAGTGTTTTGTTGCACAACTATTTAATAGAGGAAATCATGACCTATATTTAGAACAGAAAGAAAGAAAGAAAGAAAGAAAGAAAGAAAGAAAGAAAGAAAGAAAGAAAGAAAGAAAGAAAGAAAGAAAGAAAGAAAGAAAGAAAGAAAGAAAGAAAGAAAGAAAGAAAGAAAGAAACAAAAGGTTATGCAACAACAATGAAACACTGGTACACTAGTGTTACATTTGATAAAAAATAAAGTATTTATGTCTTATACTAAACTTACTAGTGTGTTTGGAAAATGTGCTGCATATACAATGGGCACTGAAGCTATTTTAAAATAGTAATCCTTAAAATTCTGAAATATTTAATGGTATTTAAATTATCTTTTCAGTATACAATATTAGGATTATTATATATTTTTTTAGTTTCTTTTAAAATAAAATTAAAGACATCCAAAGACAAAGCTGATATCTAACTGATACATATATAAGATCCTGAGCTTAGAGAAACCTCTGTCAGAGCCATAGCCTTTTGGGCAGCACATCGACATCGAGACACAAATGCACTTCAGACAGCAAGAGATCGAGTCCCAGCTAAAGGTACTTTCCTGCTCCTGTTCCCTTCTCGCCTCTCCCATTGTTTCCTGTCTGTGCTCCTACTGTCCTATCTATTAAAGATGAAATACCCCAATGGCATACAAAAAATTAAAACAGAAACCTCTGAGCAATAAAATATATTTTTTATATAATAAATGAAATATAATAAAATAGAATTAACTATAATAGTCTTGAAAAAGATTACAGCAAGACAATAAAGAGATCTCCCATGTTTCTGCAGCCCATTCTCATTTTGGACTCCTTTCCTTTGACGTGAAAGCAGACATTGATGCATGACCATGTGTTGAGAGATGGGAGGTTAAACCACTGGAGTCACATGGATTACTTTAATGGTGTCTTTACTACCTTTTTGGGGTTTGAAAATGGTAGTTGCCTAGACTGTCAATGGAGGGACAGAAAGTTCTCGAATTTCGTTAAAAAAATCTTCAGTTGTGTTTCAAAGATGAACGAAAGTCTTATGGGGTTGGAACATCATTAGGGTGAATAATTAATGACACTTTTGGGTAAACTAATCCTTTAAAGAAGCCACACTCAAACCAGATACATTTCAGACAGGGTCAGAATGAGAGTTAAAGGATTAGTTCACTTTTAAATTAACTTTTGCTTATAATTTACTCACCCCCATGTTATCCAAGATGTCCATGTCTTTCTTTCTTCAGTCGAAAAGAAATTAAGGTTTTTTATAAAATCATTCCAGGATTTTTCTTCATATTATGGACTTCAATGGACCCCAAACAGTTCAAGATCCAAATGACAGTTTCATTGCAAAAGGCATTTGACTTTTGAGTATGTACACGTTCAACTTGTAAACACTGACTCGGTACTAACACTGCTAAAAAAAATAAAAAGTAAATGACCAATCGTTTCACTAGATATGACCCTTATTCATTGTCTGGTATCGTCTGGTATCCTTTAAAGCCCTTTGAAGCTGCATTGAAACTGTTATTTGGACCATGAACCGTTTGGGGTCCATTGAAGTCCATAATATGAAGAAAAATCCTGTAATGTTTTCATCAAATACCTTAATTTCGTTTTCATTGAAGAAAGAAAGACATGGACATCTTGGATGACATGGGGGTGAGTAAATTATCAGCAAAATTTTTTTTAAAAGTGAATCCTTTAAAATAATAATTTTTGCAAATATTTTTTTGTTCCAAAACTTTTATTAACATTCTACAACCCCAAATCAGAAAAAGTTGGGACAGTATGGAAAACGCACAAAAAAAAGATTTCTAAATTTACTTTTGACTTTTGTATTTTATTGCAGACAATATGAACAAAAAATATTTCATGCTTTGTCTGGTCAACTTCATGTCATTTGTAAATATGCATCCTTTCCTGTCATTCAGACCTGCAACACATTTAAAAAAAAGTTGGGACAGTAAATGATTTTCCACTTTGTAATGTTGCCATTCCTTTTCACAACACTTAAAAGACGTTTAGGGACTGAAGACACAGAGTGATGAAGTGTTTCAGGTGTCATTTTGTCCCATTCTTCCTGCAAACAAGTCTTAAGGTGGGCAACAGTACGGGGTCTTCGTTGTCGCCATTTTGCGCTTCAAAATGCGCCACACATTCTCTATTGGAGACAGGTTGGGACTGCAGGCAGGCCAGTCAAGTACCCGTACCCTCTTCCACCACAGCCAGGACTTTGTAATGTGTGCAGAATGTGGTTTTGCATTGTCTTGTTGAAATATGTATGGACGTCCCTGGAAAAGATGTCTTCTTGAAGGCAGCATATTATGCTCCAAAATCTCTATGTACTTTTCAGCGTTAATGGTGCCTTCACAGAAGTGCAAGTTACCTTTGCCAAGGGCACTGACACAACCCCATACCATGACAGACCCTGGCTTTTGGACTTGTTGCTGGTAACAGTCTGGATGATCCTTTTCTTCTTTGGTCCGGAGCACACGGCGTCCATTCCTCCAAAAAAATACCTGAAATACTGATTCATCTGACCACAGTACACATTTCCACTGCGTGATGGTCCATCCCAGATGCCTCCGAGCCCAGAGAAGTCGACGGCGCTTCTGGACACTGTTAACATAGGGCTTCCTTTTGGCACAGTACAGTTTTAACTGGCATTTGTGGATGTAACTACATATTGTGGTACTTGACAATGGTTTGCCAAAGTAGTCCTGAGCCCATGTGGTGATATCGCTTAAAGATGAATGACGATTCTTGATGCAGTGCCGCCTGAGGGATCGGAGATCACGGTTGTTCAGCTTAGGCTTTCGCCCTTGTCCTTTACGCACTGAAATTCCTCCAGATTCCTTGAATCTTTTAATTATGTTATGCACTGTTGAATGGGAAATATCCAAATCTCTTCCTATCTTTCTTTGAGGAACATTGTTTTTAAACATTTCAATAATTTTCTCACGTATTTGTTGGCAAACTGGCGATCTTCTGCCCATCTTTGCTCCTAAAGGATTAGAACTTTCTTGGATGCTGCTTTTGTACCAAATCATAATTACAATCACCGTTTGACATCACCTGTTTCAAATCACATCATTATTTAACCATTTTACCTCATTACTATCCCTAAATTGCTCCTTTCCCAACTTTTTTTTAAATGTGTTGCAGGTCTGAATGACAGGAAAGGATGCATATTTACAAATGACATGAAGTTGACCAGACAAAACATGAATTATTTTTTGTTCATATTGTCTGCAATGAAATACAAGTCAAAGTAAATTTAGAAATCACTTATTTATTTTTTGCGTTTTCCATACTGTCCCAACTTTTTCTGTTTTGGGGTTGTAAGTGAACCTTAAGGAACAGATTTAAAAAATTCCATCTCATGACCCCTTTACGATTTTGAAGCAAATATATAGGTGTGTATGTTTGAATTATGATAGGGGGTTTGTTTCCTCAATTGAAACTTACAGAACTGCTCATGTATCAGCTCTGCTGTCCTGTTACACTGTGGAAACAAGTGAAGCTGCTTTAAAGACCACTGTCAAGTGATAGATTGCATGTCAGTCTTACTTGCAGTATGTGTCATTAATCATGCCGTAGACTCTGATCTCCTTGCACATGTCCATGGCCAGAATGAGTGTGAACCAGCCAGTGCTCAGGTACGACCCAGATTGAATCCTGCCAACATAAAACCATGATGTCAGTACTCAAAATACCCTATTTACACATTTATAGGGTACATTTATTTATTCCAAAATAAGTGGTTGATAGAGCATGCATTGGAGAGATCTATATTCAAATAATACACATTATAGGTCCCTGAAAGCTGTAATATCTCTTTCAAAAGGAGAAATGAAGCACCAGTGTGAAGAACATTAACCGGGTGTTCCTTACTGATGAAGATAGTTAGTGAACAGGACTAACAACATAGAAGCTGCTATATAGAACAGAAAAGAGCTTTACGGGGAAGAATAGTTTGTGTGAAATGAAATCCCAAAATCAGAGATGAGTTTGAATAAAGTCCCAACATGCTTTAAATGCACAGATGCTCCCTTACATTACATAAAAGCACCTCCGCAGCCTCAGTGCCTCCATCACACAGTCCTGACGCCCTGCAACTTGAGCCTGTGAAACTCTCCCCTGCAGGGCTCAGGAAAGTGGTCAATCATCAAGACATATTAGAGCACGTGGCCATTTAGAGAAGCTATTGGCACCTGTGGAAAAATCCATTTCCCAGGCGCTTTGTAAAGAACACCGGTTTCATCAGAAAGAGCAGACCTGCTTTCAAAGTACAGACATTAATTCCCAGCCATCTACCTTTCTCAGCTCTGTGCACCATTAAATTGCCATTCATACAGTTTCTGAGACATTGTTCAGCTGAACATAACAACCCTTAATGACGGCTTCTCTGGTAGCTAGATAAACCTAAAGGGATAGATTACCCAAAAATAAAAACCCATATGCTGTTCGTTGGATCACAAAGGAAGAACATTTGAAGAATATTCATGCAGCTCTTTTGTATACAGTTCATCTTGACCATGACTGTCAAACTCCAATAAGCAAAACGCCACAAAAATAGTCCATAAAAACCTGTGTGCTATATTCCAGCCTTTGTGTGACAAACAGCAAAATCATCTGCCATAGTAAAAATGTACTGTACTCCAATTTGAATGCACTGAATGAAAAATAAAGATTTCTAGTTAATACATTTAATTAGATTTCTCTTTAGAAGACTTGGAATACAGGAAAAGAGTTACGTGAACGTCTTCAACATGATGGAGTGAGGAACAACACTAGACTGCAATGACTTTCATTGTACTGTATAAAAAACACTTTAAAAATTCTTCAAGATATCTTTTCCAAAAGTAAATGTGATATTTTCTTAATATCCTTTTTTTTTTTTTTACTATCCCTTTAAGAAGAGGAGGGTACAATTGTTATAGCTAAATGCAAGTTAAGTTTTCTAAATAGACTTCTCTTCACATTTGTAAATGTAACCAAAAATCATGTTTATGGTAACACACTTACAATGGAAGTACATGAGGCAAGACACTGGAATAAACTTCAAGTAAACAGTATTTGGAATATATAGCTACAAGACTTACACAACATTATACGAATCCACAAGTGTGATAGAATTGCTTAACAACCTTGTGGAAATGGAGAAGCACTGCTATTCTTTACCTAATTGATTTATCTAAACAGCTCATTTTTTATAGTGCGGTTCTGCTGACTAATACAGCTGAACAGTGCTTCCCTAAGATGTTTTAAACTATTTCTTCCCCTGGGATGAGTTTTTCATTTAGCCAGAACGGTAGAGTTGCCTAGCACTCTTAGGCAGTGCCAATTTATCTTTGTGAGGAAACTAAGTACAGCCATTATTACCTGACACATTAAAGAAGACAGACAGTTCCTCCAAGCTAAGGTTGTGTTTACTTTCATTTCGGCTAGATCTATTAATAACCCTGAGGCTGTCAGCAGTTGCTAGTAAATGATAGGCCTTTAGTAAGTGCACCAGCTCCTGTTCTTAAGTGGTTTTACCTGGTCAGCACAACTTCAGTTTATCCAGCAGCTAATGGTGCCGTATCTGTTTTCAGTCATGCCAATATACAGAGAGTTTGTCACTTCTTTATTTCAACTTTTTACCTCAGTCATTGCTGAACTCATTCCTGTGTGTGAGAGATAAAAGGTTGGAAATGACAGCTAAATTCTGTATGCCAAGATGGGCAAATGTTTTATTTTGGGGCGGCTTTTGACACTTGTTATTAATGTACTTGTAAAAATGACTTTGATGAAAATTATTCTTTTGGATCATTCCAACATGACCATTTAAAATAGAACATAAGAAAATTATAAATGGTTTTGTTTATTTTTTATGTAGATCTAATTAAAATTTTCTATTATGTGTTTTTTTTTCTCCTATTGCAAATTGTATCTTTCTTTAGTGTGTAATGTTGCTGTTTGAATATGAAAAAGGTTTGCAAAGTTAAAAAGCACAGTTACTCCAAGGTGAGTCATTCTTTTTTTAGCAGTTTCTGAACTCCCTGAAACACCTGGACAATGTAAAATATGTGAAAAATAATAAAGATATTAATAATAATTCATAATAAAGATATAAAAATAAAGTAGTACAACACTGTAAAAAACAATATTTTCTTTTTTTTCTTTTTTTCCTTTTTTCAAATCAACTTAGATTCACTAATGTTGTTCAGATAACGTATTTTGAGTTTCTGTTGATTAAACTAATTTCTTTCTTTGCATTAACTCAAATCTTTTGTTTCAGTGAACTCAGAATTTACTTTTTTAAACCAGCAATCATTTCTTACAGTGAACTAAAATAAAAATCGTAGTAAATTAATTGTATTAAGTAGCACAGATTTAACAGTACTAATGAGGCTTAGTTCTACAAACCTAATCAAATTAATTTGATCTTACTATATACCTAATCACATCGACCTGATCACACTAAACATTGACCTATATTGACCTAATCCAACTAAAGATTGTTGACCCAATGAACCTGACTTTATCTGAATGAAATAAATTCAATGTTGATGAAAAAACTCTCGTAAATGAAATTTAAGGTTAATTCTTCTTCTTAATATTGTATTTTATCTATATATATATACATAAATAATAAAATATTATATATATATATATATATATATATATATATATATATATATATATATATATATATATATATATATATATATATATTGCCAAAAAGTATTAAGGTCTTCTTAATATTGTGTTTTATCTATCTATCTATCTATATATCTATCTATCTATCTATCTATCTATCTATCTATCTATCTATCTATCTATCTATCTATCTATCTATCTATCTATCTATATATCTATATATATATCTATCTATCTATCTATCTATATATATATATATATATATATATATATATATATATATATATATTATATATATATATATAGATATATAGATAGATATATAGATAGATAGATATATATAGATAGATAGATAGATAAACACAATATTAAGAAGACCTTAATACTTTTGGCATAGATAGATGATAGATAGATAGATAGATAGATAGATAGATAGATAGATAGATAGATAGATAGATAGATAGATAGATAGATAGATAGATAGATAGATAGATAGATAGATAGATAGATAGATAGATAGATAGATAGATAGATAGATAGATAGATAGATAGATAGATAGCCAAAAGTATTAAGGTCGCCCCTCCAAATCATTGGATTCAGGGTTCTAATGACTTTTTATACACCACAGGCACCTTGGCATGCAGACGCTTCTACAAACATTTGTGAAAGAATGGGCTGCTCTCAGGAGCTCAGTGAATTCGAGCATGGTACCGGGATAGGCTGCCACCTGTGCAATCATTTCCTCACTACTAAATATTCCACAGTCAACTGTTAGTGGTTTTATAACAAGCAATTGGGAACAACAGCAACTCAGCCACAAAGTGGTAGGCCACAGAGCAGGGTCAGCGCATGCTGAGGCACAGTGTGCAGAAATCGCCAACTTTGGAAAGCCTTCCTTGAAATGTTGAAGCTGTTATAGCTGCAAAAGGTGGGCCAACTCCATATAAAAATCTACGGATTAAGAATGGAATGTCAGTAAAGTTCATGTGCATGAAAAGGCAGACGTCTCAACTTTTGGCAATATAGTGTATTTTATACATATATTGTGATAAAAGTTCATTATTTTCCATAATGTAATGATAAAATAAAAATGTCATATATTTTAGATTCATTGCACGCCAACTGAAATATTTCAGGTCTTTTATTGTTTTAATACTGATGATTTTGGCATACAGCTCAAGAAAACCCCAAATTCCTATCTCAAAAAATTAGCATATTTCATCCGACCAATAAAAGAAAAGTGTTTTTAATACAAAAAAAGTCAACCTTCAAATAATTATGTTCAGTTATGCACTCAATACTTGGTCGGGAATCCTTTTGCAGAAATGACTGCTTCAATGCGGCGTGGCATGGAGGCAATCAGCCTGTGGCACTGCTGAGGTGTTATGGAGGACCAGGATGCTTCGATATCGGCCTTAAGCTCATCCAGAGTGTTGGGTCTTGCGTCTCTCAACTTTCTCTTCACAATATCCCACAAATACCCCTCTACGGGGTTCAGGTCAGGAGTTGAGCACAGTAATTACATGGTCAGTAAACCATTTACCAGTGGTTTGGGCACTGTGAGCAGGTGCCAGGTCGTGCTGAAAAACGAAATCTTCATCTCCATAAAGCTTTTCAGCAGATGGTAGCATGAAGTGCTCCAAAATCTCCTGATAGCTAGCTGCACTGACCCTGCCCTGGATAAAACACAGTGGACCAACACCAGCAGCTGACATGGCACCCCAGACCATCACTGACTGTGGGTACTTGACTGTGGACTTTAGGCATTTTGGCATTTCCTTCTCCCCAGTCTTCCTCCAGACTCTGGCACCTTGATTTCCGAATGACATGCAAAATTTGAGCGACAGTCCAGTGCTGCTTCTATGTAGCCCAGGTCAGGCGCTTCTGCCTCTGTTTCTGGTTCAAAAGTGGCTTGACCTGGGGAATGCGGCACCTGTAGCCCATTTCCTGCACACGCCTGTGCACGGTGGCTCTGGATGTTTTTACTCCAGACTCAGTCCACTGCTTCCGCAGGTCCCCCAAGGTCTGGAATCGGTCCTTCTCCACAATCTTCCTCAGGGTCCGGTCACCTCTTCTCCTTGTGCAACGTTTTTTGCCACACTTTTTCCTTCCCACAGATTTCCCAATGAGGTGCCTTGATACAGCACTCTGGGAACAGCCTATTCGTTCAGAAATTTCTTTCTGTGTCTTACCCTCTCGCTTGAGGGTGTCAATGATGGCCTTCTGGACACCAGTCAGGTCGGCAGTCTTACCCATTATTGCGTTTTTGAGTAATGAACCAGGCTGGGAGTTTTTAAAAGCCTCAGGAATCTTTTGCAGGTGTTTAGAGTTCATTAGTTGATTCAGATGATTAGGTTAGTAGCTCGTTTAGAGAACCTTTTCATGATATGCACATTTTTTGAGATAGGAATTTGGGGTTTTCATGAGCTGTATGCCAAAATCATCAGTATTAAAACAATAAAAGACCTGACATATTTCAGTTGGTGTGCAATGAATCTAAAATATATGAAAGTTTAATTTTTATCATCACATTATGGAAAATAATGAACTTTTATCACAATATGTTGTGTGTAGATACAGCAGAAAGCGGACAGGAAACATGTTTTGAGAAAAAGGGCATTAGACCATGACTTTCAAAGCATGAATCAAACATATTTTCCAAAACAACCATTACAGCCATAGCTGCCATTTACAATAGTGACAGGAGAGACTTTTTGCCTTGGCCAACTTAATACATCAGCAACAAAAGCATCTCCAATTACATGGCAGGAGTTTCAGTTTGTTATAGAATGTGTTTTGAGAAGCAATCTAGCGAAGGAATTTGTCGAGTTTTATGTTTTTCTGAGTGATCGTTGCGGTTGTCAGCCGTGACGGAAAACGACACTTTTCTCTGCCAAGCACAGCTCTTAGACACGCTCTACGCTCCTCTGTTGCTTGATGGTGTGCTTTAAAGTGAAATCAGATACATTTTGAGATGTGGAGCTACAATTTAGTATGTTTAGTAGTGTTATTGTAGTGTTTTTAAACAGGAAACACTACAATAAGGTTTCATTTGATAACATTAGTTAACTACATTAATTGGAACTAACAATGAGCAATATTTCATATTTACTAATATGACATTAAAATCAAAAGTTGTATCTGTTAACATTAGTCAATGCACTGTGAATGAATATGGACATTTTATTAACTAAAATGAGCAAAGGTTTATAAATACTGTGAAAATATTGCTCAATGTTAGCTACTAACTAATGCATAACTAATGTTAACAAATTGTAATGTGTAGTCCAAAAACTTGTATCAGGGCAGGTTAAAACCCTAAACTGACACGCAAAATTGATGTTAAAAAAATTACAAAATGTTAATACCTTGTTATCAATATGTTATCAGTACCTTGTTTACATTGCAATTTTAACAAGCAAATATCTGTAGTAAAGTATTAAAATGATATATGATCAACACATTTAAATATTAAGCATAACTTAATATTCATAGGTCAAGCATTTGTCGTTTTGAAAGAATGCAATGGCACATATATAGCCGCTTGAATAACTCTTGATGGATGTCTTGGCCCACTTTGCAAATAAGGGATGCTTTTATGATGTACATTCTTCAAAACATTATGCTTCATGCAATGACATATTCCTGGATGTTTTCAACAAATTCTCAAAGGAAATCTATAGGCAGATGTAAAGTTTTGTTTGTGCATTCTGTAAATAGTGCTTCATAAAGTTTTGAGAGCTAGAGCTCTTTATGAGTCATAATAGCTCAGTCTCAGCAGTGAATGAATGGCCTCAAAGGAAATAAAGTGCATATATAAGGTGAGCTCAAATAATACAGCAAAAAGTTTTTGTACATACATGAAAAATGGAGAATTCCAAAATGTTTAATGTGACAAGTTGGTGCACTTTAGACTGCTAACGGAAAATATTTCATCTGCAGAAATATTCATTAATCTATGACAGGCTAAAGCCTTGTGCTCTGCTCTCTATCAGCTCAGAGAAACAGCATTGCATGATTTTACCATCTTTCATGGTTGGAAATAGATCTAATGTCTTTAACATCAGTTTCAGCTCATCTTGTGCACTTAAAGCAGGGAGAAATATTTCTGGATTTGATTTACTGTGAAGTTAAGCAGATTAATTTCATGAAAGTGTCAAAGATGCTTATTATTCTTAAAAAAAAAACTGAAACGTGCAAATAATCCAGCTATCTTCATTTACAGATAGAGATTAATATTGTAAATAGATTAAAATAGATTGATTATAAATGCATACTGTGTATTTTATGAATTTATTAAGTATAACTTAATATCAATGTAATTTAAAGAAACATCTGGCAAATGAAAAAAGTAGTTTTTTTGTATTGCTATTCTGGTTCATCTAGTTCTAATTAATTTATCTGCACTTAAATAAACAAGAAAAGAAAAAAATGTTCAAAGGAAATCTTTGGTAAGAACTTATAAGGAGGGTGGTCTTAATGCTTTAGATTTTCAAACTATCAACCAGACATTCAAAACAACTGGATTAAAAAGAGTATTTATAATTATAGTTTGCCCTGTTTTGGATCCCTAACCTTATCTTCAAACACTGTGGCGACCTTAAATTCTTATTATCTTGTAATTTTAAGTGAAGCAAATTACCTATGCAACTCTCGAATTTTCACAAACAAGCTCTAGAATCCAGGAAGGCTGCTTTCAAACATAATTTCTCCCCACACACATGTATTATTTTTCATAAAATGAAAAAAGGTGCTAAAATTTCAGTAAGAGATTTTAATAAGGTGATTAAAAGATCCCTGTCTGTTGATTAAAGAGCATTTAAGATATGGCTGTTTTAACAATTACATTCCTACAATGGTGTTTATGTATTAGATTAAAAAAAATGCAACAACATCTTTATTAGAAATGCTCTTTCTTCAACTCCAAGAAACCTCCCTAATTTTTTTCAGTTTATCAGTGGCCATTCTTTTTGGTCAGAAGTTACCATGTTAGTTTCCTGCTGCTGTAACAAACTAGTACAAATTACATAATCTATATCGGTAACACTTTACAATAAGGATGCACTAATATGCATTAATTCATGCTTAACTAATGCACAGATAATGATGAGTTAATGTGTTACTAATGGTTAACTAACCAATTTATTAATGATTACTGCATCAGCAACTAATGAAGATTCGACATGATTAATAGATTAAGTAATCATTACATTGTTATTAGTTAAATGTGTAATAATGCATTAATTCCTTAATAACATATTGTATTAACTAATAATGTAAATTAATGTGTTAATTACCACAACGGGTCAAAGCCATGCATTTCAACTTCCAGTTGTCTGCTTTAATTAATCATTAGCTAATGATTTACAAAGGTGTCATTGTAAAGTCAAATTTTGCCAGGATGTCGGGGTTACACCCCTACTCTTTATCAAAGGACATCTTGGGATTTTTATTGACCACAGAGAGTCAGGACCTCGGTTTAATGTCTCATCCAAAGGACGGTACTCTTTGACAGTACAGTGTCCCCATCACTATACTGGGCCGGGTTTCCCAATAACGATGTATCTTAGTTCTAAAGAGCGCGCTCTACGAGTGAAGTTACGATCACTCGCAGCATTCCACGTGCGTTTCCCAAAAATGTACTTAACATGAACGCACGAGAACGCGCTCTAATGCTACTTAAGAGTCGCTGTCCATTTGCGAAGTGCTGAAATATAACCTTATTTGGAATCGTTTCCTGTGAACGTTTCACCTAATAATTGTCATCTGATGTGGATTAGCAATCAAAACACGTGTATATAAAGCAACTACCTACAGGCTGAGGCACTGACAAAATGGATGAACAAAAAAAAAAAACAAGAAAAGATACCTTTCAAAAAGACGAAATAAATATCCTTTTAGAGGTGGTAGAGGAGGAGGAGGCTGACGAAGACGGCATGGGACCACATGTTGGCCAACCAAGAAAGTTCCAATACATGGCTGGTTTCCGTGCACGTCAGCAAGTTTATAAGTTTATCTCTATTTTTCCCAGTCTTTGAAGTATATTTTCTACATTACTTATTTTATTTATTTATTTATTTATTTTTGCTGTCATTTAATATAATTTTTTTGTTTGTTACCTGCCCTCATAAAAAAGTGTACAATAAAGTACAATCAAAACCTTATAGTATTATCACAATGAACTTTAAAGGTGCACTTTACAATCACAAGTTAAAGGTGTAATTTGCCGGTTGTCCTGTAGGTGACCTCATAACTCTTCTTACAATACACTTGGAGCTTTACGATTACTCCAGAGCACTCTACGATCAACGATCTACGATCATTTTCAAGTGCTACTTAAGTTACGATGCTTTTGGGAAACAGACCTTTATATTAAGATCACTCGTTCGATCGTTTTTACGATCAACTTAGGCTTACGATGCTTTTGGGAAACGCAGCCCTGGGGCGTTAGGACCCACACAGCCCACAGGGTGAGCTGTGGCTTCACTAACACCTCTTCCAGCAGCAACCAATTGGCCCAATTGGTCTACTAACCAGGCTCAGCCCTGCTTAGCTTCAGTGGGAAACCAGTCTTTGGCTACAGGGTGATATGACTGCTGGTATGTATAACATCCTTGAGTCAGTTTCAAGGAACCTTTCATTTCTCATATTGACAAAATATAATATTGTGTTAATTTGTGTAGCCTAGTTCTCATAATGCAATGTAGCTGATGCATAATAGTTAAAATTGCATACTGTATATAAATGCATTGCTTAGGTCATATAACAGGTCACCATTTATTTTAGGTTCTCCAGGTATAAAATAAAATGCAGTTTAAACTATTTTAAATGGAATCTGTCCTGTTTCTGTTACAAAAATTATGCAATGTTTTGCATGTGTTAAATGCAAGCTAAATCTATCAGTTACACGTAAAAAAATAAAAAATTAAATAACTTTACAGAGACAGCCAGAATTGCCATTTTTTTAGATCTAAAATCAATCTTCAAGGGCTAAATTGACTTTGTTGAACTTCAAATCTAATCTGGGCATAGCTGCATTTGCTGCAGGGAAGAATATGAGCGAGCAAAATAATGAACAATTTCAATATTTGAATTCTGCTCACATCCCATCTCGGTAATGTCTCTTTCAAAGGCTCCAGGATCTGTGATAATAGCCAATGAATGATGAAGCCTTTTGCATGCATTAGGACTTTTATTCCCTCACCCTATTCATAGAGTTTTCCGGCAGCGCTTGGATTCATGGACTATAAAGCCATCCATCCTGACACACAGTTGATTCAACAGAACTTTCTCAAGAATACACAAACGGCTGCGCCTCAGGAAGCACTCACTGGATAATGGTAGGTCATTTCTGTTATTTTGCTGACATTCAGCCAAATTCTACAAAGAGCTGAAATGACAGTGGCTGCTAAAAAGAGGAAATGGATTTCCTAATACCATAAGCATGTAGTAATACGTAAGATAGGTGCTATAGGAAGTCAATATGGAATATATTTATTCAAATTATGCAGAGCGACTTTGTGCAGCAGAGCAAAATAACAAATAAATGAAAAGATAAGCACATCTTAAAATTCAGAATGAAAACAGTAAGCTGAAGAAGTAATCAAAAGAAATACCTTTGTGCCTCCAGTATATGAAATAAGGGATTAGAGTCGAAATAGAGGTCAATGATGTTGACATGGTAGATTTCTAAAGGTATTTTAAACCAAGAAGCAATGTGACATATTCACACAAAGCCTTTCCTATACATTTCAACAGTTAATAAATCAACATTTAAATAATCAAGATGCTTCAGATGAGTCAAAATGTGTTAATTACTCTATTCTCTTTTATTACTTTTTAACTATCTTTTTATCATCCTCTAATGAGCAAAAAAAGATATATATAATATATCATAAGTTGCTGAGTACTACTTAAGTTCTCAACCTTACAAAAAAAATAAAAGATCCAAAAAGGAATTTTCACAGTGATGCCACAGAAGAACCATTCTGTGTTCCCTAAAGAACCTTTCAGTGAACACCCCTCAAAAGGAACCATTGTTTTCTTGAAGAAATGGAAGAATATTTTAATCATCTAAAGAACCTTCATGGAACCACAGATGCCAATAAGGAACCTTTATAAATCACTGTAAACTGGTTTTTGAGTTCACCCAAAGAAGTTTTATTGGAGCAGAAGAACTATTGTTTGACAAAAATGTATTTTGTTGGATTGCCAGACAGAGAAGCATGATTCGTTACTCTGCTCTATAGTTCAGTTGTGGTGTGCTTTACACCACTGCATCCGACACTTTGCATTGCATTTGGTGACATAAGGCTTCCATGAAGCTCTCTACGCACTGTTCTTGAGTTAATCTGAAGGCCAAATTAAGTTTGGAGATCTATAGCTATTGACTCTGCAGAAAGTTGGCGACTTTCTACGCACTGTGCGCTTCAGCATATGCTGACCCCACTCTGTGATTTTACGTGGCCTACCACTTCGTGGCTGAGTTGCTGAATTGTTTCCTTTTTTTTATTATACCACTAACAGTTGACCATGTAATATTTAGTGAGGAAATTTCACAAATGGACTTATTGCACAGGTGGCAACCTATCACGGTACCATGCTTGAATTCACTGAGCTCCTGAGAGTGACCCATTCTTTCACAAATGTTTGTAGAAGCGTCTGCATGCCTAGGTGCTTGATTTTATACACCTTTGGCCATGGAAGTGATTGGAACACCTGAATTCAATTATTTGTAGGGGTGTCCCAATACTTTTGGCAATATAGTGTATTTTTTACTTAACACGCTGTCATAAAACGCAACAATATGGCGTAAGATGCCCAAAAACAACATGAGTCACATCGCAACAACCAAAAACATCTGTTTTGTGTATAGCCGTAGCAGGTATAATTAAATTATATAGTTCATATATATACGTAGGGTGAATTCGGGTTGATTGGGATAATTTTTCCAAGTCATCTCAATGGCAAAAAGGGTCCCAATCTCCCCTAATTCACACTATATTAAATAGTATATTATGCTGAAATTCAACATATAATGTAATAGGAAGAAATTGTAAATAATGTAACAATCGGTTACACATTTCATTCATGCCACGAATCATCGCCAACGAAAACTGCATTGTTGTTCATGTTTTTATTAACAATCAATTAACACAAATGAATGCAATTATCTTTAAAAAATATAATAATCCAGATATACTAATAAAATCCACACAAGCTTTAGAAGAATCAAATTAACCAGAGAGAAATGATCATGATTAGAATGACGGTATATGGCTTGAATGTATTAAACGACATTCAAAGAATGAAGCTTGATTTAATGCAGCATATTTCTGAATGCTCACAAGCCAGCTGCATTTTATACTCATCCTCCATAAGTAAATAAGTCAAGCTAAGCCTGAAAGGACAGGGTATTTATAAGTAGAACTTTTAAAATGCCTCCAAGCTTTCAGTTCCAATTAAAACTACTACATGCAAACTTTGAGTAATTAGGAACTGAAAGAGCACCTTTGGCTGTGTTTCAGATATCCTTTGGTTTTTGTAGAGCTGCATCTTGGCAACTTGCTCATCATGGCTACGATTAAAGTCCACTCACTGTGTTTGAACATAAAGTGTATTTAGCCTGGTTATTACCAACCAAACAGTCAGCAGAACTCATTATCTCTAATAACATTATACTGTCACATTATATTGTGTGATGTGCAGGTGTACTCATTAATATAGCGGGTGAAGGGATCTGATTCAATTAGGCAAAAAACGGAAGCCGACCAATGATTTCCTGAGGCAGAATTGTGACTACTTGACAACGGTTGATGAGAACAAGAGTCTTTCTAGGCAATTAAATGTTGCATTTGAACCTGCCTGTTAAATGACGATATAAAATATACATTTCCGACTTGCTTGGCAACTATAAAAATCCTATAGACCTGTTACATATCATGTGGAATCAGCGAATAATCTTCATTAAGAGGCTTTAATTAATTTCTTTCAGTTTTTGTTTTGTTTTAACAATTGATGGCAATTATTTATCATAATAAAACAACCACCCTCATACACATTTTATAGACATACCAGGAAAGTAAAACTAAATATTACAGTGTAATATGAGGTTGTAATAAAACAATTATAAAGATATAACAGGTATGTGGCAAGCAAAGTGAAGAATCCACAAAATGGAGTCTCTGATTATCAGTAATATCTGCAAAGACTTAGCACCCTGTGTGTCAACACAGAGGTCAACAGGACTATCGTGGCAACAAGGTAATGTGACAGTGTGATTTAGGAGGGCTGTCGGTTGTTATCTGCACATAGTTTACCAGGCCACCCCCACACACAGCATGACAGTGAACTGGTAAATGTGTGACATTTAAGATAAAAGAACACAGTCTGGAAGATTCTGCTATGCCGTACGCACTGCAGGTACTGTTCAGATATAGAGATTGCACAAAAGTTTACACACGATCTGGGAGGAAACATGGAAAGGTGAAAAGGCAAAAAAAAGGGGTGGGGGTGGATAAAGGACAAAAAAAGCGGAAAGGAAAAAAGAGGAAAAAGGAGAGGAAAAAAGATCAGAAGGAACGTCAAAAAAAGGATCCAGAAAAAGAAAGCTAGGAAGCATACAAAAATAATTTGTATTCAAGTAAACACTGTGTATTCACTTATAAATAAAGGTTACTATAAATGGCTAAATATATGCAAGGAATACAAGACCGATGATAATTCAGTGTGCAAATATATGCAAAAACGACCAATCACAATTGAATATGACAACATGCCTTGTCATATTCAATTGTGAATATGCCTTACCATAAAGTGTTACTGAACATTCTATAAATGTCAAGGAGACATTTTCAAACGATGTTCAATTTGAATAAAGTGTATTACATCTAAGACTGAAAATATCTTTAACATCAGCCTTCTTAGTATTCCTCAATCAATTCATTTTGAACAATATAACAAGAAAAAAATTATAGAATTATAATTGAATGCCTTTTTTTCCCACTAGTTTTTTGTCAAAATTGTATAGGGTCAATAACGAGGTGTGTAAGATTGTATGCATTTTTTTTTTACACAATAATAAATGAATCTATAATGACGAAATTCCACAAGGTGGCAATGTCTGATGATGCAAACAAATGAATGTTTCGCCAATCATTCTTACATATTCGGGTCGTTAGCGAAAAGTCGTTAAGTTTTGTTTTCTGTCTGAGGTAACTATGATGTTTGAGGTCTGTCTGAGGTTTCACTCATAGTTACCTCAGACAGAAAACGAAACAATAATAATTATAATCTGCAAAACTTAACGACTTTTCGCTAACGACCCGAATATGTAAGAATGATTGGCGAAAAATTCATTTGTTTGCATTATCATGCATTTAAGGGTAACAAAAAACAACAACTTTTGATTGGAGTTGTTTTGGCCTAATTTTATGGAGTGGGTCCTGCCTGCTTCCTCCAGTTTGGACTCTCTCTCCCAGTCTTGTTTTCCTGTCATTTTTCGGAGGATAAAATAAATATACCTGCATTTGAATCCGTGTCTATCCCTGACTGAACAGTCTGACCAAAATGGATTCAGCAGGCACAGACCAAGTCAGAACCGGTGCAACTCAACAGGGAATCCTTCTGGGCTCGCATTCCAACCAGTTATCTGCCACTTTACAAGAAGTCAAGCTCCTGACAGCCCAGGTAGCCAAACTCAGTGCCCCGATGAAAGAACTCCAACGGGAAGCAATGGCCAGTAGATCAGCCGCCATGTCGGAGTGGTCGCTCAGTCACTGATTACTGCATCCAATTCAGAACTGGCTGCCTGCAACTGGAATGAAGCCTTCTCGTGGAGCTGGCGCTTAGTGTATAGAGGCACATTTAACATCCTTCTGGATGCTGGAGGAGGGCTTTTCCAGTGCTGTTCATTCCTCTTGATCTCCTTCAGCAGACCCCGAGCTCATGAAGGTAGAATGCCTTCGCCTCACTCCTAAGGAGAAGCAAGATCGCCTGGCTCAGAGCCTTTGCCTGTTTTGCAGGAAGCCCTGGCATTAGGCTATCCGTTGTCCTTTAAAAGCTGAAGCTCATCAGTAAACTGGGGTTCCTGGTGGACGCCACTTCTTTTCTCAACTCCCACTTCATGTACCCTGCTCACTGTCTCTTTCCACTATAATAGCACTGTTTACTCCTATTTGGTCTTGATCAACTCAGAAACTGGTGGCAACTTCTTGTTTCCATTGCTGTGCAGTGGGGAATTCCAGCCATCCCTCTTCCTCATCTCTGTCCGTTCCGTCAATGGCCTTCTCATCACCTCCACCATCCATTCTACTCTCTCTGTAAGTCTGATCATCTTGGGCAATCAGTGTGAGAGGATTGAGTTGTACCTCCTCGATTACCAGAGTGCTCTGGTTGTCCTGGGGCACCTCTGGCTGGTGCAGCACAATCCCCATATGGATTGGTAAGGGAGTTCTGTTATCTTAGTCAGTCTTTTCTTGCATCTTGTCTTGTCAGGTATCCTCTACTTCTGATGTCATCTGCTTTTGTTAAAGGAAACCAGGGTCTTTAACAAACTCTACCATTTTAGCCGTATACATGAGGGGGATGAATGAAAGACAGACTTTAACCATCCAATGGGACACTTTAAATACCAGGTCCTACCCTTCCACCTCACCAACGCCCCAGCTGTCTTCCAGGCCCTGGCCAATAACGTGTTGAGAGACATGGTAAACAGATTTGTCCTTGTGTACTTTGATGATATTCTCATCTCCTCTCCCTGTCTGTCTGTCAGGTGCAACAATGGCTACTGGATAACCAGTCATGTCAAGGTGGAGAAGTGCATGTTCCCTGCCAAGTCATTTTCGTTCTTGGGGCAAATAATCTCGACAGAGGGGATCGAATCGATCCCGCTAAGGTTAGCGCCGTGGCCACGTGGCCAAACCTTGACTCTCAAAAGGCACTGCATTAGTTCTTAGGGTATTCCGACTAGGGTACTCCAATAGAGCAACCATTGACTATCATAGTATTATTTTCCCTATGGTAGTCAATGGTTGCTCTATCTGCTTGGTTATAAACATTCTTCAAAATATCTTATTTTGTGTTCAGCAGAGCAAAGAAACTCATACAGGTTTGGAACAACTTGAGGGTGAGTAAATGATGACAGAATTTTCATTTTTGGGTGAACTATCCCTTTAAGTCCCTTTTCAATACTGCTCCTGTTCTTTGTCATACAGATCCTGAACAGAAATTCATTGTTGAGGTGGATGCCTCAGATGGCGGGGTAAGCGTGGTTCTGCCCCAGCTATTTCCCAGAGATGGGAAGGTGCCCTAAGACCAACGGGCAGTCTAAGCGAGCCAACCAGGACCTAGAGTCAGCTAACCGCTGCCTGGCGTCCCATAGTCTGAGCTCCAGCAGTCAACAGCTACCATGGGTCAAATATTCCCACAACTTCTACAATTATGTCTCCTTTGCAATATTGTTGGTTATCACCCACTTCTTTTCCCTGCTCAGGAACCAGTTTGCCTTGGCCTTTGTCCATGTTGTTGCAACACCTGAGGGCTGAGAAGGCCTTGGTCCGGGCTTCCAGACGAATCAAAGCAGTGGCCGGACGTCTGCAGTCGAAAGGTGTCGCTATCCAACAAGGACCTGCCTCTCCAGGTGCCTTCCATTAAGCTGGCACCCAGGTTCATTGGGCCATATCGCATCCCTAAGGTGGCACATTGAGTCTGGTGGCAGTGTGGCTTAAGCTTCCACATCTGGTTTGATGCTGTGGTCTGGGAGGGCTACTGTCTGGAGGAGTTGGATATAAGCTTGGGATATTCTGGATTAAACTCTGGTCAGGGACTTCTATCGGCGACAAGGTGAGCCCCTTCCGGATGTGCCAGGGCCACTCATGGGTTACTGTCATGACTTTGGTTTGATCAGTTGTGTTTTGTTGTGTATATGCTCCACTGTCATTGTGGCATTTCCACTCTCTCTTGTTATCCCTAATTATCCATTTGTGTTCACAGTCACACCTGATGCAAGATATATACTCACTTCTCACCCTATTTTAGATCCTCTCATGTTCAGTCTTTTGTCAGACAATTATTGTATGCAGTGCACCTCTATCACTCTTCACCTACTTTAATTTTGCCTAGTCTTGTTGTGCCGTGTTTTTGATGCTCAAAGTCTCCAATTGAATCCGTGTCTCTGACAGACGGGGCTTTAGCAAAGTCCCAAATGTTTTGTTACTTGTCTTTCTTATAGAGCTGAGCAATTAATAAGAAAAAAAATATTTGTTAATACAATTACAACTGTTGCGATTACCTAATCTTGAAAAGTGAAGATTATTGCATTTTATTTACATGTTCTCCCTTTGCATCGAAGGTTACTAAAGATGTGCTTTAGCGTTGTGCACTTCCCAATCCAAGACATGTTTTTGAACACAACAGCCAATCAGAGGTGTTTAAATGAGTCGTTTTTTATTTTTGAAAGTGACGTGAAGGCCAAGTATGGTAGCCCATACACGGAATTTGTCCTCAAATGCATCTAACCCATCCAAGTTAGTGCACACACATTAGGAGTAGTGAGTATAGAAACACACACACATTGCAAACCATGGGCGCACACACCCGGAGCAGTAGGCAATAATTTTTGATGTGGCACCCGGGGAGCGATTTGGGGTTAGGTGCCTTGCTCAAGGGCAACTCAGTCATTTCCTGACTGAGAGAATCTGGAAGTTGAGAATCAAATCCACAACTTCTACTTCTAACATTGGCTCACTGGCAATGCATGCCTATACCTGTATTTTTTCAAAAACTCCAAATCCGTACCTACACATACAATTCACTGTTGAAATGAACACTACTGGCATGGTTGCTTCAGGTAATGTGTTTTATCTCACATTTTAATTTTGTTAACACCATCGGTTAAAGGATTAGTTCACTTTTAAATAAACTTTTGCTGATAATTTACTCACCCCCATGTCATCCAAGATGTCCATGTCTTTCTTTCTTCAGTCGAAAATAAATTAAGGTTTTTCACGCAAACATTCCAGGATTTTTCTCCTTATAATAGACTCAATGGACCCCAAACGGTTCAAGGTCCAAATGACAGTTTCAGTGCAGCTTCAAAGGGCTTTAAACGATACCAGACGATGAGTAAGGGTCTTATCTAACGAAACAATCTTTCTTTTTTTAAAAAAATCAAAAGTTTACGTTTTATAAGCACAAATGTTCGCCTTGCTCCGTTCTGTGATATGTGTACGTGACGTCGCGTAATACGCAGTTACGTTGAAAAGGTCACGGTTGCCGTAGGTGGAAATACCGAGTCAGTGTTGAACGTGCACATACTAAGTCAAACGTTGTTTACAAAAAAGGGAGTTAAAAGGTAAAACAACGATGTCGGACAATTTTGAATCCTCCTTCTGCTCATTTGAAAACACTGACTCTGTATTTCCGCCTATGATAAGTGTGACCTTTTCAACGTAACTGCGTATTACATGACGTCACGTACACATCACAGAACAGAGCAAGGTGAACATTTTGTGCTTATAAAACTTAAACGTTTTAATTATTTTTTTAAATGACGATCGTTTCATTAGATAAGACTATATTTCATCGTCTGGTATCGTTTAAAGCCTTTTGAAGCTGCACTGAAACTGTCATTTGGACCTTGAACCGTTTGGGGTCCATTGAGTCTATTATAAGGAGAAAAATCCTGAAAGGTTGCATCAAAAACCTTAATTTATTTTTGACTGAAGAAAGGAAGACATGGACATCTTGGATGACATGGGGGTGAGTAAATTATCAGCAAAGGTTTATTTAAAAGTGAACTAATCCTTTAAGTTTCAGCTAGGGTTTAGTGTAGGTGTACAGTATTTTCAAATGCAGTAGAGCATTACCCTTTTAGCACCACTCGATGGACATTTAATTTACGAACTGCTGAAATAAGTGTCAACAACCAACATAATAAAATGTTACAAGATTCACTTTCATCTGTTTTCATCTCTTAGTGCAGCTCACTGGATATTTGTGCAAGCAGCAACGACATATTCCAGAAATTTCGCCACATTTTCCCAATGATCCTGGGTTGTTTACTTCCTTTGTTAAGCCTGATTAAACAGTGATTTTACTATAGCACTTTTTGCAATGTCTACTGTTGGAACTGACAATCAGCCTCAGATTGCTTCCACTTAGAACAGTACAGTATGGGGAGCGCTCACAATTGCTCAAACTGAGCACAATCATTCTCCTGGAATCCTTAAGCTTTCATTCATCATGTGCAACATTAGAGCTGTCATCAAACATATCTGAAATGCCATTGCTGCTCACAATCAGATGGGTGGATGTCTGACATTCAGAATAATGGAGTGTCTCTCACTCGCTTCCCCTGCTGCTGGTTCACACTGTTGGCCTGATTGATGGTTCACACCGGACTAATGAGACAGAAATGGATGTTCTGATGTACTCTTGGAATTTCATTCAGTGTTTGACAGGCATTCAAAACTGGAATTAGGTGCTGAACAATGTGAAAACTGAGATTAATAATAAAGAGAGATTATTAATAAAGCACAGATGCATTCAAATGTCTAAAGCATTTAATGCAAAAGCAAATCATCAGCGGTTTACTAGTTGCCATTTATAAATGAAACAACAAGTCCAAAACATGCCACCATGATGCTACACTCTAAAAAATGCTAGGTAAAAAACAACCCAATGTTGGGTCAAATATGGACTAACCCAGCAAATGGGTTGTTTTAATCCAGCGGTTGGGTTGTCCTAAGCAAACATTTAACCCAACCGCAGGGTTTCATTTTTTACAGTGTAGGTGTCACTTTAAGCGCCAGATTTTCTAACAGCTTGCGCCACCGCAAAGCCTCTTTTTAACGTTCAATTGAAAAGTTTAATTTGATCTGAAAAAAGTAATCAGGACAGAAGTGGTTGAAAGTGGACAAAAGAGATGGATTAAAACACTAGGTATAAATGGGAATGTGTCTTCCTCATCTACTTGTGATCTGACAGACAAAATGCATCTTAATACCAGGTCTAAACAGGGCCCAAGACTCACTATTCAAGCCCAGCTTCTGAGTTTTGCCTGGCCTCCGTAACAGTTCCTGGTCCGTGTTTCTGGAGATACAATGTTATAAAAAGACTCTAAAGCTAAGTAAACCTGTTTTCTCTGTTCGGAGTATTACCATTAGTAATCTTGTTTTGCGGTACAGACTGGTTTCGCTTTTCTTTCAGCGTGCATTGTTTAAATTTCTGAAACTGTGTTATGTTTTTGATGAAATCTTGAAATCTCTCACCTGAATACTTACCTGTTTGTTTGTATTGTGAAGAATAAACTCCTGTATAGGGTTAAGGTCCATATTCCATATTCTCCCTTGCATTATTATTATCATTACAGACGCACAGTCAGCAGGATAATGTTCAGCGTTTTTTTTTTTCCTGTATGTTGACTGGTACTCATTGCTTTAATTTTATGGATAAAGGTTTTTCAAATATTTATAAGCATAAAAGCAGCTTTATTATTTTTCCCTAAGTATTAAACTACTGTTCAAAGGTTTGGGGTCAGTAAGATAGAAACAAAGTATCATGGTTTCATGTAAAATATTAAGTAGCTATAAATCCCGATATGTGTAAGGTTAATAGATCAGGTATGGGTGGCACAAATGTATTTTGTGTTACATGCATGAATTAAAGCTGCAGTCCGTAATTTTTTTGGTTAAAGGGGTGATGAATTGAGAAATCACTTTACGTAGAATCTGTGATTCTGAAGGACAGTATCCACCTATGTTTCACCTATGTTTACACCTATGTTTCTGAAGGATCACGTGATACTGAAAAATAAAGTAACAGCTGCTGAAAATGCAGCTTTGCCTTTAGAGAAAAATAAAATTATTATTGTATTATTGTATTTATAATTTTTTTTTAAAGATTTGCATCCTGTCATTGACCCCTGAAACATAATGCTAAATCTGACAGCAGTCTGTAGGTGCTGAAATTAATCCAGTAAAGACAGATATTGATACACCAAAATATAAACCGTTTATTTCACACTCTGCCCAAAACCGAACAACCGTTAAATCCTTAACTGTCTGAGTAGACCTCAAAAGGATTCAAAAGTGTGTTAAGTGACAGGTTGCAATCTCTTGTGTCCATACTCTATATTGAATAGTTCTCAGTAGAACCTAACCAGAGCATGAAATTGGTGCAACTTCATATGCCAATGGAAAATAAGTATTAAAGGATGCAAGACACAAAAGCAATTAATTTCTGTAATTACATCTATAATTACACTGTTGACCCTTTCCTTAATCGTTAACCCACCCTTAAGCCTACCCATACCAGCAAACCTGTTCCTAACCTTACCCGCATCCCACCTCAGTGTTTTACAATACATGAACACAAGTTCAATGTACCTAACAAATATCTTTGTATGTAGTACATAGTAGTTAAAAGACAACTAATATAAAGTGGGATGTTTTGGTCATGTTTGACCTCATACTTGAAATATCAGTTTCTGTTTTTCTGGAATAACAGCATCCAGCGACATACAAGTTCTTCTTTTGAATTCTGCCGCAGTCTTGTGATTTTAAACTGTATTAGCGATAATTCGGTTCCTCTCAACTATACAGTCCAATCGCAGGTGTTGTCTGTAAGCGAGGTTGCTCCTAAAACGTGATTCAAAACAAAGGCTTTGCTGCCAACTGTTTCCTGACATGCCGATCTGCTCTATTAAGGCTGATTTATTACTGACATTACACACACATCTGCTCATGGCCATGCATTCACTCACACTCTCACTATAAGTGGCTCTTCTCTATGCGGTAAATGGCCACATCTCACCTACCGGATGTACAAACTGCAGCACGCTGTTAGAGACATCACTATCTGCTTGCTTTTCCTCTAAAGGAATTGATGTAGGATAAAGGATAATCCTCTCCAGCCCTCCTTAGGAATATCTCTTATCTGTGCTATAACACAACAGCATTAGGACTATCATGTGGGGATTACTCTTGAAAGGCAGAACTATCGCAGCATTTCAGTCGGACTGATCAAATGTAATGTAAGCCTCTCCATGAAATAGAGATTTTTTGGCAACTTTTTAGAGAGTAACAGTGAACCTGCTGACTTTGTGAGCGCTCAACTTCAAATGAAACATTCATGAGGGTGTTATGTTATGGTCTGATGACTGTAATGAGTAATATCAACAGCTGATTAATTCCTGCGCTATGAGTGCACAGTGTGCCAGACTCATTAGCACACAGCGAGTGCTCTTCAGAACTCAAATAACCTTGAGAGTCCATTGATTTCTTCTGACGACATCTCACCTTTAGTACCGCTGGGATGTTGACGACAACACAAGGAAGATTTTACCTACTCTGCCTTCCTGAGAGCATAGAGTTACTGAAGTGGCATTTTACAGAAGGCTACAGATTTTACCATTTTATTGTGTATCTAAAGAGGACAAAGAACACATTTTCAGATGTGGCATTCTGGAACTCATGTTAGTGCATAAATCTGTCTCAATCAATTTGTCCATGTCTGCCAGTAAGGC
Organism: Gobiocypris rarus; assembly: GCA_023029165.1. Classification (NCBI taxonomy): domain Eukaryota; kingdom Metazoa; phylum Chordata; class Actinopteri; order Cypriniformes; family Gobionidae; genus Gobiocypris; species Gobiocypris rarus. The sequence continues at coordinate 28,520,093 of CM040915.1, read as the reverse complement.
CTATAAAAAAGATTGTACTATAAATATATATAGCTCTGGAAAAAATTAAGAGACCACTTAACTTTGATTTCTCATGTTCTCATGTTAAGTGGTCTCTTAATTATTTCTAGAACGGTGTGTATATATATATAAAGCCTCAGCCTATATATAAAGGACCCAGAGGATTTTTCTGAAGAACATTGGGCAGTTTAACTGCTCAGGACAAACAAGGGACTTATGAACAACCATCACAAGACAAAAAATAAGCCGTGGATCATCAAACGTAACGGTAACGACACACAGTATTAAGAAGCAATGGTTAATCAACTTTTGAATGGGTCATTTTTAATAAATTCAGCTTTTTTTTGTCTTGTCTACTACATGTAAACCTTTTTTATGTAAAATATCTTATTCAGCACTAAATAAAAAAATTATGCATTTTGTATGATCTCTTTCATTTTGTTTAAATTATTCACATTTTCACAGATTCTACAAGCGGTTCACATACTTTTTCTTAAACACCAGTGAAGTGAATAAAACTGATTATCTCTTCATCACAGCATCTGTTAGTGGGTGAGATAAATTAGGCAGCAAGTGAACATTTTGTCCTCAAAGTTAATGTGTTAGAAGCAGGAATAATGGGCAAGTGTAAGAATGCGAGCGAGTTTGACAAGGGCCAAATTGTGATTGCTAGGCAACTGCTCCAAAACTGCAGCTCTTATGGGGTGATCCCGGTCTGCAGTGGTCAGTATCTATCAAAAGTGGTCCAAGGAAGGAACAGTGGTGAACTGGTGACAGGGTCATGGGCGGCCAAGGCTCATTGATGCACGTGAAGAGCGAAGACTGGCCTGTGTGGCCCGATCAAATAAGACAAGCTACTGTAGCTCAAATTGCTCCAGAAGTTAATGCTGGTTCTGATAGAAATGTGTAAAAATACACAGTGCATCGCAGTTTGTTGTGTATGGGGCTGCATAGCTGCAGACCAGTCAAGATGCCCATGCTGACCCCTGTCCACTGCCGAAAGCACCAACAGTGGGTTCTGATAATGTGCACTGCCACAAAGCAAAAAATATTCAGGAATGGTTTGAGGAGCACAACAAAGAGTTTGAGGTGTTAACTTGGCCTCCAAATTCCCCAGAACCCAATCCAAACGAGCATCTTAAGGATGTGCAGAACAAAGTCCTCACAACTTACAGGACTTAAAGTAAATAACTCATCTGTGTGTGAACGTAAACATATTAAGGACTCAAATACAGGTCTGATGACTGTATTTTGTTGCTGTGTGAACCTGGCCAATTTTTTCGAATACGAGACAGATTTACTACCTCCTCCATACGCACATTACATCAGAAACAGGAAACCAACCAAAGGGAGGTGGTTAAAGTGGTCTCACCTGTCTTTGCCTGTCTCCTTTTTGAAAACGGTGTCACAGTAATTCATACGCTCTTCTGTGGTGACATAGATGCGAGCCTGTGGGTAGTTTTCCACCGCTTGCCGCAGCATGTTGTACACAATGCCCTTGCCATCCTGCCTCATGTTGCGCAAAGGTCCCCAGACCACATAGACGGTCTCGTTCCCCTGGCCGAAGAAGTGCTGGGGCTTCTGGATTAGCAGAGGAACACTTGTGTGAGACACCACTCTCAGGTCCGTCCTGCGGCCCACATCCCTCTCAAAGCCCCGGGTCGGTGCGTTGTTCATTCTCCATATGCAGGAGGACTGGTCGATCTCAGTCCCTGCCTCACGCCCCAGCATCTGGCCAGAGCTGGACACTATACTGCAAACCTCACAATGCAGCTTCAACGGCTAAAAGAAAAGAAGAGAAATGGGGCTAATTAGCATTAGAGGATCGTTTAAATCATGCATTGCAAGCTTTCATAGTCTATTTTACAAAATAACAAACAGAGTGCTTGACTTTTGTATTGTCAATACAAGATCTTGACCAAAAATGTATGCACCTCTTGATGTAAATAAATGTTTTGATGTCAATTGCATCAAGAGGTGCATCAATTTTTGGTTCAAGATCTTCTGATTTGATTAAAGATGGTTCTTGGCCTGAAAAGTTTGAGAACCACAGTAAAAGATAACGTCTGCTTAGTCTGCTTAAATGTACTAAAAATATGAGTATGCAGAGTGTGAAATACATACTTTAACAGGACCCTTAAACATTTACCCCTTCTAACCAAGAGTGTAATGACTAATCATCAACACCATGGCATTAAATCTATCACCCTGGTCTTTCTATTTATCCGCCCAGAATACCAAAGGGATGCTGAGTGCCATGAGATTGCCCTAACAAATTAGAGCATGTTTGCTCTGCTTGGCTGATCTGCAAATCTGAGAACAATTTACTATTGCTCAAGACATGATAATGGTGGCAGGGGCCAATCAATAGCTTATGGCTGACCAGCAGATCAGTAACAATTAGGAAGTAATTTGAGTTACGCCTCCTTAAATGTTACATTATTCACTTTATTCTATTGGGAACAAAGAACTGATAAGACAACCACTGAATCACTGTGTCTGTGACAGTGAAAAACAACAACAGAACGCCTTCAGAAACACTTAGTGCTTGGCAAATGACAGACATTTGGCTTGTGTTTCACCAGAACAATGAAATGTATGGAAATGAAAGTAAAGAAGATGCTCAAGTTATTTGGGATATTTGGATATTCTAATTTGCCACAATTTGAAAATAAATTAGATATTGAAGATATTGGCTAAATCCATACTGCTTTGACTAATATGACTTAAAAGCGCACTTAAAAGCGCACTTAAAAGCGCACTTAAAAGCCTTTCATTTTTTCAAAAACGACAGTGCGCCTTATAATCCGGAGCGCCTTACAGTATATATGGATCAAGGCGCTCTGTCAAAATGTTTTAGTATGAACTACCAATAAAAACGATTTAATAATAATAAAATGTTTCAGTACGACTGGTAAACTACAAAGCAGCATTACGGCTACCGTAGTCAGTAAACACCGGTACTGTGCTTTCGGATAATGACGAGAGGGAGCCGGGCAGGTTGGATGCCGCAGTCGCCCAACTGTTCAATTCGGACACTGAAGAAGAAGGATTCGAGGGATTCGTGGATGGGGAATGAACTGAAAAAGTGATCTTTACGTGTTATACGTAACTGAACAATGTGGAGTTATGCACTAACGTTTGATTTAGTGGTATCCGACTGTTTCTTTTACTACGTGTTTACTGAATTAAGGAAAAGTTCCCCTCCACGTTTGGGAGAAAAGTTAGCAAGGCTGGGAGATATTGTTTATATCAACGTTTGAACAACGTTACCATGGGAGTGAACGGAGTTGTCAGAATGCTTAATAAAGTTGGACTTTATCTGACTGTTTTGTTGACATTCCCTTTAGCACAGCTCTATCTAGTGGATGCATAACGCAAACCCAGTCAATCGTTTGACTGCAGTATCTTCTATTCTATGCGGCTTATAATCCGGTGCGCCCTATATATGAAAACAGTTCTAAAATAGGCCATTCATTGAAGGTGCGCCTTATAATCCGGTGCGCCTTATAGTGCGGAAAATACGGTAAGTAAATTGAAGTAAAATAAAGTATACTACCAAACCTGTTTTCCGCATCACTATATACCCTAGGTATTAGAGCATGAAGCCTATTTAGAAAAGCAAAGTTTGTGCTCAGGAACAGTCAACTTCAGGTTGACAGAGATGACAGGAGCTACCTTGAGTCTTGCCTTATGGGTATAGCCAAGGATTTTTATAAGATTGTCTAAACCCTGTCAACTAACCAGTGGGGAGCTTCAGGGTTCAGTGCACAGCCCTCCTCTTCTTGAAATACACAATCTCACTATGCCCAAACCATTTTTTCCTGATCTTTGTTTTGATTCCCAACTCATGTCTTTAATTTTGAAAGTTATTGTGGCTCAGAGTTTTGAACTTTTCAGAAGTTCACTGGTTAGAATCCCGACCGAGGCAGGATGTCTTAAGCTGCCTAGCTTTTTGGATGCAGTCCTTGGCTGAATCCGAAATCGCCCCCTATACCCTAAAATAGGGCACTATTTGAGGGGACAGCCATTTGTAGTGGTGTCCGAAACCATAGTGTTCGAGTGCACTCATTCAATCCCACATTGCACCGCAATAACGAGTGTACAGCCGATGTACAATGAACGGCTGTCCGACTTCAGGCACTCGTTTTCATTCACTCCTTCAAGTGAACTGTATAAGTGGACTAAAGCTGGGAATAAAGAATGAGCGTTTAGGGGCGATTTCGGATTCAGCCCTTGTTTTGGGTTAGTGCATAGATCGTCTCTTCTTCTGCTCTTTTTCCTTTTTCTGTGGATGGCAAACAGTGTTACATTACTGTGTGTGCCCCTTCTAGATTGGAATATGGATCGCCTGTGACTGACTGTATTAGTCGTCTGACTGTATGCATGAACTCTGACGTCCATACCGTGACAGTTCAGGAAAAATACATGTACCGTTACACCCCTGCTAGAATATTAATGTTTTTTTGATAAAGTTTTCGCTGTAGCAAATTCGTCCTTCTGTTTTCAGGAACTGCTCGCAACCCTCCCTCCCTCCCGACTGTAAGTATCAGCATATTACTATCCACCTTTTGGCTGTCATCTTCCTTTTTTTCAGATTACCAAGACTTCAAGTCCTAGCTGTTATGGTCCTCACTGCCGAGAGACACTCATCCTCATAGCCAAGCTACAGTAGACGTCCCAGGATTCAGTGCACGTCTACATGTTACCACTGTTTCGCTTAAAGACATTACTAAAGTAAAGTATCTTCAATAATCTGTATATCACTCAAACTGACGGTTCCATGGGGGATTAATGTATGAATCTTGTATGTTCTATTAATTATAGGGCAAGAACCCCCATAAAGGAACCATACCACCAAAGATAACTTGTGTTTGAATAAACCGAAAGTAATTTGCCAAAGTGGTCCTGTCTGAACCCCTTTTTTGGACTGTCTCCACAAGTTACCAGTAGCTGCCTGCATCAAATTAAAGGGTCTCTGAGCTTTCATTCAGTACCACGTCTGGAACACAACCAGCACAAAATCATTTCAGGGGAGATTGAGGGTCACTTCAGTGCAGTCATAGTCTCTCGCTTGTTCTTCTAAACTCAACCCAACCTGCTTCTGGACTCACAACTTGCACTGATGTACACATGTTGATTGGTCGGTCGGAGCAGGAACACACTGTCACTGAGTTAGTAGTCATTAAACCGTTCTGCAGCATCTGGACTGTGCCTGGATTTCATTTGCCAATCTGGGCAGAATAACAAAGAATATATGCACACATGGAAAACACACAAAATAAATTAAAATGATTTGATGTATAACAGATTAATTATAATGCACTGCTATTCAATATAATACATTTCCATTATCTACAATAGGAAGTCGTGTGCAGCAATATATATTAAGCAGTTAGGTTATCATGTAAAATATAAGGTTATTTAATGTGCACCTAATGAAATATTATGCTAAAAATATCAACAGTTAATGAATTATGTACATTACATAAGCTTTTTTGACAGTTGCAATAAACCATGTTGATAAATGAATAGCATAGTTTATGCGTAATGTTTATGCTGTCACTTCATTGTTTTGTTTTATGACTGGGTTTCATGCATTAGCACTTTTGATCTAAAGCCTCATGCAGAGTTCAGCACCTCTGGATATGTTAGATCAGACTGAAAACAAGGTCATAACAAAGAGAGCGAGAGACACCAAATGCAAATAGCAATGACTAAGTAAGTGTGTTACAAAGCAGACCAGAGCTTGTATCACGAAAATAGTCCAGCTAATTAAAGACACAAGTAAGTTTGCCCTAGATTTTGGAGACAGTGTTGAGTAGTTTATTATATTTTATTAATGTGTAATAAAAGCAGTGGTAATTAATGCACTTAAAATTATACTTTTTTTAGACTGCCTCTTTTTCTTAAAGGGGTAGTTCACGCAAAAATGAAAATTCAGTCATTAATTACTCACCCTCATGCCGTTCCAAACCCATGAGACCTTTCATCTTCGTAACACAAATTAAGATATTTTTTTATGAAATCCAAGGGCTCTCTGACCACTCCACAGACAGATAGTTAAAATAATCCAGTGGTTCAACCTTAAAGGGTTAGTTCACCCAAAAATGAAAATTCTGTCATTAATTATTTACCCTCATGTCGTTCGACACCCGTAATACCTTTGTTCATCTTCAGAACACAAATGAAGATATTTTTGTTGAAATCCGATGGCTCAGAAAGGCCTCCATTGGCAGCAATAACATTTCCTCTCTCAAGACCCATAAAAGCTACTAAAGACGTCATTACAAAGTCCATCTCACTACAGTGGTTCTACAATCATTTTATGAAGCGACGAGAATTAGTTTTTGTGCACAAAAAAAAAAACGAAATAATGACTTGTATAGTGATGATTTCAAAACACTGCTTCCTGAAGCTTCGCAGCTTTATGAATCAGCGTATCGAATCAGCGGTTCGGAGCTCCAAAGTCGCGAGATTACAAGCGATCCGAATCATGATTCCATACACTGATTCATAACGCTCCGAAGCTTCAGGAAGCAGTGTTTTGAAATCGGGCATCACTATAATTCGTTATTTAGTTGTTGTTGTTGTTTTTGTGCACAAAACTATTCTCGTCGCTTCATTAATGATTGTAGAACCACTGTAGTGAGAAGGACTTTGTAACAACCTCTTTAGTACCTCTTTTGGGTCTTGAGAGAGGAAATGTCATTAATGTCAATGGAGGCCTTTCTGAGCAATCGGATTTCAACAAAAATATCTTCATTTGTGTTCCAAAGAAAAACTGAGGTCTTACGGGTCTGAAACAGCATGAGGGTGAGTAATAAATGACATTATTTTCATTTTTGGGTGAACTAACCCTTTAATTTGATGAAGCAACGAGAATACTTTATGTGCAAAAATAATGACTTTTATTCAACAATTTTGTTCAGATTTAATCAAAAATATCTTAATTTGTGTTGCGAAGATGAACAAAGGTCTCACGGGTTTGGAATGACATGAGGGTGAGTAATTAATGAAAGATTTTAGATTTGTGGGTGAACTATCCCTTTAATGCAGAATAAGTTCCTCTTTGCAACCTTTTAAAATCAAAACATTACAGAAATCTTCTTGCGCATGACATCAAATAAATGATTAACGGGAGATTAAAAGTAACAAGATTAAATTACTTAAATCTTCCCAACACTGCTGGAAGACATAAACAAATGGTTTACATTGTGGGATCCTAATCAGTTAGGGATGGATACACAAACACGAACGTTTTGCTAAGAGAATGAATAATGGGCTTTTAAAAATATGCACAGATCAAGTCTGGAACCCTATTTAAATCAAATGTATTTATTAATTTATATACTCATTTAATTTTGTTCTGAATAAATGGCATGTGATATTGTAATTACTGCAATATTCAATGCACACTGCTTATACAATGCTGTAGACAAAGGAGAAAGAGAGAGAGAATAAATTTTTCACTTGGTATTCAAGCCAGAGATGGAATACAATACTTCAGACCACTGCAAGCCTTGATAAATTGAACTTTTCAAGCTTTTTTTTTCAAATGTGTGTGGCATCTTAAGCACAGAATTAATGTTGCCTCCCCCACTCAGCAGCCTAACTCCAGTAAACTTAATAAAACCAAAAACTAGTCCTGATTCACCTGTCAAAACAGACGGTCTCTGTGACAAGAAGCAGAAGAGATGATGCATACATTTCTGGCTTCAGGACTGCTGGATAATCTTTATTTATCATAAGCTCTATTTACCATGACTAACAAGCATAAACAAGTGAAAATAAAGATAAACTATGACTAATGGGCCATTACTAGCTAGTTGATCCATATAGGGTCAAACATTCATTTAGTTTTCACTGTTTGGAAAGGCAAATTAAATTGAATTCCACTTTTTCCAGGCTTAATACATTATATATGCATGTTTAATTAATAAACATCTTGTTTAGAATAAAATGTGCATATTTTCTCAGCAATATTCTGATGGAATTGTGTACAAATGAATCTTTAATGAGAGAATTGCTGGAGACAAATGTTTATGTCAATTTGAGATTACATATTTGTTTTAGTTAACAAAGTATATTGATCTTATGACTGCTTGATATTAAGCAACTCTTTGATCATCGCCATTATTAATTTAAGGAGTATAATAAAAAAATTTTTTATTATTCTTTAAACCTTTCTAGGATTTGCTGTTGATTCCAGAAATATTGCGTTCTTACTATCTTACATGAATAGAATATTATACACATATCCTTGAAGAAAGGGCTTAAAAATAAGCATAAAAGACAATATGAACACATGCAATAAATACTAGAACAGCATAGTGATATCATACTTGATAATAAATTGTAATAATAAATCTTACTGGATTACATCTAACCTTGAAATTCATTAAGATGCTTCAGAACTATTCTATAAATTATTCATTACAAAAGTCACATATGTTTTTTGTGCCAAACAGGGGCCTCCATGGGATTCTGTTCCACCACTTTATTTTAGGCCAAAAAAGTTATCTTAATATGCATATCTGAAGGTAATATTATGCACAAAGCTTTGGATAAAACGTCTTCTGCCAACAGAGCCCAGTATAGAACTATGTCCTTGGCATGGCTATCTGCCTAAACATCGCTCATTGTTAAAGGGCAAGTCGCATATTTCTGTCAAAATAAATGTCAGTGGAGGCACATTTTATGGTCTCTGATAAGAGTCATGTAGGAACATAATCCTGTGCTTATAATAAATATACACTAATGACATACTCAATCAAATACCCTACAAACAAGGACGAAAATAGAATAGATAGGGACAAAAAAAAGTATAGATCCGAAGTTACCTAAAACAGGTCAACGCAGACAATAGACTAGCACTACTTTCCAAATGACATGCATGATGCCAAAGTAAGGGACTACAAAGGAAGAATAATCATGGCTGAACCCAAACCAAAAAAGAACCACTTCAAAGGGCACTTTGATATGAATGATTTCATAGGGTTCAACTCAGAAACTCTCTGTCTGCATCACTATATGGCAAATCCCTTTGTTATTCTAATAGAGAAGGGGTTGAAAAAAAATAGGGTTACACTTTATTTTTCTCACGATTGTTAAGGTCTATGGACTCATATTTAGATATGCTGGTCTGTTTCCCTCAGTTCCTGTTTCCTTGCACTTTTTAGTGTCCTTTTTTTTCTTTTCTTTTTTCGGGTTGTGTCCCTATTTGTTCCTATGGTTACGTATAATGATCAACTGTATCATATTTAATCCATGTTAATCCCTGCATATATACTTCCTGTTCAGTTTTGACCTCTGCTGGTTATTGTATTATGTAATGTGTTGTGCTACGCCTGTGTTCTTTTCTGAGAATTCCTAGTTTGTGTGCGTTGCTTTTCCGTTTGCATTTTAACCCTTAAACACATACCTCAGGTCTTTAGTGACCCATGCAGGACGTCATTCACTACCCTCTTCCTCATTCATTTTTTTAAAAGTTAGACAGCAACCTTCTTAGTATTCCTCAATCAATTCATTATAAACAATACGAATAGAAATAGAAAAAGTATATATATATATATATATATATATATATATATATATATATATATATATATATATATATATATGGTAAACAAGAATGTGTATTTTTCCATTCTTTAAAAGGTGTGTAACAGTGTAAGTATATTTTTTTCTGCAACAATAATTGAATCTTTGATGACTGAATAAATGCAATTCACCTTTGTTCCACAAGGTGGCAAATGTCTGATAGGCAATGATGAAGTGACATTTCACTCATAGTTACCGCAGGCAGAAAACAAAATAATAGTTAGTATCATCAGCAAAACTTGATTGGCTCATGGATTTACTGCAGAGCAAGTACCGAATACAGTCAAATATTAGTGTCACGGTCACTTGATGGTGGATCTGGTGAAGAAGCTGTCAGCTGATCAAAATATTGATTTTGAAGAGGTTGAAAATGATCGTTTTGATAATGCATCTGAGATGGCGAATATGAGCCAGATGCTGAATGTACAACGTGATCTCATGAAAATACGTGAGTATTTTCACGTAAAGTGTGATTCTACTACACGTACATTTACTTACGTTTTCACACACAATAAAACGTACAAAATTGACGTATTGACAGCACTAAAATGTAATTTATTTACTTATCCAAGTGTGAATGTGTACCAGCCACCAGATCCCATGCATTAATATAAAAATCGTGGCATTAATATTGTTTATTTTATATTCAATAGTCACATCAATACATGTTTTCAGTCGCATTTATTAAATGCATTTTACTAAGTTAATCTACCTAATATAAAATAACAGAAATATAAAATAACATTTTGCTCTGTTCGTGACTTCTGCTACAAACTCATTTCGGATGACTGGATAATATTAAAAGAAGACTGCATTTTAAAACCTTTAGATGAATAACATTCTTGCCAACCATTTTATAGTATTTAGCTTGTTGTTTGCCGTGAGACAAAAAAAGGCGTTTTCTCCTATTCAGCAACTGGCGATCACAAGATACACCAAAACACAACATTAATTCACAAAACACAACACTTTATTTGTTCACTGTAATTCAAATCGTTAGAATCCATATGTTTGCGAGAAACAAATCCAAATTGAGCCCTTTATCCAGTGATCTTCATCTCCATTAGTCTTCATCTCCTCTCAGTAGCGCGACATAAACATCAAATCTCTTGTGAACTCAAATTCAAAAACGCCTCATTAAGCGTTATGACATGATTTACGGCAGTGGCATCGAACGCTCATTGGCTCTCGCCTGCCTTAGATTTTGACATGGCGTGTTTCAGTCGATTTGTATTTGAAATAGGAAACGCCAACGCTATCTCACGACCAATTCGCATATTTTACGAGGTGGCTATTTGCATAAATTTATGCGACCTCACTATAAATTAGACGTTTTGCCTAAACCCCAGTGATGGGTAGGTTTAGGGGCGGGTTGAGGTAGGTCATTAAATGCGAATTCATAAGAATTTGCCAACTTCGTCAAATATGTACGATTTAATAAAAATCGTATGAATTAAGACGAGTGAGGTCGCATAAATTGCAATTAGCCACCTCAGAAAATATGTACGAATTGCCGTGAGATCGGGTTGAAACGCGCAACTTCACGGAGAGAAGTCGGATTAATATTTTCATTGATTAATAACTTACATTCTGCTCTGTACCTCATACAAAACTATTATATACCACCAGAGAGTACTGCGCCTGCAACACATCTTCATTTGAACTACTTTTGGTGCCGCTTTTGACATTTTTGCAATAAATAAATTATTGTGATTAACGTTACACTGGTCTGTCTGTTATGATTTTATATATAACAGTACGTTGTTTTAATAAATGCTAATGGGTAGGTTTAGGGGTAGGTGTAGGATTAGCCGGGAAATTATATAGATATCTTTATAACAAAAAAAAAATGTTTTTACCAGTATAAAGTTTTGTATTCTTAAAAAAAAAAAAAGATTTCATGATGGATTCGTAAATATTTTTAATTTTTTTAGCTGTAAAAATGTAATAATGCTACGTTTAAATGTTGCCAATATGTCTATATTCTACATTTTAGCACTTCTCCAAACGTACTAAGACGTACGTTTTGTCTCTTTGAAAGTAACGTATTAATACCTACGTATATGAACTGGGAAATGAGCTCTGACGAGGACAGCAATGATGGTATAAAACATCTGCTCAAACTGAACCCTTCCAAGCACCAAAAGATAACAAAATATGTTTTATTGTATTCTTCTGTAATTGTAACTCTAATATCAGGAGAGTTTTATTTTATTGCAACAGGTAAAGATCCACCCGTGTTAAATATAGATCAAGGTTGATGATCAACACCTACCTCAGATTCAACTTAATTGTCACTGAGCAGAGTACAAGTACAGAGCCAATGACTTCTACATCATTGCCTCTTTAGCCCAGCCCATTGACTCACACATGTACTAGGAGGTGAGTAAATAGAAGAGAGAGACGCAAACACAGGATTTTTCCAGCAACAAAACTATAGAGATTAGGGACGTAACAATTCACTCCGAACCGGCTGAAATTCGATAAAAACGTGTGCCCATTCAAGTCGGTTGAGACGTTAAATAAATCATGATACATGTTTTAAACAGCAGGGGCGTTTACTGTATACTGCGACGTGCGACCTCTCTTTACAAACACAATAGCAGCGAGCAAGTTGTAGCTAGCGTTAAGGACGGTACGTGCCCACTGCCGCGAAGCAGAGCGAGCGTTTTCAGTTCATTCCTATGGAAGTTGAACCAGGTGTTGAATTGATCTCTTTCTCTAAATGTGTACATGGATTTTATTAGAAAATTTGTTGGTTATTATGGCATATTTTTTCTAAATGTGTCCTGTTTTTCTATCTCTTGCAAGTGTAATTATGCAAATTATATGAAATAATATTAAAATCTTGCCTTTATAACAATGTGAAACTCATGTCACTGCTGTATTTTATTTTTACTTAGTCTTTATTTCTGCTGTTCCTCTGTGCAGGATGCCAGTGCCAGTGTCCATGCGCTGCAACAGACTGAAACAACCTCCTCCCAAAAAAAACACAAATGGAAGATCTTCTTGGAGGGACTTTTTGGGGATTTGTTTTAAAATGTCAATGTAGTGTGATTATGAGCTAAAATATATTTCAATTTTACAAAGAAATATGCAGCATTTTGTCTGAGAAATAAATGTATAATTTGTCTTGAATCTCATTTTGTTAAAAAACTTGTGAGAAAAGTGTATCATGAAAGCAGTATCATGAATCGTATCACATCGGGAGTTGAGTGAATCATTACATCCCTAAAAGAGGTGCCTCTGAGGATTACATGTGGTTTTGAAGCCTTTGCCTTTGCCTTCCTTTCGATCCCTAACATTAAGAAAGTGTGGATGAACTTTATTTTAAACGAACTTCCAGATCATGTCAGTAAGACACTGTTCATTTGTTTGCTTCGTTTTACTACTGATTCGTTTTCAACAATACAAAGTTTGACGCAGGCTTTTCAGAGACTGAAAAGAAAAAATGATTTAGTGCTGACAATAATGGATATGACAGTAACTTTAAATGTAAAAGTTTTCAATTTTAGACAGCAGAAAAACAGTATTGAACAGAATATCCAAAAAATGTTTTATACGAAATGTGTTTTTCTTCTCAGAAAAACTGTCGTCCCTTGTGCAACTGTCCTCTGTTACAGTCACCCCTGGTCATGATCATTCAGATGGAAAACACGCAAGAACGTATGAGAACGATTATTTAGGAGTTAGTGACAGCTTACACAGCAACCTGTCTGAAAGCACACAACCTGACAGAGGGCCACAACCTTAACCTTTCTGACCCCACGAGACACACCATGAATGATTCATGGGACACACTACACAAATTTTGCTGACACTTGGCCTTATGTTACCTGCGGATAGGAAAGAAATGTATTGATGTTGGACATTTTTCTAAGAGCTAAAAGCCTTCACTCACTCCCTACGGCTTTATGGGACCGATTGAAAATAGCGCTCTGAAGTCTGGGTTGCTTTTAGAACAGTGATTGTGTTGTTTGCATGTCAGACGGGCCATTGTGGACCGGGTCCCTGTTGAGCCGGATCAGTTACTTTTGGTTCATGCGTGTTTCTAAGGGCTAGAAAAGCAAAGTTGCTTGAAATGCAAATTGATATGGTTTGGCTCTGGGCAGCTGTGTAGACGGTTCGGATGTTAGAATGCATTAATGTTTATTGGCGCTGCTATTGTGGAACTCATGGAAGAAAGTGAATGATACACCACATTAGTCCAACAGCCCAGAGAAAATAAGACAGCATTTTTCATTAAAGCTGAGATGAGCAAAACAAGAAGAATATGCTGCATCTGCGACTTCACTTTGTCAAGCTACACCAGGACTGCATAAGCATGCAAACAAACAATATCTGAAAAATATTATTTTTCTTTGCAGGGACGTGCTTTATTTCTGTGCCAAGAAAGTTTAGAGACAAAAAAAAGTCAATATTTCTGGTCAGCAAGACATATTTTCATTTTGATATCATGAATATTTTGTTCTTGTATTATTTTTTCTTAAGATTTTTATTGATGCACCAAAATGTCGGCAACTGAAAATATTTGTCGAAACAATTGACCAAGTAATTAGTGCTTCTCCAAAGCTGTTTTGACAGTGTTTACTGATGCGCACAACGTGAATAAGCTACCTACAACAGGGACAATAACAAAACTTAAGTAAACATTATTTATATGCCTACATCCAATTATCGCAATACGCTTGTGTTTTGTTACTTTTGATATTAAATAAAGTCTGAGCGTCCACATTCTGTTAATTTTATCATGAAATTTTTGTGTAAATTGTTCATAAAGATAAAGATATTAAATCGGATTCATGAAAATGTTCGCATTTTCAAAATGTTAGCTCCTTACCACATGTAAAAGATGCATACGGACCCACTTTATATTAGGTGGCCTTAACTACTATGTACTAACATTTTAATTAATAATTTGATACATTGCACTTATTGTGTACATCCATGTTTTTACATTGTACTTACATTTTTAAAAATACCTTAATGTAATTACATCTGTAATTCATTTCTGTAGTTACATTTGTAATTACACTATTGACACTTCCCTTGTACCTAACCCTACCCTTAAACTTACCCATACCACCACAGCTGCCCCTAACCCTACCCGTATCCCACCTCAATATCAGCAAAGGTGTTTTGCAATACAATATGAACACAGTAAGTACATTGTACTTAATTTTTGATGTAAGTACATAGTAGTTAAGGCCACCTAATATAAAGTGGGGCCCATAAAACATCAAACATTTTCTGTTCTTTTAGGCAAACTGATGACACTGAATTTTGATGCACTATGTACCATAATAACATTTCACAAGTTTGTTTTTCCTCTCTCACTTTTTTTTTTTTTTTTTGTAGCTGAGAGTTGAAAACTGTAGAAACGCAGTGCTCGTCACTGTCAGTTTTTACCCAGCCAACCAATCACAGTGGAGGAGGGGCAGGACAAATACAACACCGACCAACCATCCTCCTTGTACAACAACCTAACAACAATGGAGTTAATATTGCTGGTTACTGCATTTTTATATTCAATAATATTCTTCTAAATGAGATGCTAGTAACACATTACTGCCATATTCCGTCCAAAGCGTCTCAGCTGCTCTCAAATGCTCCGTTTTCAGAAGTGTGCCTGGCATTTTTTTAGCTGACTAAAAATACTTTGGCAGACACATTATTTTGAATATTTATTGTTAGGCATATGGCCAATTACTAGAATTTGTAAGGGAAACAGGTCAATTTAGCTCAAAGGGAATTAATAATTCATTTATAGGGAATTTTGAAGGAATCACTCATTTTACGGCCAAACAAATTAATCGTCCACTGTAACTATAAACTCTGTAGCGGATATAAATATCAAAACTCTAGTGAAAACTAGGGATGCACCGATCCCATTTTTTCAGAACCGATTCCAACATTTATGAATATCGGCTGATACCGATACCAATCCGATACAAGCGCATTTTTGTTCAAAAATTGAATGTAGAATTTCTATACCTCAGTGTGTTTAACTGATAATCACTTGTTTGTGTTTTAAACACAATCTACTAAATACAGACAACTTCATTATAAAGAAAAACTATTATTATTATTATTATTAATAATAATAATTATAATATTATATAATATTATTATTTAAATCTTGTTTTCTTGATTTCCCACAAGTACCATGTTTCACCATGCCTAATATCGATCTAGCTTACTGCAGTGTGCAACAAGTATCTCATAGTAGCCGCACGTACAGAGTAGCATTATAACATAACTTTAAACACCCTCAAATGTATCTAATATGATAAAACAGAGCTGCATTACCCCATATATGCTTGACTGGAAAAAGAGGAAGTGCTCGTCTGCGGCATAATAAAAGCTCTGCGAAATCAAGGCGTCATCAAGCTGCACCTTTGTTGCAAAAAAAGGTATAGTAACAACATGAGGGTGAGTAAATTGTGACATTTTGATTTGGGTTGAAATATCCTTTCAGGATTATATTAATTTAAACAGTTTGGAGGAGATAAATGTAATCTTAAAAATGCTCTGCTCTATTTGATGTCAGAAGGTACAATTTAACTTCTGCCAACAAATGTTCCATAAGCCAGCAGACAGGGCAAACAGAGTCATAATCAAAGTTTAATGTAGCAAAAAGAAATATAAAAAGAAACTAATGGCACACCGAACAAAGTTAAAATTGAAATACCTCCTCAAAGGGTCTGTTTCAATAAGTATTAAAATTGACATTTTTTTCCCATTTCACAGCCATTTCATTTAGCTTGTGGACTTGAAAGGGTTAGGGTTGCACATCTAATATAAAAAATCTAACCTAGTACAAGACAAATACCACAGCAGATGCCTTGGTTTCATTAAATAATGATAGGCGGGCTGAAAAAGACTTACCCACCCAATCAATTTTTACTGTATGGCAGAAGTTCAGAATAAAGTATTGACAAGAACATCAGCAGGAAGATGAGAGGCATTCATCTCGCTTTGAGCTGACAGAAAGACACTGATCTGACAGGTAAGCCTGCTCTACTGTGAATGTGAGATGCTTGACTACAACGCCCACACTCCATCATTTCAGACGAGAACATACAGCCAGTTTCTAAGTTCTATTTATGAGTCCAAAACAGTTAAAATACAAAACAATCATAAGGATAAGGACGCAAGGATTATAGTAAAGAAACATGCTGGTAAAGGAATGTACTGAATATATATTTTTGATGTGTCTCTTGGGGTGCAAGTTTTGTAAATGTAAAAAGAATTATGAAAAAATTAAGCTAATTTAAAAACCAAAGATCATGAGATCAAGAAATGTTTAGTTCCTATTCGAGGAAACTCATGCTGTATTGTAGTAGCGACGCCTTGGGAACAATGATACCCACTTCGTCACACTGACAAGTGCCTGTCTGGTGTTTAGCCATTTTCAAGAAACTGCTGAAGATGCATCTTTTTCGTCAACACTTGACCAATTAATACTAATATTTAAAATATATTTTAAAACAAAACTTACTGTACTAGAATAACTGTGACTAGTCACAGTACCTACATATTGTTGCCCAACTGTTGGTTTGATTGCTTCTATTGCTCTCCACATTTATAAGCCGCAATGAACAAAAGTGTCTGCTAAATGATTTAGGCCCAATCCCATTTTGACTTTCCCTACCCCTTGTGTTGCGCGTTCAAGTGAAGGGGTAGGGGTGTCTCGATTCTCATTTGGCTGGAGTGGTAGGGGTAAGGGGAAGGGCCAGATATCTTCAAACGAAGATTTTTCGGGACCACACTTCGAACTGTGTTGCTAGAATGTGTGTAGTGATGTTGCCACTCCGGATCAATCACTTGTGTGTTGCCTGGCTGCCAGTTTTTCCGTAGCTTGCTAAACACGCTATTTGAGTGATGTGAACATAAATTAACTAAATATAACATTAACTAAATATCTGGTCATCCTTCATACCGCAATCGTTGTTTACATCATGTATCGTCTGTAAACTCTTGTGTTACCATGACAACAACTGACTCGTTTGGATTCCATTGCATTATCGCAACACCACAGTTGAAAACAAAACCATATCCGTACCAGCCAGCTTGCATCGGCACAGAATGGAATGGTTAAACAAAGAGAACAGTGGAAACAGTGGCCCGGTGGAAAAGCGGCTCCACCAGACTTGTATGTTCTGTATCATTCTGTATCGTCTTAGTAAACTTGAAGGCTCACACATTTTCAAAATGAAATTAAACTTCGAACTGAAGTCCAAATACAGCAACGTTGGGAGTGAGTAATCTGTTGTTGCGCCTGATTTTTTTTTAGATATGTGCACTTCATTGCTGTTCGTACTGGTTAAATGTTACAGGACACATATAAGAGGTAGGGTATGTTGATGTATGTAATGGTGTAGTAGTGGTGTCCCATTTCTTAGGGGAATATGTTCACCCCTACGCCTTGCCACTTTGTTTCAATGGGCAAGGGGTAGGGGTAGGGGTAGGCGAAGGGGTATAAATTAGAATTGGGATTGGGCCTAAATGTAAATTTATTGTGAATCAACAAGAACAGCTAAGACAGAAGCACCTGGGAACCTGGTGCAGAGCCCAAATCCACATCATAAAACCTTGCAAATGTGAGCAGAGAGGACCAGCCCGCCACATCACACACAACTTGAAGGGATACTCCTGATAAGAACTTGACTTGAAGGGATACTCTCATTCCTTTCTCAGGGAACAATGGTTACAGTCGTAACCTGAGACATTTCACTATCGATACCAATATATACATATATACACACACACATTATATATAAAGAGATATAGAGCAAATTGTTCTTTACATCAGTAACAATAAAAAAGTTTATTTGACCCTATCAACGTTTATAAGTTTCCAAAATGATTATTTCAACGAGGAGTTCTTTTCAAGAGAAAGTATGTTTTATTTAGAGCAGCCAAGTATTTAAAAAAAATGCTATAATAAAGCCCATTTCACTGAGATTTGATGCACTGAAGCATTTCAAAATTGCCATGTAGCAATCTACGGTGAAATCAGTGGCGTTTTCTGTGGAATTGCAGGGGTATAGATTTCAAGAAACTTAATAAAGTTATTAAAATATTTTCATTTTAGTTTTCTATGGTCTAAAATAAACTAGTGTGAGAGTTTTGTGACTTTGAGACAGCTCAATTATTTGGAGGTTAGAGAGGCTGCCCGGCAACTAAAAATCTTTCATTCAGGCTTGACTGTTGTAGCAGCACTTTGTAACCTTGACAAAGGTATTCATCACAGCATTTGTATTAGGACCTTCTCTGCCCCTGTTTCTGAGCATAAAGTAGCATGAAAGCGCAAACAACAAAATAATTCCAACCCTTCTGGCCAATTTCATTTATACTAAATTGCTTTCAAAAAGCTGGATGCTTTTCAGAGATCAGATTGGAGCAATACATTCAATTAACTTTTCCTCTTTAATTTCTTTAGTAATTTTCTTTGTTCTATTGTAAGTAGAACAAGCCAGCCTATCTGCACTAACTGTGGCAATAAATCACCTGTGCATACTACATGATCTTGGCAGTTATGAGTCAAAGCCTCATCTCTGTGAGGAGAAAACTCTTGAATGACCTTGAATATGGGATAGACAACATGGCAAAATTTCACTCCAGCATTTGGGCTGCTGATTGTTTCATCATCCACACATCCTTGAAAACATCTTGAGGCAAAATAGGCTATTGTTAACATCCTCATAAATATTTATGCTAGTAGAATTCAGTCTTAACAACAGACTAATTAGGACTCAGTAACATAAAAACATATATATTTTTTGGAAACCCTTATTAAGTAGAAAAAGGCCTCAAGAGTATTTTAATCGTCACCTATAAATATAGTAACTCATAACCTGCTTATAAATTATATATATATATATATATATATATATA
Organism: Gobiocypris rarus; assembly: GCA_023029165.1. NCBI lineage: Eukaryota > Metazoa > Chordata > Actinopteri > Cypriniformes > Gobionidae > Gobiocypris > Gobiocypris rarus. The sequence goes on along the minus strand of CM040915.1, from coordinate 28,500,590 downwards.
TATATATATATATATATATATATATATATATATACAGCAACTTGACCAATAAAGAATAGCACTTATCACTCTATTCGTTACTGTTTGTTATTTAAAAAAAAAAAAAACTGTCCTGTGTTTTGTGTTTCGTGAGACTTGTTACAGCGCTTGCATATTGTTGCCCTTGACTAGTGTTGGTTGCTTCTATTACTCTCATTTGTAAGTCGCTTTGGATAAAAGCGTCTGCTAAATGACTAAATGTAAATGTAAAATATATATCATTTAAAAAAATTTTTAATGTGATAGCAAGTCCACCCTCCAACTTTCTGAAACAAAGTGACGTCCATTCAATTCAAGTTTTCATCTCATTGCGTAATGCCAAGCAGAATAGTAAAAAAGGAATGTTGCAGTGTAAAATTATTTAAGGCATTTTTGTTCATAGAATACATTACTCATGTGTGACAAATGAAAGTGAGCAGGCTATTTCTAACTTGCTTTTCAATGGTGCTGCATTAATATGTTGAATTGGTGGAATGTACAGTATTCTTATCCAGCTTTGACTGCAAGACAAGCCAGTTTGTATCTTTTAAAATCTAATGCAGCTTAAAAGTGTAAAACAAGGACAAATGACTAAATATGTTAAGTGTGCTCTAGCCTTACCTCCTGGTTGGGGACGCTGAGGTAGCCGCGGTGGGGTTTGAAGGCTTTATGCGGTGGGCGGGAGAACATCCAATTTCTACTGAAGCTCTGGCCGAATACAGGCTGCAGCAGGAAGTAGGGTTTCTCTGAGTAATTAATTACCACCAAAAACAGAGACACCACCACAATCAGACTGGTCACTATCACTGACTTCTTCTGTGAGGAGGGAAAGAAGAACAGAAAACATGTCGTCATTTAGCTTTTATTATTCATGGTCAAAATGTTTTTTTTTTCTTTCTTTTTGAAAAATGTATAATGAAAAGGTGTTTAAGCTTCAAACGAATCCCAAAAGTTCAAGATAAATAGTACATTAGCTACTCATTTCATAGAAGGTTTAGCTTTTCAAGTAATGAACATTTAAATAAACATCAGAATTAAGTGGTATCATGCCATTCTGCTTAAAACATGCTGTGGTGCAACCTCTTCCAAGGTTGCTTTCACCTTTGGTTCGATTGCCTGGACTGACCCTGAGTTTGATTGCTCCCCCCTTCCCCTGCCCCCACTGGACTGTGTTCATATTATATTATTATGGTCTGAACCGGGGTGCGTTTGCATCATCAGAGCAGCAGCTGTTTACACCGTTGCTTGGTAACCACGGCGAGCGAGAAGGAGGCAAAATGAATAGTGCTGCTCACCTCCCTTTTATATTTTTGTTTTTGAACTGTTGGTTTTGTTACCAAAGCTTCAGTACGAAATGGCACTTGCTAGCCTGGATGAAAGCCAAATTTAGCCACGCCCACAACATTTTTGCTCGGGCAATTCGGTCTGGACTCGATCCATAGAGGACTAATTATGCCCGAACAGAAACTGTTCGGTCCAATGCAATTGTCAGGTTGGGCTTTAGACGATGATGGACAGATGATAAACAGTAACGTAATCATCCACGTCATCGAAGGCGCATGGGTTGAATTTGTTCTTATCCTAAACAGAGAACTTGTTCGTATATGCATTCACCTTCACTATTTCTCTACACTACACTACAATCCCAATAGCTTTCCGGAGAATGGCATTTGGGGGGCAGAATATGTTATTTTGGCAAGGTTGCCTGCTAAAATTCGCATTCCTGGGTCTATATAATTGGGTTCGCTTCAAACCCGCGGACATGGAGAACAACCCGCGGGAAAAACACGGACTTGGCAACACAGTGCAGTTGAGTTCTGTTGACGTTCGACAACTAACATTATGTGTCGCTCCGTTGCTCTGATTGGTTGTAGGTCTATCCAATTGAGGTCTTTCCTGGTTCGGTTGAAACACGCCCCATAATCAAAGCTTAATGGAGCGGTATCAGACTCACATTCTGACTAGAATTGAGTATGACCACGTCAGGCTAGGCTCTTGCGTCTTGCGAGCAGAAATTAGATCTACAGTTCTCTGCTTGCAGTAAATCAATCACGCTCATCAGGAAAATAAGTGAAACACATACAAAACACACATTTTTATCAAATCATGTCATTAATAGCGGTTCAATTCCGCAGTTTAGTACGATTGTGTTCACATCAGCAGCGAACTGTACCTTTGACATGAACCGAACCCCAGACCACCTTTTTAAGCAGACATGGGTATGGTTCACGGGTGTGCACCCGAGTTCGGAAGACAGCGTTCACATCATCTAAACGAACCGAACTCTGACGTCAATCGAACCCGGGTGCGTGCCAAAAGTGCTACAAAATAATTATCGTATAATTGTAAAAACTGTCCTTTTTTTATCAAAAATCATGGAAAATGTTATTTATCATCCATTTTTATAAAGGAAATGTCATTTTTGATAAAGTGCAATCTGGTTTATAGCACATCACAGGACAGAGTTGGTCCTCCTTGAGGTGTGCCGCAACCAGTTGCTGGCTGATGATTCAGGAAAGTGTGCATGCAGTTCTGCTCCTTTTGATCTTGCAGATACATTTGACACCATAGTTCATGCAATTTTGCTGGAACATTCACGAGAGTGGGCAGGGATGTAAGGGACAGTTTTTGAATGGTTTTCCTTCCATTTTAAATGTAAGAATTGGGAAATGTTTCCTCCTCCCCTGAATCTATTACCTGTGGTGTTCTACAAGGCTATATGTTGGGCCCAGTTTTATTTTCTTTATATATGCTTCCATTGGCTCATATTTGTTCGAAACACAATAAATCCTACCATCTTTAAGCTTGTCACGAACTGTCAGTTTAGTTTTCATTTTCATGGACTTTTATTTTGCTTGCCATTTTCTGTTGTCTTTGTTCACATTTCCCGCCACTGTTTTTACCATAAATATTCATTTAATCATCACAGCTGTTTGTATTTGAATTCGTTATCATTGTATACTTAAGTTTCTGTTTCCTCAGTTTGTTGTTAGTTATTGTTTGTGTGTAGACACACTGTTACGTTGTGTATTGAGTTTATTTCTTTATTAAATACGTTCGTATTGGAACCTTTTGACTCATCTTCTTCTTTGGACCTTTATAACTGTGACAAGGCTGATGATATTCAGCTGTATCTCCCTCTAAACTAGATTATATATTTGTTACTGTTGTAATGAATTTCGCAGACATATTAATTTGATAGTTGTTTACATAGGCGTAGATTACGTTGGGGACGCGGGGACATGTCCCCACTTTATATAAAATGTAAATTGTCCCCTCACTTTTGCATTCGCAAACTGTGTTCAGTTGATGTTTTCACGAGGCAATGTGTATAAATCCAGATTTAAAATTAAAAATTCAAAGAGACGAGATCTATCTACATACGTTTGCCTTTCACGTTTCCATGGTAATCAGTCCTCAGTCACGCCGCCGACACCCATGCTCGCACCCGCGCTGTAATCATCATTTTCATAGAGGTCGCGTTGAGTTCAAAACGGCAAAAAACGATTCACTCCCTTTTTACGAACAAGTCAAGCACAGTAAGTTGGCATGTATCCGAATTGTACAACGATGAATAACTGCCTTTTCTCTTGTTGAATAATTACGTTAGCAGGTTTTGGTGGAAATTGAAAATATTTGCTCTCCGCACAAATGTGCACTTATTTTCAGTGTATTTTCTTTTGTAACGTCTTTTATTTTCAAATATATGTTATCAAAGCTCTTAAAATTAGAATATAGATGTGATTTTTAATGTTGAATTCAGGTTTTCACGCATTAACAGCCACTAAATATCTGTCTGAATCAGGCAGCTTTGTGACATGTTTAACCCTACAATTTTTATTATATTATACAATTCATTAGCAATGCAGTATTCAATTGTATGCATTAACGTTCTAACATAGGTCTTAATTTATAGTTTTCTTTCTTTTATTGTTTAAAATGCAATTTTGAAAGTAATTTAACTTTCTGTGTTGTCAAGATTGAACAAGACACAGGCAGTTTAGGTTATCAGGTCAGAAACAGGATGACACACAAACAAAAGAAACGTCACAGGTGAGAAGTGATAGAGTGGCTTTTAAAAATGTTTTATATACATTGTACAATTTTTCTATACATCTATGCTTAATGTTGAACCAATATTTGTAGTACCATATAGACCAATCATAAAATTGTCATTAGGAAAATATAGGAAAGATAATTTAGGATACAAATGATTGGCTATTGTCTAGCAGTGTACATCATTTCTTCTGTATGTCATAATTCACTGCCTTGCATAAGCAAAACAAAGTAACTACTCAGTTTGTGAAAAGTTATTACTAAAGTTATAACTTCAAAGTTGAGAGAGGATGAGGCAAAAAATGGGTCTTTGTTGTTGTGTACCTTTTATCGTATGCATTTGCAAACTGAATGGAATGTACAAAATATTTAGCAACAATGTAAATATTTCTGCTACTAATCAGACTAATATGTAATTTTTATATACAGAACAGAAAGCATCAGACTTAGGGTTGACTGTTGTAGAAGGAGGCTTATTGCTTTAACATAAATAGCATATTAAGCCAATTAAGCAAAAAGATATAACATTAAAACTAAAACCAGTCAATTAGACGAAAGTCAGAAAAAACTGATATTGCTTGACATTCTGTCCCCCTCACTTTTGAAATGATGCTCGCCCCTGGTTGTTTATACAGTAACTTGGGTAATATGGTTTAAAGGTACAATGTAATCAATATTACAATATTATACAAGGAATGTTGAACTTTTTAGTTAGGGGAGAAACCATGTGGTAAAAGAGTTCCATGTTGTAGGGACATTTCTCAGTGCATGTCCTAATGGCCTGAGCAGTTCAAAACCTCAATCCTTTCAAACTAAAGTTAGAAGTACAGCAGAAGTCATTCTGTATTCCTTAAAGAGGATTAAACTTGACAGAAACTGAAGCTCTTTTCTCTGTTTTGTACTCAACTGATCGCAGAGGACAATTCAAGCCAATGAATTGTTCATTTTTTTCCATTAAAACTGAATATTCTCCTCCTTCACATTTATCTGATATGACATTTTCCACTGAGTATTAAAAAAAAATTCAGAAAGCTCTTAACATTTGACGTTTTACATTCTCTGTTCTCGTTTCACAGTGAAAGATGGAGAACTGTCAAAGCTATCTCTGCATAATGATGTGCCCACGGACATAATGAATGTGGATGTGTCAAAAGAAATGCTTAAAACTCAGCGACAAGTTACTCGAAACATGCCCATCTCGATTAGACTGAATGCATACAGTTTCTAGACAAGTACTGGGAATATTATGGACATTCTATGCATGAAATATTATGTAATCTCTTCGAAATAACACTGTCTAAACATTGTAGCACAAACATTTTAGCAATTCAACTTTTAAGAACCCTATGAAAAGGTTTTTTGGCTTTTAGTCCAGGTCAGTTTTCTCTGAAGTCAAATGACAAGCAACAAGTAGCAAATAATGGTTCTACATGGCTGTGAAGTAAGCTACATTTCATCTTTGAACATTTAATTAGCACATTTTTGAGGGCAAAAAATGGTCCATTGTCTATTTCCAATAGTGTAGCAATGTATGAAGCACAGCTCACATTGAAGTCAACGTGTAAACCTTAGTAGTCGGTTGGTCAACGTGGTGAATTTTCGTGACCAAAAGAACCTGATGCAAAATCTGCATGGTGAAGCTTTCATGGAAAAATAATACAGGGGATTCCTACCGAATTGACTGGGTTTTCCCAGCAACAATTCGCCAAACAACAGCAGATGTGACTGCATCTTGAAATAGGATTAAAAATATTTAAGGTTAAAGTGCTTATCTTTGCATCATGCCTCAAGAAACTTGTACAGCAATGTAACTGATGAATCTCAATGCAATAGAGACATAAAAAAAGCAAAAGCCCCCTCATTCACTGCTAAGGTGTGGATGTCTCTGTTCTTTGATGTAGTTTGATGGCCCGAAATTTGCCATCTAGAATAGAATCGTGTCTGGAATAATAAGGTGCCTGTCAGCAAATCTTTCTGAGCCAGTGGGGCTCAAATCTGGCACATCAAACATCTCAGGGAGGGTGTTTGGGTTTGCACTTCACAGGAAGACATCAAACATGAAGAGCTGATTTCAAAAAATGACCATTTAAAGCTCAGACTAAAAGATTGCATTGCATAGATTGCTTGAATGTTACATCATCGATGGTCTCACATTCATGTCGCATGATGCACCTTGGGTAGAATCAAATTTTTGTGTATATATTTATTTTTCTCATGATGTGAAAGCTGTCTTCCAAACTTGGGTGCACACCCGTGAACCGTACCCGAGTCTGCTTAAAAAGGTTTGGTTCATGTGATCTTTCTCACTAAAGTGTTTTGAAATTAAATAGTGTTAAAAAGGAATTCTTAAATTCTTTAATCGTTTAATGCACCTTGCATAGAAATCTAGATTTTTCCATTCGTGTTTGTATGCATTTTTTTTTGGTAGGGCCTTTGAAATTAAATCATGCTAATAGAGTATTTTAAAACACTTTCTAATATCTCCGTTATCTCCTGCAAAAACAGATTCCTTCTCACTGCGGTTGTTAAAAGGCTATATAATCAGATTACAGAATAAAATCTGATTTGGTTTTGACAATCATCCAAGTCGCAAAACTGATTTACCCCCTAGAGCACTTCAATACTCAACCAACAGAGAAAAGAAAGGGGGAGAAACATCTGCTTGACCACTCGTCTCATCTGTTCTCATGGCAAGGGGGAATACAAAGAAAATATCCCTCCACCTTGATTTGAATCTGTGGCCACAAATCTTGGCAAAGTGATGTGTCAGATTCGAGGGTGAGGTAAAGGCTTAGGGGAGAAGGGAATAAGTCGAAGAACTTCCATCAGCAACAGCATATGACTCATCTCATCATTGTACTATCCATCAGGATAATCATTGCACAGGCCTTGTGTTCTGCACAATTTCACCCATTTTGGTGGAGAGGAATTATTCAAAAGCAGGGACAAACAGAAAGAGATGAAAGACAGAGAGCGCAAGAGAGAGGACAACAGCGCCATCATAGGACTATTATGATACTCAAAATAAAAGAGACCAATATGATCCAATTATGGACAACTCAGTGACCATTCTACCATTGCTACTATTAGGAAGCTAATACAGACATTAGTTGTTATATGAGGAGAAGAATAGTGGTGAAGTGGTAAACTAGATTTGTATGTTTTCCGAAGAAAATATGAGTGGCAACAATGTAAAAATTTGACTGAGAGGTTATGTGTCAAAATTATGCTTTGAGTTTATTTGTTCTTGTGGCCTATTTTTCAAGTCAGTGCCTTTCTCATTCAGCTCACCTGTTCTTAATTAAGTAGCTCATTAGTTCCATCATTTGTTCTGGTGTATACACTACCCGGTTCAGTTCTTTGTCTGGTCTCGTCGTTGTTTAGTGGATGTGTTCTTCTTGAGTTTCCCACGTGGATTTATTAAAGACTGTTGATTCTGTATTTTCCTTCATCGTTAGCTCATTTAATAAGCCACAGCATGATTGAAGACCAGACCAATACAGTGATAATTTGTGTTTTTCCCCACTTTCTGTTTTCCTTTCTGGACCTGCCAGAGCACTGCCAAACACACTGGACTGGGACCGCTTCCCCTTTCTTTTCATATTACACCTGCCTTAGTGAGCGGTCCAAGCCAAGGCACATCTTCCAGTCAGCAGACCAAAGATGTTGCGACATTGGGTGCTGGGTCATGACGAATCACCACTGGCCTTGCAGATCCAACCAGCCCCATTTCACCTGACTCCACCACAGACACGAAGCCTGAGCCTGCTGCAGAGAAAGTGCCAGTGAGCCTAACTGCACCATGTAACGCCCCGGAGTATAAATACCCCACAAGTTTTATTACTGGATTAATCAACATTTTTTAACACATCTCTTGAATAAATGATTCAATGACAAATGTATTTCTCTAACAATCACAGTTATGTTATTCGTGTTTGCCACCTGTCTGCCTGCCTTTGTGAAAAGCATTATTAAAACTACTGTTGTTTGGAACCTTCTTCTTCTGTCTTTGTTCCCCTGCAAACACCCCGTGACAGATGACCGGACCAAAAATGGACTACACAGCACAATTTGCTGCTGTGGCTCATAAGAGCCAGAACTTTTTCGTTTTCACTTTAAGATTTTACCGTCTTGCACTCACCTGCCCTTACAACAACGAGACCCTGGAGTCAATTTTCTGGATCAGGGCAAACTACTGTTATCCCATCAACCTCCCAAACACCAAAGGACTAAACTAGAAAGAGGCTGTCATCAGGTGTTTGGAAAGTGGCGCGTCCCGATCTAGAGAACAGCCAACAACAACCGCGGGGAAGTCACGTGAGCGCCCCGCAGATCAGGCCACGACAAGTGAGCCAGAGCCCATGGACAAGAGGACAGAGATTATCATTCCCTGTAAGTGGAGCCCCAGCATGAATCTGACCAGGGGTGTGAGCCCATGACACCATTGGTTGAGGGAATGGAAAAGGAGGACTAGCTGATAGATTTCGATGTGAACTTGTCAACTCCCACCCTATCCCACCCGGCATCTTTATTGTCCATAGAAAACTGTAATTAATCCGCCTGTTCAGACGTATCACTGTGTAAGGACTACAATATGAACTGGGATTTATTATTTTCGATAACCTGTGTGGACTGTGTCATAATTGCTGTCAAACTCTCAAATTTTTTTTTGCATCACCACCACCACAGTGCTCAGCATCCTCCCCCTTGGTCAGTCGTCACACCACTTTTGCCACTGATTCACGGGCCATCCACTGCGCTCCGTCCATCCACCCCATCGGCTGCAATAGGGTCCTCCTTCCCGTCGGCATCACATCGGTCCACGGTCACACCGTCATCGCCCTGGCACTCAGGTACTCTGACTCTACCTCCAGAACCAGAGATGGTGCTTAGCTCCCTCGACCCTCGTTCTGTGCCATCGGATCCACCGGCTCTGTCTCCGTTGGTCGTCGCCTAGATATCGACAGCCAAGCCAGCTTGGCTACTCCCTGCCTCGTCTCCGCCTTGGGCTGTCAACATTGGAGAGCTCTGGGTCTGTGCCATTAAGAACTCTGTCGTTGCTGCTGTGGTCTCGCCGTCCTGCCATCACCAGCCCTTCGCCAAATCCTGTCACCAGTCCTTCACCACATCCTGCCATCACCCCCCCTCTTCTGCACCTCCCCTAGGGGGGCATGATGTCACAGTTATGTTCTATTAGTTTCTCATGGACTTGTTTGCATTTGTCACGTGTCTGTGTTTGATTAATCATCTCTTGTTGTACCCTCACAGTCACTCTTGGTCCAGTCACAGTTATGTTTGTCCTGTTTGCCACCTGTCTGCCTGCCTTCGTGAAAAGCATTATTAAAACAATTGTTGTTTGGAACATTCTCATGTCTTCGCCTGTTTGACCACAAACACCCTGTGACAGTTGTTGTTATTTAGTTTATAAGGTTTTAATCTGTTGCTATGTGGTTGCTATGAAATTATGGTTTATTGATAGGGCATTGCTACATGTTTGCTAGGGTGCTTTGGGTGATTTTTATTAGTTTAGCACCTTACAACATACTAAACGAGGTTCGGGAGGAATATGTCACAGATAATTGACACAGGTGCAGAGTACTCAGCTAATCAACAAAAGAGGTATATATGCGCAGCCGTCTTACCTCCATTTTGTTGACAGTTTTTTCAGCATCCCTCCACCACCCGTTCTCCACATTTTCTCCTTTTTTAGTTCTAAACCACTTACATACGGGGGTACTTTTAAAAAAAATGGTTTGAATGAATGATTCAATGACTCATAAATACATAAATTATTACTGGATGGAATCAGCCTTTTTGAACAAATCTCTTAAATGAATGATCAATAACTAATACATTCTTTTGACAGTCTCTTGTCGACACCTACAGGTGTAACAATGTATCGATAGTTTTGTTGTTTGAAGTGCCAAGTTACTTTCAAAAGGTGATTTGATCATGATAGCTTCCATAGACGCTATGTTTATATCCAAACTATAAACTTTTATCCCAATACTTCTGTGATAATATGAATATTTGTAACATGGAAATAATGAAACTTTGGCTGAAAAAAAAAAAAGTGGTTTCATACATGACCAAATTTGAATGTCCCGGTATGATTTTAATCAAAGGTTTAATAGACATAGGCTAATCGTTGTCATTTATGAATGAGATCATGTGGGTGTTTGAATCAAAATTTCAATCTTTTAACGATTAATTGTGCAGCTCTAGTGTGAATGCGGAAATTTAGGTGAGATGTTGACCTGCACAAGTATAAAATACACCCTGAAAAAAACAATTCCTCATTTCGAGGAATATCCAATTACCCAAGTATGAAGAGACACCATAAAATTCAAGGTTCCTCTCCAGGACTGGACACTCAGTTAGATATATTCTGTTTCCTTTTATGAAGCTTCTTTACGACTGGGTCTGACAGGGAGTTTTACAGTGCTGGAGATTGCAGCTGACACTGTGGCTAACAAAGCTTTCTCTGTGGAACATCTCTCTGCTGAGGGCTATTTCTAGAGCCACGACCAGACTCATTTCACCAAGTATTGATCTCCGTTCACAGACTGAGCACTAGGCGTCACAGCAATCCCATACACTGACTAGAATCATCCTGTCAGCCTGGTAAGTATGTGTGAGGAGGAGAGTGAGTGAGTGCGAGAGAGAAATTGGATTTCTCCCAGATATAAGGTGGAAAATTAAACACATCTGGAGGAGTAAAAACATGGACGGCATGCTGAGATGCATGCTAATAATGCATGAGAGGAATTCTGATGGGAGCATTTATGTCTTTTATCATGTGTGTGAGAGATAGTGAAATATTTATGTAGGACAAGTCCAAATCTTGCTAATAATGAACAACAAGCCACTAATGAAAATGAAAGGTGAACTTCAAACACATTGTTAGATATAACGGAAGTTGAAATGGCTTTATTAGATGCAACAATGTATTGCTACAAGCACATTACTGATCAAATTAAAAGCACTGGCACTAAACCAGAGGTTTATTAGTAATTATACTACCGGGCTGTTGAAAGCTTGAATCTGATTGGTTGACAAACGTTTTTTACAACCTACTACAATAGCAAAAGAACCCACAAAACCCACAACAAAGCAAATAAATATAGTAAACAATATAGGATAAAAACGACAAATTATTTCCATGGTTTTTCCATATAATTATATACGAAAAGCACATACTCTCCTTCTCCCGCTCTCTCTGCTCTCCCACTTAAACACACACACACACACACACACACACACATTTGTTTTTGTGAAATGTGGGGACATTCCATAGGCGTAATGGTTTTTATACCGTACAAACCGTATTTTCTATCCCCCTACACTGCCCCTGCCCCTAAACCTACCCATCACAGGAGACTGCGCAGTTTACTTTCTGTGAAAAAAACCTCATCCTGTGTGATTTATAAGCATTTTGAAAAAGAGGACATGGGGAACGTCCTCATATTTCACCTCTCTTTTGTAATACCTATGTCATACCCATGTCATTATACACATTTGTGTCCTGATATTTCACAAAAACATGCCCACACACACACACACACACACACACACACACACACTATGGACACACACTTGCACAGAAACGTGTTGCCAGCGCTGCTCTGACGATTTTATCAGTAAAATAGTTTAGGAACTTAAAAGCTACATGACATTTCACACTAGCGCGGCAATAAAGCGCTGTTCTTACAGTTTCGCATTAGTAGACGCTGCTGCTGAACACTGTTAAAAGACGCACAGTACTCATATAAGTACTCTCTCTCTCTCTCTCTCTCTCTCTCTCTCTCTCTCTCTCTCTCTCTCTCTCGCTCTCTAATAACTCAGTGCATTAATAACTGCATTAATCTGCTATCAGTGGCTCAAGCCTCTGTTACTAGCTCTAAAATGACATTTTGGAATTAGCAATGGAGGCTTGGGTTTAGATAAGTGTTGCCAAAAGTACCGACCATGATACCAAATCGCTACTGACATTTTTTTTGATCATTGTAGCCAATCACAGGCACATTTGATGAGTGCTTGAGCACAATGGCCAGTCAGAGGTGTTTACGATTACAACTCAACAACGCTCAAAGCGTCACATTTTTTCAATTTCAGTATCAATATGGTATCACGGTCAGTACTTGACAGACCATGCGTAAGCATTGAGTCCTGCATGCAAGAGCGTTTTAAGGACAAAACCTAACAAATGTTTTAAAATAAATTATCTGAACAATGTTTTGAGGTGTGGTAAATGTGGTATAAGCGGAATAATTGTCTGTTAATGTTGGCTGTTAATAATGGCCTTTATTGAAAAATAATGCGCATTGTAACTCACATTACTTGTAATGTGTTACCCCAAACACTGGTAATATATTCCCAATTCATTAGTAAGGAAGGAATAATTGACAACGGGCTCTGTTGTATAGAAAAATAATGCACCACGAGGTGGTGATGCGGTCACAAAACGGATAATCGTCAATTGTTCCTTCCTTACTAATTAATTCAGTATTTTAAGCAATGTGAGTTACATAATCAGATTACTTTTTTCAAGTAACTAGTTAAGTAAAACATTACTTTTAAATTTACAACAAAATATCTGAGTTACTTTTTCAAATAAGTAACACAAGTTACTTTTTCATGTATTGACTGACAGCTCTCCTGTCCCCATGTTGAGAGAAATCATGAGTCAGTGCAGAGGTGTTGTGTGCGCTGTGTGAACATGATGATTAATGTATTTCTAGTCTAATGTGAGCATTTACTCATCTCACTGGTACAAAACAGATTAAGTGTTCCTCAAAATTAATAAAAACAGTGAAAAGCAAACTCGCAGATATTCGCAAACCTTATAAATAACACAAATATACTTTATGTATTTAATCTCACTTTATTAGCAATGTCTTTGCTGCTGACCTTTGATGATTCAATTCACCCATACTAATAAGCTAAAATGACATCACATTTGAGTTTCTTTTTTTTTTAATTATTGCTGAAGTGTTTAACTTTCCTCACTGGCGTCCTAATCTTCTGCAATCTCCTACTTTACAGGAGTACATTTATGTCCTTCATCTCGAGGCTTATTCATTGTCCTTTTGCTGTGAAAAGGCCTGAACATTTGCCAAAACTAGAACCTTTGTATGTGTGTGTGTGTGTGTGTGTGTGTGTGTGTGTGTGTGTGTGTGTGTGTGTGTGTGTGTGTCAGTGTGTGTGTGTGTGTGTGTGTGTGTGTGTGTGTGTGTGTGTGTGTGTGTGTGTGTGTGTGTGTGTGTGTGTGTGTGTGTGTGTGTGTGTGTGTGTGTGTGTGTGTGTGTGTGTGTGTGTGTGTGTGTGTTTAAAGAAGTTTCCCCGAAAAACAGTTTCCACGACCATGGCAGAGTGAGCCATTAAATTCCAATTTCAATTAATAATAGATTCTAGAAATATTTACTGAGCGTTTTTGACTTTTCCTCTCCTCCAGTCCCTTAGCTATTTCTCAAGAATCATTACAAGCCCTCAAAGGAAATGAGACGGCACAACTCGTAAACAAAAACTCATCTTCTAATTAAGTGGATTTTATCACGTGATTGCATTACAGAGATTGATCGAATACTCACCCTCATTTCATTACAAACCCATAAGATATACTTTATTCTATATAGACCACAAAATGAGATGTTAGGCTGGATGTTCACCCTGCTTTTTGCCATGAAAGTGAATGTTAAGACTGTAAATACAGCACACAAGAACAACTAAAGTAGGTCTTTAGCACCACCATTACTAACAGGCATCTGCTTTTTACTGTTTTGCCTATGTTGGCCAACAATAGATAACAGAAATAGTACACGTACAGTAGGACATTGCATTTTTTTTACAATGGAAAATTATTACTGTGTGAAGAGTTCTGAAAAAGGGACCTAAGTATTGAGAAATGTGTCCTAGCGATTGTAAAGAACTATAATGTAGCATGTACAGTGCACTAAATGCCAGAGTGCTGTACTGACAGTGACCAGCAGAGGGAACCCTGCTCTGCGTGTATGTCATGGTTTGCTAACAGAGAACACAAGCAGTGTTCAGTTTTTATTCCATATGAGACCAAAATGAGAATCTGGACGCCTACCTTTGGTATTTAAGTTAAGTTTGTCATTTTTAGTCAGAGATGAATCTGGATAAAGTAGAATACTGAAAAGTATTGCAAAATTGTGTTAAATGACCTCAATTTCAGCATGTACTTTCACAGAGCACACAATTTAAAGCTTAACTGAACAAAAACTTAACTTTTCACAATATACAAGTAATTACAAAGAAACAGCAACACACTGAATTAAACATGAAATATTCAATAGTATTTTCTTGAAAAACATATATGTTGTTGCTCTACCCTGCACTAAAGTGACATTTTTAAGCAGAAAGAGTAAAATTGTATTTTCTTGTCAAACTTAATTTAATAATATTTCTATCTTTAACTTTAAACCTTTTTTTATTTTTTTATGCAATTTCACAATGCTATTTTATTTCTATGCACTGTGCTTTGTAGTTAATTGTGTCTCCAATGACATTAGCTGAGTTTCTTGCACTTATTTTTATGCATATCTTTGGATATTGCAAAAAAATTCTGGTTTGAAACACCATAATATGAATTCCACGTTTTGCTTGCTTGAGGGGGATGCATTTTTTTATTCTTTGAGGATATATTTATGAACTATTATGGAAACACATTTACACTGTAATGCAAAATTGCCAGAGCTGAAACTTCTATAAGATGTCGGCGGTTCAAAGCAATTTGACCAGTGTAGCCCACAGACAATAAATGTATTGCAATTAATAAAGGAGACAATGACTACAACTTCTATTTCATGCCAACTTCTTTGGAAGTGGTGAGTTTGTTTTCTAGAACACATTCATTCATTCATTATTAGGCCTATTTATTTATATTTTTCATAATAAATAAAACAAAAATATACATAACTGAAAAAGGTGTAGGCTAAAGCCTTTGCTTATTATGCTTTATACGTATTTATTCATAATGAGCGTCACTTTTTTTTTCAAGATAAACAATATAGTTACATAAGACATTTTCCAAAATGTACATAGATAAAGGTATACATTTCAGATAGCAATACAATCGTTTAAGTATTACATACACCCTTTGACAGATATAAATCTATTTTTGTATTACATTGTAAAATATATATATATATATATATTAAAAGTAAGTTACCTGGTTGCCTTAAAATTTGGAGTTATTGAGTTAATACAATGAACATTTTTCAGAATCGTCATCACCCTTTATTGAAATATGATTAAAATATTTTGTAAACATGTTGTGTATTTGTGTGTTTTATTTGTTATAAAGCAGTGAAACATGGCAAATTGTGCTATTTTCATGATTTATCATGCACAAAAAAAAAATAATTTATGAAGTTCAGATACAAGAATATTTTGAGTTTCTATTTATTAAACCAATGTCCTTCTTTGTATTAACCAAAAAAAATTTATTTAAATGAACTTGGCAACCAGGTTACTTGTTTTTTTAAGTTAAACCAACAATTTTTTTACAGTGTAGTGCCTTTATTTTGTTAAACATACGTATTCCTCTTAGTTTACACTGACTTTCATGTCAAAATAGCTGCTGGATACAATTTGAAAGTAAATTATTATACTTTATATATTGTCTGTGCAGCATCAAAATAAACTAAATCCAAAACAATGTAAAGCGTGTAATTTAATAAACAATACATTTTTCATAGTCAGCATGTTTTATAATCCTTATTGCTCTTTTTTTGGAACGTATATATTGGATTCATATTGGTTTATATGCATGGCCCCACACCTCCACACAATAAGTCACATGAGATGGAAATGCCGCTTTAACGCATAATTTGTGAATTAAAACATTGCGTCTTTGTGTAATGAACTAATGTGGTATGTTTTGCTATAATTTAAAAAATCAGGGCTGGTCGGCTCCAAAACTGCATGGAGGCATAAAAAAATATATACAAATTTAATTAAGCATTTTAACACCAGTGGTTCATAACAAGGAGGCTATATGAAGGCCTTAAAATTATTTAAATTAATACATTATTATTAATATTAAAAACATAAAATCATGATTGCAAACTGCAATGATGTTTCTTTTTTAGTTCTTACTGAAGAAACTGAGTGACCGTGTGATAAAGATACTACGGAGGGAAGAAGACTGAAGTCTTTGAAGAAGACAAATGTTGCCCGGGTGCTTCACCAGTCATAGGAGAAGATCTGTGTGACATCTAGCTAGAATGCATATAGGAGAACGGTTTATGGTCTGATGAGACCATTGTTATCAGACTAAAAATCGAGTTTGGTAGAAGCCAAACACTGCTCATCACAACAAACAACCCAGCCCAACCATGAAGCAATGAAAACATCACACTGCGGGAATGCTGGTGAGATTCTTTGACGGTCTTAAAGGCACAATATGTAAGACTTTATATTATTTTAATATATTATATGTTTTATTAAACAGGTGAGAAACTGTTTGGATACATTTATTGACAGAAAACTAATCATTGTTATAAAGCTCAACACAGTTAGTCTTATTGTTGATTTACCGTGAGTACCATGTTTCACGATCTAGCTTACTGCAGTGTGCATCAAGTGTCTCATAGTAGCCGCAGATAACTGTCAACACACTCGAATGTATCTAATATGATAAAACAGCGCTGCGTTACCTCACATACGCTTGAACGGAAGAAGCAGGAGTGGTCTTCTGTGCCATGATAAAAGCTCCGCAAAATCAAGGTGTCATCAAGCTACACCTTTGTTTTGAATAAGCGACCTCTAGGGGTGAAACATTACATAATGTGGCTTTAAACTACAGAAAATTCTTCATGCAACCTGACTACACTTGAGCAGTTTTGCAAAGAAAAGTGGCCAGGACTCGAAAGTTGGAAGATATTTCCGGTGTTTCTGCTGTAATTATGACACAACTTGTTGCTTGCTTTCAAATCTTTTTTTTTATTTAATAGAACTGTATAAAATGATTTGGTGATTGCAGAAATATCAAGAACTGTATGTTTTGAGGATGGTTATTAGTTCGGCCCCACTTTATATTAGGTGACCTTAACTACTATGTACTTACATAAAAAAATAAGAACAATGTACTTACTGTGTTCATATTGTGTTGCAAAACACCTTTGCTGATATTGAGGTGGGATACGGGTAGGGTTAGTGACAGGTGTGGTGGGATGGGTCAGTTTAAGGGTAGGGTTAGGTGTAAGGGAAGTGTCAACTGTGTAGTTACAAATGTAACCACAGAAATTAATTACAGATGTAATTACATGCAGGCATTTTTAAAATGTAAGTACAATGTAAAAACATGTATGTACACAATAAGTGCAATGTTTCAAATTATGAATTAAAATGTTAGTATATAGTAGTTAAGGACACCTAATATAAAGTGGGTCCTAGGTGGATTTACAACTGTCATACTCTTTCCTCTTGTTAATTATTTGTTTTAGATCACTTTATTAAAAAACAAAAAGCCAAATTAAGTTCACTGTGATCCAGTGCTTTAATCAATAAAAGATGAAAATGTATACATGAATGCTTTTTTATTTACAACCACAATGCCTTCAGTGACTGCATCAAAGAGTGTCTGCATCCCATGGACCGCTAAACTCCAAACAATAAAGAATATATTGAAATATTATATATTGAAACTTTAGAAATTGTATTTTATTTTAAACTATATTATGTGTTTAATGGTAATGTTAAATTTACAATACTGTTAACATTAAAGCTACACTGTGTGATATTTTCCCCCATCTAGCGGTGAAAAGGTCATCCAGTGAATATTAGTTTCTGTTCCTCTCAATTCCAATTTCGTTTTAATTCCTACGTGGCGATTTACATGGCTTCCAGTTCGACCTCGTCCATGAGTGTTCCTTCAGGTGATGAGGTTACTTTAGAAAACTTTTATTATAATTTGCATAATTATAATTTTATTATAACTTTTATTATAATTAGAAAAATTATTATAATTTGCAGTTATTTAATTTGTCAGTTAACATGTAGGTTATGACATCTATGTAAAATGAATAATAGTTTTACGCTTTCATAATTTTTTACCATTTCATTGCTAACATGCTATCGGTTCCCAGACAAATCAAGCGAATCTTAGTAAAGTAACTTTTATCAGTGCTATGGTTATTCTGTATATTGTACGACATCACAGCGTAAGGCAAAGTTTACATTGTAGGCTATATCAGTCTCAAGCAATCCCCCTCTTCACATTTGACACGGTGCCATCGAGTGTTAAAACACGAAAGGCAGGCGAAGCTTGAATTTACGGGTATGTCCCTCTTTGGCTAATGTACTTTCAAGATGGAGGGGCAACATGACGACCGGCATTCGAACCCCCTCACCCGTATGTATTTTCAATGGCATATTATACACTTGCGAGAATACTTTATTACTTGAAAGAAGTAAATATACATTAATGAGCACATATATTTTTGATATAACTAATTGTTTTTAGCTAAGAATAAACTAAAAAAGTTACAGTGTAGCTTTAATGTTACCTATAAACAATAAATAAACTATACCAAGGTAAGTCCTATAAAAAGTGACAAAGTCTCCAAAACACTGTCCTACTGAAGTCGTTCAATGCAATGTCAGTTTTTCACATCACATTCTTTCATAGATATTGCCAATTACAGTTCAACTGATTGCTCACTATCTGTCCTGTTTCTCTGACATCCATGAACTGTTTAGCATTTAAAAGCCTTTCATAAACCAGGTCACTGAAGATGTAATCCTGGTGACATGGCATATCACTATAGAGCTCTGAGCCAGTTTGTCACAAATTCTCCACAGTGCATGACCTCGTTCCTCCACCAATTACCCGAATTAAAACTTCATTATGGGGAGTGAAATTGAGTGTATTCATAGAGTATGGGGCGTTAGGCTTTCAAAATATAAAACACCATAAACTATTACTAATTGGTTAGCATTTCATACTTACAGATCATCACAGCATTTGACATCACATCCCTAAATTAGAGATACCTAAAAATAAATTTATATCAAAATCCGATTATAGGGTGGCACTGTTTTATTGATTTATCTTCTATGGGGACCCTGACCAAGCTAGTAGTATTCACATTAGGCAGTTGAAATATATTTGTATATAATATACACAGGGTTAAAAAAAAGATTATTCCACTGTTATTTGTAAAGTATTTTGTTGGTAAATTAAAACCTTTGGATTATTTATTAAAATTCACCATTTTCTATTTTCTAAATAATAAATAAAATTAACAGGACCTGATTTGCGTTCTATCCACGTACAGCCGCTGAGAATGGACGGGACAGAGCAAAGCAAGGGCTGGGTCTGCCTCCTCCGGGGGCAGCGCTTGCAAGTTCACCACCTGGTCCCTGAAGGGAGTGGTAGGAACCTCGGACACATAGCCAGGCCGGGGTCTCAGTACCACGTGGTTGTCACCCGGCCCAAACTCTAGGTCCCCTACCCTCTTGATAAAAGCCAGTGCAGCCAGCAGCAA
Organism: Gobiocypris rarus; assembly: GCA_023029165.1. NCBI lineage: Eukaryota > Metazoa > Chordata > Actinopteri > Cypriniformes > Gobionidae > Gobiocypris > Gobiocypris rarus. Next base: position 28,481,001 of record CM040915.1, on the reverse strand, counting down.
ATTCTTCATAGACAGAATCTTTAGCTCAGCCGACTGCAGAGGCTCGAATGAGGCATTCTGAAGTGCTCGACCAGACAGCAGATAAATGGCTACCCACCTGCCACCCGGAGTGGCCACGCCCCTTAATTATACAGAACTTTAAAGTCCCTGTAAAGGCAATTCTGAGATTTGTTTCTAAACACATTATAAATGTTAGAAATGTATTGTTGAAACACATTACAAAGACTGTGAACTATGTAGTGATTCCAGAAGTTAGACCGTAAAGAAGTTTTCACCATTGCTGTGTTCCGGATTTTTGGGCGGGGTTAAGCGGTGGCTCGATGACGCACTGGAGCCGGCATGTGGCCCTCCCAAAACTAGAGCACAGTCGCAATTTCGCATCAGTTCACCCGCTGGATTGCGAGTTACCGTCAGTACCGTTAGTTACTACAGCCTACAATTTACAAAACAGCCTACAAAACAAAAAAAAAGACGATCTCAAGAAGAGGTGGATTAATTTTGTGAACAGCTACCTTGATGGAGTGCGATCACCACCAACACCTGCCTCTGCAGTGTCTTTACGGATAGTTTTAGAAATAAATATAGAAAATTTAAGTGAACAAGACATTTGCTTCTCCCTCCTATTGTATGATATTATAAAAGCTCATAGGGGTGTAACGATACACTCAGGTCATTTATCTCGGATATTCATATGCATTCGATACTGAACTCAATGAGAATGTTATGTAGCCTATCATGTGATACATTGTTTTTACTATTTTTATACTTTGCATTATATTTATATTTATTAAGAGATGATATATATATATATATATATATAGGCAAAGAAGATATATATATATATATATATATATATATATATATAAATTTGGCTAGTTGGTTAATAACATTTATCTTTATGTGAGAAACTCAGAACACATGTTTAATTTTGACTTTACAGGGACTTTTAGGCTTTATATGTAAACCAATGAGTTATAAAAAAATTCACCCCCTCACAGTTGTCATGAAGGGCAAAATTGGCCGTTTAGACCAAAACTAGAATTTGTACCAGGCTGTAAACATGTTTTTTTCTGCTGTAAAGTTGGGCATTTTAACATGGGGCTCGATTAAAGTCTGCTCCCTTCTGGAGCCTGACCCTAGTGTCAATGCACTGCAGTTTAAGTCACTTCCGTATTGGCTTCAAGAGAGACCTCGGGAGGTTGCCGCTTGGGATGAACTGAAGGTTTAAAGCAGGTTGCTACCAAAGGAGGGATATATGTAAGGGTTTGATTCTGTCTGATAAGTATGGAGATGTTGTAAGTTATCCGAGACACTCAATTGCAAGGCCTTAGATTACTACCGAGCCCAAGCCCCCTCCTTCCATCACAGCTTGATAGAAGACTCAGATATATTGTCCCTTTTATCTCTTTTTTTGTCTCTCTCTCTTATGTTTCAAGTTGTAATCTGCAAATGCTGCGAGAAACAACTTGTGAATAATGTTTTTTTCTGCAGTCAAGGCCAGTAGACCTAGGAACAGTCTAGGGAGTCAGATAAAATGTTTTCAATTAAATATGTACAGTACATACGTCAGGTAGGCATATCATGGGATGTTGAGGAAGACCAGTCTGGATGAAGTGAACCGGAAAGTGTACATATATGATAAAAGGAAGTAGAAGCAAAGACTTTATATATAGGAAGACGGTGCCCTCTGATTACTTATGAATGGGAGAAAGTGCAACACCCAAATATGGCGAATATGATGAAAGATTTATCAAGTGTTGATAAAAAAAAGACTGCATGAAGCACATTTTTTTTGTGTGCTTAAAAGCAGAGGCTCTGTTCTTTCATTTATATATTACATGCTTAGACATTAATACAACAAAATATTCTGGAGGCCATGAACATTTTGTGAATTGATCAAAACCACTGGAAGCTTATTTCCGCCACAGAATAAAACATTGCAAAAGATAATTGCGACTTTGTATCTCAGTGTTATGTGATAAACTCGCAATTGCGTGAAAAAGTCAGATTTATGAGATGAGTCGCAATTTTTTATTTTTATTCTGTGGCAAAAATAAGCTTCCATACATTGGCTTTTTTTGGTTAATTTTTGCCGTTTTCAGCAACGATTATTCCACATGTGGTTGTCCGCACAAATCAGTGTCATTTATTTATTGGTTTGTTAATAAAACAATATTTTGTTTGTGTAGCCAAATGCAGTCAGGTCATATTAAATAACATTTTAGTACATTTTGATCACCACGTGAAACGTTTTTCTGCATGACAAAACATTTTTTTACAGTCTAAATGTGACAAAACAATTTGAAATTTTTTTTGCTATATAACTTGGCTTTTTTATGTCTTGTTCTGTAAGATTATTTGTCAATCCCCCACCTACAGCAATCTCACTTTATAACTTAACTTAACAGCAAACACAGTCAGTGATTTCTGTGCTGTGCTTTCCAAGGCCAAGACAATGTCTGTCAGCTCTGTGGGTGATTAATGTGAGCACTGAGCTGTTCTCTGACACCCTGCACTTAAAACAATTGAGCACCATTATTCCTGGCGAGGGTCACACATAAAAAAGGTTCGCGTTCGCTGATGTACTTCCTAAGCTTTGTATTTTGGTATGACCTGGAACTTCGCCCGGACACGTATATCAGCTCAGTTGCTGCCTTGTGAAATTATCGAGGCATTTTTAGATCTAGGACGCTGTGTACTCGAGGCAGGTCCCCGGCAATGACCATCTGGTTCAGGAAATAGCTTCACTGTCAGAGAAATACTAAGCCAACACTGAAAATATTGTATGATATCTGGCAAAGTGCAATGCGCTCACACTACCTTCAAATGCTTTTTAGTGCAGGTTTTGAAATCTGTGACTTTTTTCATGACGAGAAATAAATATAGAAAATTTAAGTGAACAAGACATTTAGCCCTAACCCTCTATTGTATGATATTATAATTTTCTACAAGCTCATAGGGGTGTAACGATACACTCGTGTCACGATTCGATATTCGATATGTATCTCGATACTGAACTCACGATACGTTATGTAGCCTATCACATACATTGTTGTTTTTTTACTATTTTTTATATTTTTGCTATATTTTATATATATATATATATATATATATATATATATATATATATATATATATATATATATATATATATATATATATATATATATATACTATTTTGTATTATAATTATAATTTTATTATAATTATAAGCAAATATTCACCCTATGCATTATTATATTATATTCACACAATGTAATAATGCCATATTAATGTAATAATGTCACTTTTCCTCCACGAACTTATGTATTCGTTATATGATTCCTTGTAATGAGTATTAATGTAATGCAGGCCATTCTCACCCGCTTGCTCGCAATTCTCGCCCTCGTGCTCGTACTAATCTCTCTCTAATACAGGTAGGCCTATGTATGAATGAACCATCTTAATTGCTTTGAATAATCATACTACTAAAGCTAAATGTGATATAGTGATTTAAATTGTGTTTTGCGCTTTGACTTGGAGGATTGCCCTTTTAAATGGTGTTCGCGCTTTGACTTGGAGGAGTGCCGCTTTAAATGTTTGCGCCTTGACTTTGAAGAGTGCCGTTCCGGTAGCGCGTGGACTTCAGAAGATGCAATCAATCACAGTTCTAATCGCAAGAAAGAGTGTCAAAATGACCGCTCTCAAACTGTAAATGTTTAGCTCATCCAAGAATTAAACTATATGCATTTATTCCCTCTCATGTTGTTTTCGCGCGTCACTCAGCCATTTGAACATCCGTGTTTACTACAGTATACGCGTCGTTTTAAATATATCCATCATAATATAAAGACAATTGTTCCTCTTCAGAAGACTTGAAGACTTAAGACTTTGAATTAGACCACTCAATTAGTTATTATTACGATGCCTTTATGACACTTTTTGCATCTTTTAAGTTTGAGAGGAATGGACTTTAAAAATGGAGGGACAGAAATCCCTCAGGTTTCATAAAGAAAATCTTCATTTGTATTTGGAAGTTAAACGAAAAACTACTTGATGGTGAGTACATGATTACAGAATTTACATTTGTGGTACATTTTATTAATTTGTGTTTGGGTGAATTATAGACTACCTTATAAATAGGCCTACAACAGCGAGTTGAGCCTCGGATAAAACAACTAGGCTATAATATAGATATAGGCTATATCGCGAATCATATAGTTTCCATCAACAATACATATCGTAACATTTTATATCGCGATATATCGTTACACCCCTACTCATGATACATATAAAGATGGCAATAAAATAGCCTTTTCTTCCATTTTTAATTAAAAAATGTGTACTTAAAAGCCACATTGTGTGAAAATGGAATGAATGCAGTTAAAATGTTCTACTTTGCTCTTTCTTTTCTTTTCTTTAGTTTCTTTTTAGTAACTAAATTTGAAATGAAAACTTAAAAAGGTACACTTAAAATATTAAATATGAAAAAAATGTTTTTAACTAAATATAAATCAATTACATTATAGCAAATTATTAACTTAACATTACAATAAAGTGTTAAGTATCCACTAAGTAGATAAGCATACACAAAGTATGGCTCCAGCCAATCTTCTATTTTCTTAATACTGAAAGATTGAAAAGAATTATAATCATAATCTGTTTACCTAGTAAATCTATTTATTCTCTAAGGGGGATTAATGCTTGACAAACACCACAACACCTGGATTTGGGATGGAAAATTCACATGGTATCACTGCTTAAATAGACATGTCAAACTATTCCTTTGAAAAACACAGATCCATGTAACTAGCTTGAGCTACAGTACAGTAAGACCTAGCCATATGTACTTAATGCTAAACTCGAACACACAAACTGTCCTTTTTCTCTGTCAAGTGTCCAGGTATTAGATGTCAATCTAGCCTCTGAAGATTTCTACCCCATATAGAATTACACATAGTTTTTTTCCAAAAAAGACTCCTTTCATTGAGGACTCAAGGACAGGTTCTAATGGGAGACCACAATGTAGTCAAATATTTATACGTTTAAATAGAAATCTTAACTTACTCCCTGATTTGAGCTGGTAAAAAAAGAATGGGTTTTGCAGGACCTGGAATGATAGAGTAGCTGATCTTTTTCAGGAACAAAATGCACATTTAAAGCTACACTGTGTAACTTTTTTAGTTTATTCTTAGCTAAAAACACTTAGTTCTTTCAAAAATATATGTGCTCATTAATGTATATTTACTTCATTCAAGTGATTAAGTATTCTCGCAAGTGTATAATATGCCATTGAAAATACATACGGGTGAGGGGTTCGAATGCGCGTCGCCATGTTGCCCCTCCATCTTGAAAGTACATTAGCCAAAGAGGGACATACCCATAAATTCAAGCTTCGCCTTTCGTGTTTTAACACTCGATGGCACCGTGTCAAATGTGAAGAGGGGGATTGCTTGAGACTGATATAGCCTACAATGTAAACTTTGCCTCACGCTAGTGATGTCGTACAATATACAGAATAACCATAGCACTGATAAAAGTTACTAGCTTGCATTCGTCTGGGAACCTGATCGCTGATGTTAGCAGTGAAATGGTAAAAAATAACGAAGGTAAAACTATTATTAATTTTACATAGATGTCATAACCTACATGTTAACTGACAAATTAAATAACTGCAAATTATAATAGTTTTCTAAAGTAACCTCATCACTTGATCGAACTGGAAGCCATATTAATCTTGGACTAAATCGGCCACCATAGGAGTTCAAACGAAATCGGAATTGAGAGGAACAGAAACTAATATTCACTGGATGATCATATACCTTTTCACCGCTAGATGGGGGAAAATATCACACAGTGTAGCTTTAAGAGTGGCTTGAATTGTAAAAATTCTATTTTTAAAAAATTTTACCTGAAGATTTTTAAACTTGGTTAATGAGGTAACGCATTAACACATTTCTAAAATTCGGTTCTGATCAGAAATTGGGAAACTAGGGCACCCAGACGAAACCCACACAGAAAGGCCTTTTGGCTCAGCCGGGACTCGAACTGGGAACCTTCTTTGCTGTGAGTCAACAGTGGAACCCAACTGAGCCACTGTGCCATCCACTGTGCAAATTACAGGTTGCCACCTGTGCAACAATACCATTTGTAAAATTTCCTCACTACTAAATATTCCACGGTCCACTCTTAGTGGTATTATAACAAAGTGGATGCAATTGTGAACAATAGCAACTCAGCCAAAAAGTGGTAGGCCACGTAAAAGTCACAGAGCGGGGTCAGCGCATGCTGAGGCGCACAACGCACAGAAGTTGTCAACTTTCTGCAGTCAATAGCTACAGACCTCCAAATTTCGTGTGGCCTTTAGATTAGCTCAAGAACAGTGTGTAGAGAGCTTCATGGAATGAGTTTCCATGGCCGAGCAGATGCATCAAAGCCTTACATCACCAAGTGCATACAAATCATCGGATGCAGTTGTGTAAAGCATGCCGCCACTGTAGAACAGTGGAGACGTGTTCTCTGGAGAGACGAATCATGCTTCTCTGTCTAGAAATCTGATGGACGAGTCTGGGTTTGGCGGTTGCCAGGAGAACGGTACTTGCCTGACTGCATTGTGCCAAGTGTAAAGTTTGGTGGAGGGAGTATTATGGTTTATAATTACTCTTAATGCTTTAGCATACCAATACATTTTGGACAATGTCATGCTCCCAACTTTGTGGGAACAGTTTGGGGATGGCCCCTTCCTGTTCCAACATGAATGCGCACCAATGCACAAAGCAAGGTCCATAAAGACATGGATGAGTGAGTTTGGAGAGGAGCAACTTGACTGGCCTGCACAGAGTCCTGACCTCAACCTAACATAACCTCTTTGGTATGAATTAGAGTGGAGACAATAGAGCAGCAGGCCTTCTCACATCAGTGCCTGACCTCACAAATGTGCTTCTAGAAGAATGGTAAAAATCGTCTGTGTTTTTGATGTCACAGACTTCCTTGTAACCAATCCCATCAACTTGCAGGCGGCTTTAGCATATCATTAACTATGACCGCTCTGAAGCAGTGGAGTCTCAAGAGAAGCCAGGTTATCACAGTATATTTTTGGAGTTGTAAATTTGTAAATTGAAGTTCAGGAGGAGCATGTTCAGGTAATAAAACCAACAAAATCGACTAAACTAAGTGTTTAAAAAAAGGGTTTCTTATTAATCATTCATTCAAAAGATGTTCACAAATGCTGATTCATCCAATAAACAAAACAATTGTTGAGGAATGAGACATTTTTTTTATTTCGGTTAAATTAATATATATTTTAAATAGACTAAAGAAATTAACATTTTGTCAGAAGCTGTAGTTTGCAGGGGGGTTCTTCAGAATCGTGGGAGATTCGCAATCTCTATTTTACACAAAAAAAATTGTGATTATAAATTTATCCACAATCGTGCATCTTATACTGTAAATCTGCTTCCTTTAAGGCAATCTATTGTATGAAGTGGTATAAATAAACATGACTTGACTGGAGTGCCAAACTGCAGAGCTCATGCAAACATATCCACATCCCTATGATCAGAACTGCTGATCAGCTTTCTTAACTGCTTTTTTTCTCATCGCCATTAACAGTGTGGACTGCATTGAGATGTTCAGTTCATGGTCCTCCACTTAATGCGCCACTTCCAGTATTTCGCCTGTTAATTGACACAGGCAATTGCAAACGAGGATTTGCTTGTCTTATTATGTGTCAGAAGACTTGATTATTTTAATTACACCACTTACAATAAATATTAAGGCAATGTGAACTTCCTCAAAATTGCTTTATAAACTTCCAGATTTTGAGAAAACATTGGTTTAGCACAAATTAAATAATTTGGGGGTACCCAAATGCCCAGCATATAAAGAGCCTTTCTTTGCCTGTCTTTTATCTGAAAGACTCCTTGTTCAAATCATAGGCGTGCAGGGACATTGAGGGACTGTTTACAAATCCATCTAAATCAAAAGTGACACTTGGGTTGATGGTCCAAGAAGTCACCAGAATTCATCACAAACTGTTTATAATTAAGGAAACATACAGTACAGTAATAACAGCGCAACTGATCTGCGTCATTCACTGTTTATTATAGGGTTGGTTAATGTTCTGTTCTGTACTGATTAATATACTGTTCTGATTAATTGAGTCAAGCTGCAAAAGAGAAGAAATGTTTATATTTAAAGTGTCATTTTTATTAAATGAATTTATGATTTGCGTCTTACTAAACGATTAAAGTGAGCAGCAATGTCTACAGTAAATGATGACCCTAGATTTGCATATCACAATCCAAAATAATCCATTAGAAATGAAGCTTAATTAAAGAAAGTAAGCAAAATTCAGTCTGGATTCACATCTGTTGTGTGCACATGGATCAGAAGTGTAAATCCTCAAACAGCCACACAAGCAGATGCCTACAATATCTCTCCCTGGCCTCCTCACATTCCTGCTAAGCTACTTACCCACATCAACACTGTTGCAATTCCAAGCCAGATTACCAGTCAAATGAGACGTCATTCACTTCTGGCCTAGCTGGTTTATTCCACCTCCTAAATGAGGCTGAGCTATTACAGAACTAAATGCAGCACAATAACACACCAGACAACAGGGAGTTCTTGTTGGACATCTGAATGGAACAAGGACCAAAGCGGACCTAATAAAGGTTAAATCGTCTTCTTGGAAGGTTAATGTTTAAAGTGCTTGCTAATCTGTTTTACCTGCAACCTTTTAAGCTTAGTTTTGTTAAACAGCAAAACAAGTGCTTCATGGGCCAAACCTCAGAACAAGGGCTATTAAAAGGAAAAGTTCAGCCAAAAAATCTCATTTGTTTCTGTTTACACATCCCAGTGTTATTTTTCATGATTTATGGATTCCCCATTTAGGCCTTTTTTGTCATTTATGGAGCTTGACATCCTGCATGGGAAAGAACAATATAATGGTTCTTTAAAAATGCCTTTTTTGTATACCACTGAAAATATTCTAGCATACAGGTTTGAGACAATATGAAGGTAAGTAATAAATAATGACAATTTTCATTCTTGGTGAACTATATATATATTAGTGCTGTCAAATTGATGAATCACGATTGATCTCACACACACACACACACACACACACACACACACACACACACACACACACACACACACACACACATATATATATTGATATATATATATATATTTTTTTTTTTTTTTTTTTTTTTTTTACAGAATTAAAGGTAAGTTGAATGTTAGTCAGAATGTTTGTGATCAAAAGGATTAACAATGCAGATTTATTTTTACAGGATTCTTTGTTAAAGGATTAGTTCACTTATAAATGAACTTTTGCTGATAATTTACTCACCCCCATGTCATCCAAGATGTCCATGTCTTCCTTTCTTCAGTCGAAAATAAATTAAGGTTTTTGATGCAAACATTCCAGGATTTTTCTCCTTATAATAGACTCAATGGACCCCAAACGGTTCAAGGTCCAAATGACAGTTTCAGTGCAGCTTCAAAGGGCTTTAAACGATACCAGATTATACCAGACGATGAATAAGGGTCTTATCTAATGAAACGAAAACGGAAAAAAAATCAAAAGTTTAAGTTTTATAAGGACAAATGTTCGCCTTGCTCCGTTCTGTGATATGTGTACGTGACGTCACATAATACGCATTATGCAATTACGTTGAAAAGGTCACGCTTGTCATAGACGGAAGTACCGAGTCGTTGTTGAACGTGCACATACTAAGTCAAATGCCGTTTACAAAAAAGGGAGTAAAAAAGGTAAAACAACGATGTCGAACGATTTTGAATCCTCCTTCCACTCATTTGAAAACACTGACTCGGTACTTCCTGGGTGAGTAAATTATCAGCAAAAGTTTATTTAAAAGTGAATTAATCCTTTAATATTGATCAAGGGTGCCAATAATAATAATAATAATCACAGAAATAAATTATACTTAAAAAATATATTAATAGAAAAAAAAATGACTGCGTTGGGAACTGCTTAACATTTGAAATGTTACAAATACTTCACCATATTATGACTGTTTTTTCTGTATTTTTGATCAAATAAATGCACACTGGTGACCATAAAGTATTTCTTTCAACAACAAAAAAATATATTTTACATTAAAATGTAATTATTTGTAAATGAGTAGGTGCTGGATTAGTCAGAAAACATTATGTGAGGGGATAGCTCCCTAAATTGGAATAAGACCATGCATTAAATATAAAGTTATTAGTATATATACAATGTGCAAAAATGCTTATTTTGGACTGTTGGACAACTCAGAAGTTAAACCTCTTAAAATTAGCCTAATAGAATTGAGTGTAATCCCATTAAAGTGGCTGTTTCTCATCATCTTACTAATAATCTCTGGGTTTAGATTCTTTGGGTCTTTAATACTTTCTGAAATGTTTAACATGTTTGCAGCGCCCGGTTGATTTTATTTAAGTTTAAAACAACTCATAACTGCCCAGAAGAATTCATACAGTTGATAAACATTGTGTTTAGAGATATATCCATACAAGACATCCTTACTATTTGAAAAACACATTCAAATTTCTTTTTAATCTATCGATTAAAATTAGTGAGCCATTATAGGCAAAGTCGTCAGAATAAACACAAAGAAAATAATCCAATAATCCTACACCACTATTTCCCAATAATTACCTAGATCAATATTTTACCCTCACAGTTTCATAATAAAAAATAAAATAAAAAACTATAATTGAAATCACGATATGGCTTAGTGTGGTTTTCAAATCACAAAAGAATGTAGTTTATTACACTTTGTTTATTATACTTCAATAATTCAATTTAATGTAGTCTGTTTTGCTGCTTGTTTCAGAGTGAAGTGTGCCGCTGTGTTCATTTACCAACACGATCTCATGACAATGCGTATAAATAGTACGAGTGTGCAATCTCGTAGAATGTATATGCCAAAATGAGTTTTGGCGTGCATATGGTACGTCGTTTTGGCGTGCATATGATACGCACTTTATGGCGTGTATATGACACGCTTTTGGGTAGGGTGAGGGTGGGGGTGTGGGGGGTTCGTACATATAATACGCCATAAAGTGCGATCATATGCACGTCAAAAACGGCGTACCATGTGCACGCCAAAATGAGTTTTTACACGTATACATTCTACGAGATTGCACACTCGTACTATTGATACGCATTTTCGTGAGATCGGGCTCTCATTTACACATGTGCAGCTCATGATTCAGTGTTTTCCACCAAAAACCTAAAAAGACAATTGAAGAAACTAAGCTATTGTAAGTGCACTTCAAAAAAATGTTTCCTGGTTACACTTTATTTCGATCCACTAGACTTTCTACTTACTATCAGAACAAAAAGAGGTTTGAAAACACATTAAAGTCCAGATCCAAGTAAATGCAGTCTCAATTTGATAAATTTTCTCTGCAGTGGGGTTGGATCTCTTTATTTAGCTAAATATCAAAATTATTATTCAATTAACCTACATATATTAATTTAAAGTTAACAAAACTAAATTAAATGGTTAGATCAAGTAAAAATTGCTCCTTAAAGCCACAATATATAATGTTTCGCTGTTAAAGGGTTGTTTATTTATATCAAATGTGTAGCTTGAGGACGCATTGATTTTGTGGAGCTTTTATTATGCTGCAAACGAGCACTCCTGCTTCTTCCGGTCAAGCGTATGTGAGGTAACGCAGCGCTGTTTTATCATATTAGATACATTCGAGTGTGTTGACAGTTATATTATAATGCTACTCTGTGCGTTCACTCTGTGGCTACTATGAGACACTTGATGCACACTGCAGTAAGCTAGATCGATATTAGTGAAACATTGTACTCACGGTAAATCAACAATAACACTAACTGTGTTGAGCTTTATAACAATGATTAGTTTTCTGTCGATGAATGTATCCAAACAGTTGCTCACCTGTCTAATACATAATATATTTAAGCACCGGAAATCAAGGGTAACACAGGTATGATGTCATTGATAGGCGATTATTTCTCTGGATTTAAACATTCTTGGAAACATTTGGGGTAATGTAAGTAAGCAAGTCAACAAAATATATAACACTGTTCTAGTGGTTTTTGGATATTTTACTCCAAAAAAATATTATATGTTGCACCTTTGCAGGTGTTTTTACTGTGAAGTGTGTAGACGTGCAGAACTGACCACAGCAGCCATGTGAGGTGGACAACACTGGAACTAATTCTCCACGATTACAAAGAGGCACTCAGTGGCAGACTGCACTCTGACCAGCTCTTGAAGGTTACATTACCATCACAAAACCGTCCAGACTGTCCAGAAGTAAAGCAATGCTTAAAGAGAATTCCAACAGAACTCCAACACTTCACATCCACATAAGCAGGAACATTTTATATGAACAGCTTTAAATAGTTAATATGTCCCTCTTCCCTGTTTGCTGATTTCTGTCTGATGCAGACATATAGATTAAGGGTGATGATAAAGCGCTGACAAAGCCAACAGCCAACTGAGGTTATTTAAAGCCACAGTCTCTCCTGATTATATGTCTTCAGTTTCAATGAATGGCATAAAACATTGTAATTTAAACTGAAATTGTTACTTGTTGAACATACACCCTTTGCTTGCTAACTGTACATTCACAGTGAATATTTCACAAAACTGAAACAATTTAAACACTATGTAGAAGTGCTATGCACAATCTGCACAGTTTTACACAGCTGAGGCCCCTAGTGTCACCAAAAATAAATGAAGAATAATTATTTTCAAACAAGTTTCCTGAACACTGCAATTGTTCCTCTGCAATTGGTCAGACACACAGATAGCTCCGCCCCTAACACGTTTACATTACCCTTCAAATTGTGCAAATAAAATAGTAAACGCTCAATGGAAACGCAAAAACTCCCATATATCGCAAAAAAAGTTTTTACACAGGAGGTGGTTTTTCAGGCAATTTGAAAAAGGAATATTTCACAAAACTGCAATGGAAACACCCAGAAATACCTCATAAGTGGCCGCTCCCAAGAATAAGGGGCTTTCCTTGCCATTAATGATTGGATAACATGCCAACATCACCTTCGATTAAAAATAATGGCTAGTGCGGTGGCTGCAATATATGCTAAATGACCAACATCCGTTGCCATGATTTTTGGAATGAATTATTGCGAAAGGAAAAAATTGTGTTTAGTTGCATAACATTGGTTAATGGAAATGCCGCCATTTCGCAATAGTTTTTTATCGACACTTAGAAAATATCATTTAAGTTGTAATAGAAATCCGTCTAATAATGCTGTCGTCAGGCCGGTTGGGATGCTCAAACAAACAAAGCAATGTTTTGATAGCATAAACCAAACCTACGAAAGGTTGTCTTTACTGGTAAAAACTAAAAATACACTTCTGTTTAATACTGGTTTGGATCCCAATGGTGATTAACACTAGCTGAACAAAACTATTGTTAATTTTTTTTTTTTTTTTTAAATACTACAAGATCTAATATGTTTTTTAAAAAAGGAAATAATAAGTGCAATGTTGGGGTTTAAGGCTAGAGTACACAACATTATAAACAAAGCAGATTTTAAAAGACTAGGAATCATACACTTGCCGACTTTGTAAAAAAACTGGGCATCATACACTAAACGACTGAGGATCACATCTAACTTTCTTCCAACAATTTGCAGCACATTAAGTTTCACAGTCTGCAAAGATAAACCTTTACATTTGTTTTTTTTTCTGTCAAAACAAGAACAGAGATTCAAGCATGTTTGAAAAATCGTTCTGGGTGCTTTTCCTGTCCCTTTTCCCATCACAATGGACGATTCATTCAAACAAAACAAACCCTGAAGCCACATATTATGAATGGTGGTATCGTTAACAATGACGGTCTTCATTTGTATTTGAACTGAAGGTTGTGAAAACCTCCAGGAGCGCGAATTTACATCAATGGTTGTAATAAAGTGCATATAACCGGAAAAAAAACTTGGTTGAATTGTATGCCTCTTGCAGCGAATGGTCTTCGCAGAATCAGACACAGTCATTGGTGTTTTGGATACATTAATCATTAAGTCTCATCATTGCATAAACCAGAATTTATCAAGTAAATCCGGTAGCAAAGTGTAAGCAAACTGGATGATCACACGTGTCGCACTTGAACATTGTGACATGTAACATTGTAACTGTGGTAGAAGACCACAAGATTCTACCACAGTTACATTCATTACAAAAGCAACGAGATATTTGGATAACCCACTGTTTCTCGCAGCACACTTCAGATTTTAAAATGCCAACACTGCGGATGTAATCTGAGCAGCACATTAACGCGCATTCATACATTAACGTTACTGAATTTAAAGCGAAACAAACACTCAGCTGCTCGACTTACCTTCCAGATCCAGGCCATCTTAAGACTGAATAAATAGCTCGCAGCGCAGAAGTCAATCTATAGACGAAAAGGCCAGTATTGGCTGTTGAATGGTTTATTTATATGCGCCATTGATGCCCGACGTTGGTGTGGCGATTAAACATTTCAGTAAATATTGTGGAGTACCGTTATTCATGCTCTATTCCCTGATCTACAGAGCTCGGGTTGACGCGCGCTCCTATTGGCTCATGGCTACGAGAGCCCCGCCCTCTTTATCATGTGACTGTGATTTTCATCCCTGTGCTATTCAGTGTAAAGGGTGAGTGACAGTGATGTACTTCACTATTGTTACCAAGAGAGCGTATTTATGCAATACTCAAGAATAATACATAACACAATCATTTTCTTTTTATAAAACATTTTCATGTTACTGTTAGAAAAAAACTAATGAGATTAAAAACTAATGTGCTCACTGCTCACTGTATTATTGCTGTTAGGCCTAAAGACAAAAATTATTGTTGTAGGTTAAAAGTATCATGTCACAAGGACATTGCAAAATTGTTTCTATTTTTATTTTATTTTTTTATTCAGAATTGAGCCAAAACCTCCCATAACCTTTCTGGGAATGTCAAATATGAAACAAAATATATAAACACACAGTAAACCTTTGAATTGTGAAAATGCAGAAATTGATTGGGTTAAGATGTCAGTATAGAATTGCATTATATTATTTATAACTAGCTGTATATAAAAACAAAAGAAGTCTATTGAATATTGAAAGTGTGTGTGTGTGTGTGTGTGTGTGTGTGTGTGTGTGTGTGTGTGTGTGTGTGTGTGTGTGTGTGTGTGTGTGTGTGTGTGTGTGTGTGTGTGTGTGTGTGTGTGTGTGTCTCTGTGTGTGTGTCTCTGTGTGTGTGTGTGTGTGTGTGTGTGTGTGTGTGTGTGTGTGTGTGTGTGTGTGTGTGTGTGTGTGTGTGTGTGTGTGTGTGTGTGTGTGTGTGTGTGTGTGTGTGTGTGTGTATGTGTGTGAGAGAGAGAGAGAGAGAGAGAGAGAGAGAGAGAGAGAGAGAGAGAGAGAGTCCCCACAAAGAATATCCTTGTCCTTGAAGGGACTTTTTTGGTCACCATGAGGAAAACTGCTTAGAAATCATACTAAGTGATGTTTTTTTAAAGTTTTCTGTGATGGGTAGCTTTAGGGTTAGGGTATAGAATAGTTTGTCCCCATAAAACATGGAAACCCCACATGACACTGAGGCACATATCAGTATAAAAATAATATACATATGCATATACTGTATGTTGTTTTTTAATGTTCGAGAAAATGCTAACAAATGCTTAGAATTTCTAAAACACACAAGAACCATTATAAAACAGTTACATATGAGGTCAATGTAAAAAATAAAGCATGCTGAAAATAATTCAAAATGCTGAAAGTTTGCTGAAATGTGCAAAAGTTTATTGAAGCTAAACTAGGTCACAGTAACATGAAACAGTGAGAATTGTGGTTGATTCTACATGATTACACAGCACTGAAGGTCATGAAGTGCACAGTGACTCTGGCTCTGCGTTAATTCAGGCATTGTGCGGATCTGTGAGATAGATTCTGAATGATGCTCTCTCCTGGGCTCTGTAATTCTCTTCCTGCACTGACAGACTCAACAATGCAGCTTCAGGCGCTTCTTAACCAAACAGAGCACGGAATGCTCATTTACAAAATACTCTCTTCAGTAGCAGCTTGCATGCAGAAAGCCATGCACATTCATTTTTTGTTTTCGGGAAGTAGATAGTGCTATGAGACATTAGAGAGAAAGAGGTATTACTTTACCTCTCAGGTGATGCTAAAACACAGCCATGCTATACTGAGAAGTGCTCTCCTTAACAACTTAACTAATTCAGCATCAGGGAGATAGCCCACCCTTAAACCTATACACCCATACCATCAAACCTGTCCATAACTTACCTGTATCCCACCTCAAAAGCAGCAAATGTGTTTTGCATTACAACATAAAGTTAAGTCATGTTCTTTTATATAATGTTTACAAAACAGATTGTTTCAAAGCAGCTTTATACAGTGATAATAGGAGAAAGATTTAATGATGCAAACAGTTTATTTCAGCCGTACAGTAGCTCTAAAAGAAATTGTTCAGCTGAAGTCAGTTCAGTGTTGATTCAGTTCCGTTGTAAAGATCATCATTTATCAAATTAGTTCATTCATCTATAAAGCAGGTCAGTAGAAAGCAGTGAGGTCATCGTCCAGCTCAGTTCAGTTCTCATTCAGTAGTGTCAGTGCATTTGTTGAATATTAAGTGCCCTCAACTAAACAAACTAGAGGCGACAGTGACAAGGAAACCAAACTGGATCAGGTGACAGAATGGAGAAAAACCTTGGGAGAAACCAGACACAGTCAGGGGGCCAGTTCTCCTCTGACCAACGAACGATCACAGTGTGATTATGATTCAGGATGCATCACAAGTCAGAAATCAAATTGTGGATCGATCACAGTACCTAACTTTTTTTTATTTAAATCTTAAGTAGTTAAAGACACTGTATAAATGTAGTCCAAATTGTTTAATGTTTTTGAAATAACAACGCTGCATTTGCCTGATCAAAAATACAGTAAACATTTGATATTGTGCAATATTACTACTTTGTTTGTGTGTTTGTGTGTGTGTGTGTGTGTGTGTGTGTGTGTGTGTGTGTGTGTGTGTGTGTGTGTGTGTGTGTGTGTGTGTGTGTGTGTGTGTGTGTGTGTGTGTGTCCTTGTTTATATTACATTGTGGGGACCAAAAGTCACCATAAGGATAGTAAAACCTGAGATCATCTGAATATGCCACTTTTCCAAAGGCATATAAATGACACAGGATGAGTTTTTTTGAGAAGGTAAAAATGCAGAATGTTTCCTGTGATGGGTAGGTTTAGGGGCAGGGGCAGTGTAGGGGGATAGAATGTACAGTTTGTACGGTATAAAAACCATTACGTCTATGGAGAGTACCCACAAATATAGTGAACCAGACGTGTGTGTACGTGTGTGTGTGTGTGTGTGTCTGTGTGTGTGTACATGTGTGCGTGGGTGCATGCATGCGTGTGCGTGTGTGTATTAGATACTATTAGAATACAGTTTACATGGCTCGCCATTTCTGATGCATATCAGTGAAAAAATCTTAAGCAGCAACAAATGAACAGGAATTGCATTTGAATCATGTCTTAGTCGAGATTTAACAGCAAAGTAAAAAGAAACTGTGCTGAAATTGTTGTAGAAATGTTCAATTACCCACTCTCTCTGTCATGAACTGACTGTATTAACACACACAATGAAGAAGAGTCTTTAATAGTATCCACTGGTAAATCCAAACAAAAGCAGACAAGCAAACACAACTATAATATATTCTATAATCTCCATCATGCCCTTATGGAGTTTTGGTTCCTTGCCACTGTCGCCTTTGGCTTGGCTTGCTCAGTTGGGGACACTCAAATTATGATCCAAGTTACTCAACTAAATATACAAATAGAATTTATTAATTTGGTCATATATAATTCTATAAACTATCCAAATTAAACTAGCCAAATCAAATTTTGTTGCAATGTTGTCCTGTTTAACACTGTGAAGCTGCTTTGAAACAATCGTCATTGTAAAAGTGCTATATAAATAAAGTTGATTGATTGATTGATAATATAGCTGAGACCGGACAAATAAGAACTGAAAAAACAGGAGCTTATGTACACAGATCAAACAAGGTAATAAATAACGAACAGCTGAACAGAATAAAAACAAATCAGTAACCATGGTGACAAACTCAGGAGGGAAAATAGCAAACAAAGTCCAAACAGAACCGTGACAGTAAGACCCCTACTGGAAAGGTGCAACCTCATGTCAACAGAGAAAGGAGGAGGATCTGGTGGAGGACGGGAACCCAGAAAAGGTGACAACTGAAGAAACCAGGGAGGTGTAGAAGGTGGGAGGAGACAGGGAGAAGCCTGGAGCAGGGTGGAAATCCCAGAGTCTTGCCATGATGAAAACCCACAGCGGCGTTGAAAGAGGGGAGGAGTCATCATAAATGGAATTTAGTTGACGCGGCCATGACGATGATTGATGGCGACAGAGCTGGTCGTGGAGCCCCAGGTGCAGACAGAGAGCCAATTGAACCAGGCGACTCGAACGCTTCGGAGTCCGTGACCAAGCTGCAATAATGATCCCCTGAGGTGAAAGTGTGGTACCGGAGGGCTGAGGTGGAGCCAGACGGAGCCCTAGAGGTGGAGGCAAATCCGTGGTGGTGGAATGGCAAAGTTTAGAGGAAGCCCGGTGGAGCCGAAGCACAATGATCCCTGGTCCGAAGGAGGAGGAGCCAGGGCAACGGGCCGAGGTGGAGTGACAGGATCAGCGACTGGAGGTGTAGCCAAGGGGAATCCCCCAGGGGAATACACCCCACTGAGAGTAGGCTGAGGGGGAACTGAGGGGCTGATGTGAAACAGCGGAGACAGGGTAGAAGGACTGGCTGAGAT
Source organism: Gobiocypris rarus (assembly GCA_023029165.1). Taxonomy (NCBI): domain Eukaryota; kingdom Metazoa; phylum Chordata; class Actinopteri; order Cypriniformes; family Gobionidae; genus Gobiocypris; species Gobiocypris rarus. Next base: position 28,462,179 of record CM040915.1, on the reverse strand, counting down.
CTGGAGAGAAGGCTGAGGAGGATCTGGAGATGAAGAGTCTGATTTGGGCAGGGAATCATCTTCTCCAAAATCAATACAACTGTTCGTTGAGGTCATGAGAAACGAACTCTCAGTGGCGTGAGTGAGGGCAGGGCTCCTTTCCTTACCCTTGTACTCCACTATGACTCCCACGATGACAGATGGTGCTGCCGGCTCACACACCTGGTCAGACTCGTGAGGCTCCCTGTCTGCGGTGGGCTCATACAGACGTTCCGTGCAGCTGTGCTGTTTCTGGCTGGGCTCTGGGTTTGAAGTGAGGCTGGTGTTGCCATCTACTGGGCTGACGAAGAAAGCAGATCTGCAGGAATTCAGCACCCATTCCACCTATGCAGCGAGGCTCCCTCGAGGTCCTTCCCTGGACAACTAATTATTTACTAATTAATTACATGCAACTAACACTATAATCCTAAGTACATGTAGTGTAATTACACATTTAAGTACTAAGCAATAAGAATTAACAACATGTACTTACTATAGGGTTAGGATTAGGCCATGGTTTTGTCACAGTTACGTTTTGTCATGTCTGCACCCCGTTCTCGTTTATCTCTGAGTAGTTATCATCTCCACCTGGGTCTAATTAGTTCCCTCCTTCACCCTGTGTTTTTAAGATCCCTGTTTTGTTCAGTCCTTCGTTGGTTATTGTTAGTCTACACATGGTTGTGTGTACGTGTTCTGTCCCTTCTACACTTGTGAATCTGATTAAAGACTTTTGTTTTCCTTACCTCCTTCTTGGCGTGCTTTCTACAGCCTCAACACGTAACAGATTTATGGTTAGTTGCATGTAATTATGCACAATTTATAGTAATTACTAAAGTAACATGTAACGTGTAACAAGTATACTGTAAAATAAAGTGTTACCAAATAAAATGTAACCTAACTTTCACAATTATTAAACACTTTCATTAAAGGAGACATTTTATTCCATCACAAAATGTACAGAACATTAAGTGAACATTATTTCAGGGCTGAGACCTGATGTTGGACGAAAACAAAGAAGTAACTTCAAGCTGACCCGCGCGGTTGTGTCCCAGAGCGTGGAGCTGTGTTAAACAAAACTGAGCCGCAGACAAGCTTTAAGAAAAGCTTGCTTAAGAGAAAGGCAGCAGAACAAATTTAATTGACTAATAGTCTCTTCTGATTACAAATCTGAAATAAATTATGATGTGCAGATTTTTTTTTTGTTCAGCAACATTTTATAAATGATATTTAACAATATCTCTATATATTTTTTTCTATTAGTTACTCTTAATTTGAATGTGTAATTGTTTACAATATATTTATACATTTAAGTACTGAGTGATATTAATTAACTACATGTTGGTAGATAGTGTTAGGAATAGGTTTGAGGTTAGTTGCATGAAATTATGCATAAATAATTATTAAAGCAAGTACATGTGTAACAAAGTGCAAAAATAAAGTGTTAAAAATAAAATACAGTTTTTTTGTTGTAGTTTTTTTTACAAAACTTTGCAACCAGGGTTGAAATAATAATTCTTTAAAAATGAAGTACAAATATAAACATATTTAAAGAACAACCTGTAAATTACATTTTAAAACTGTAATTTTCATTTTGAAAAAATGAAACCGGTAAAAAGCCCTTTTCTGTTGAGTTAGCAGATTAATTAAAACTGTTTTGTACTTTTAACATGTACTGATAACTATAATAATTGTGTGTCAATAATAGTACAGAGAATACACATCAAAGTTCATCATGTGTTTTCCACAAGCTGAAGTATATATAGAAGGTGCAGAGTGTCATACTGAACACACAAATATAACACACAACACTCAAATAATGTGATAAACTTTAATTTAACAACATAAGATGTAACAAAAACCTAACATACATAACTGATAAGAAAAAGCTAAGAAGAAACATAATTATTACAATAAAAAAAACAATCAAATGTCAAGTGTCACACAGGGATCCTGGTGGGAGTGTCAGTTTACTGTTAATTATTTAATGATTTGGTCTTTTTTCACATCCAAAACTGTATATTTAATGGTATTTTACCGTAAATAATAATAATAATAATAAACTTAAAAAACCTATGGGTTTGGAAGGAACGTACATTATCAAGCAACTGATAAAAAATAAAACTGCATGTCAGGTAACATAGCAGCAAGAGATAAAGCGGATATTCAGAGCGAAGGCATTATCAGACACTTTGTGTCCTGAAGTATAGTGTTGTTTATTTGATGTTGGGAAACGGGATTATCCAATAAAGAGGGTACATAAATATCACTTTGAACTTTGCTTTGAAGTGTTTCATGCACTAATTAGGACTGCATCCCTAATCCATCAACAACAATTAAAGGGATAGCTCACCCAAACAACATTCTGTCATAATCCACTTGCCCTCTTGTCATTCTGAACCTGTATGACTTTCTTTCTTCTGTGGAACACAAATAGAGAATTTTTGAATAATGTGCTGGTCACTCTTTTCCACGCAATTACAATGAATAGGTACTGTTGTTTTGGAGCTTCAAAAAGGATGCAATATCATAAAACAAATCCGTACGAACTATAGCTTAAGTTTCATATAATAGCTTCTAAATGTCAGTGCAGTTAAATCATGACAACTCTCAAAGCAGTTTTGGCATTTTAATGAATATGACAATGTTAATGTATTTGTTTTTTGGCAGACTATCTTCTATACTGTTTCTGCTGCAGTGACAGTAGGAACTTGCTACTGCTGTGCTAATAGATACACAGACATGCTGCAGTGAGCATGCAAGATCTGCTGCTGCTGCATGAATAGACATAAATCACAGATGTATTTATTTTTTTGTGAAAAAAAGCTAAAGTGTGAAAACTGATTAGTTATTTAATTCAGCGCCACTTTAAACAACACCATCCTCAGCTAAAACAGAAAACCCCAATGCGTTCCGGACGCCCATCCGCACGGCAACAGCACCTGGTGGCCGGAGAACGCAAACCATGAAATAGGTTTGAAATAGTTCTGAAACTATACCACCACCATCCCCACGCAAACCCCAAAAAAGGCAAATCTGCGAAAACGGCGATAGCACGTATGAGGCAAGCTCATTTGCAAGCAGGTTTGAATACGCATGTGTGCATATGTGTTTTTATCTGTACAGAGGGGAAGGGAAGGGAAAGGAAGGAGGCCTTCACAGGGGAGAGTCTAGTTTACACAGTCTTGCAAGACCAAATCTAGGCAGGTGGAGCTGGGGGAGGTGGAGGGTTTAGAGGAACTCTACAGCGAACACTGAACCAGACTTTTTAATTGTAGAAGCAATCTCATTGGCTGCAGAATAAGCAGAGGCCAATCAGCTTTTGCCATGTGGTTATGGTGTGATTGCTTACAGATTCAGGCTGTGCCATCTTAAGTTTCGCCAATGAACATAGTTCCAAACGCAGCCAAAGAAAAAACAAGAAAAAACAACAAACCAGGTATGAGCTCAACATAAAAATTTCACATAGAGAGCTAGGACATTGTGCTCAACTATTTTTCAAAACAAGAACTACTTCAATACGATATTTTATTCCCATTTTCATAATATATTTTTCAGAAATATAAAATTACATATCTAAAGGTTTAGAGAATGTCTTCCAAGTCAATCCAAAATATTGTTATAAAAAAAAGTCTCTTTCTGAACCACAAAATCACATTTAGTATCTAAATATAGAAGAAGTGCTTTAACCCTGTTTCTAAGACCTCTAAATTATCAACATGATCAAAACTTTGCTGGAAAAACTGTTCACAATCTACTACATGGCTTCTGACATCTGATTAATAGTTTATTTTTTATTTTTTAGATGGTAAAAAGCCTTTTAACATAATTCTAAAAACGTCCCCTCGTGGTAGCCTACATGTCTTTTTGCTGTGAAATCTTTAATGAGCATGAATTTAGTGTCATGAAAGAGAAATCTACTGCCCTCGTGTGGCGGTGAGAGGAAACACAACCATTGCCACCAGCCACTTCAGATGAAGGAAATAATCACCTGCTACATTAGTAAGCAGTTTCAATGATCCGAAAGAGAGGGAGAATAACGACTAGCCAAATTCAAACCTGTAATATGATCATACTTCTAAAGATGGTTAGAAACATTACATTTGAATTATTTGGAGAAATACAAATGAGCCCACATGGGGCAAGTTGGAGCAAGAGTATCTCTCATGGTTTTGGGAACAAAAAAACTAGGCTACACAAATTTGATTAAAACAAGCTTTTGGTTGATATTCCGCTCTGTAGATAGATCAGTCTCTACAGGACATATCCTATACTGTAGAGGACAGTGATCATCAGTCGGAGGACCAGAGGACGTCCTCCAGACTCAAGATCATGGCAGTCCAGAGCGTCACCTCTGTCGAAGCAGCTGGACTGCGACGTGACCTCAGGGGTCAGTTACGGTCGCATAACCCAAAATATAACACGCACGCACTTGCACACACACACACGTCTGGGTCACTATCTTTGTGGGGACTCTCCATAGACTATGGCTTTTATATTGAACAAAGTATATTCTCTACCCTTACCCTACCCATCACACAAAACTTTCTGCATTTTTACATTTTCATACAAAACTTTTCTCATGGGGACCTCAATTTAGGTCATCGCGGTGACATGAGTCCACATGAGTCAGTGTGCATTTAGTTTAAAGTCCCCACTGGGAAAGAAAAGCATGTATATGCAAAAGCCTCTAAAAGCCACTTTGGTCAAAAATGAGATAACGATACTGAGTGAATGCTCTCCGCATATAGCCTAGTATAAGTTCATAAAATACTTTCACTTCAAACCCACTAAATCCCAGCCTCAGCCCATTCAAAAGTACCAGTACTTAGGTAGAAACCTATACACGGAAGCCTGACAAAAATGCTTAATTTAAAGGAAAACGTCAGACGGACTTAGAGGCTTTTGCATCTGAAGTCTTCATATAATATATACATGCTTTTCTATCCCTTTGAATTATTATATCATAAGAGTCATTTTTCTTTTTTAAATTGAGATTTATACATCATCTGAAAGCTGGATAAATAAGCTTGATGAATGGTTTGTTAGGATAGGACAATGTTTGGCCGAGATACAACTATATGAAAGTCTAATCTGAGGGTGCAAAAAAAATATATTGAGTTAATTGTACAAATAAGTAATGCAAGTTACTTTAATTTCCAAATTATTGACTGACATCTCTTGTTCCGATGTTGAGAGAAATAGGAGTAAATGGAGGTGGTGTGTGTAAACATTAAAGTTATTGTTTTACACTAAATCTATTTACTCATCTCACTTGCACAAAAACAGATTCAATATTCCTCAAAATGAATAAAAGCAGTGAAATGCAAACCTGTAATAATTAAATGTGTTAAATTGCACATATATACTGTATATATTTAATCTCATTTCATTAATCGATTAACCAACGTCCTGCTTTTCCTGGGGCAGTCCTGTGTTGCAGCTGTAAGACCCATATTTTGTCTTTCCTAAATGTCTTTGCTAGGTGATTATATAAAAGCAGTCTTCTGTCATGCGAGAATAGCCTGATCAAAGGTAATCACCTTTAAAGTTGTCCACATGAAGTCTTAGCCAAAAAATACATTTTTGATATACGATAGGAAATGTACAAAATATATTCATGGAACACAATCTTTACTTAATATCCTAATGATATTTGGCATAATCCTTTTTGACCCATAAAATGTATTGTTGGCTATTGCCACAAATATACCTGTGCGATTTATGACAAAATTTCCCCGTTAATTTACAGTAAACTACAGGCAGCTAGATTGACCTGTAGAATGCTGTAATTTTACAGTGGACCAGCTGTAATCTAAAACAACAGTTTAATACCGTAAAACATATTACAGTACTGTGCTGTAAAAAATATAGGCTGCACAGTATAATACTGTCAAGTGTTTTGCTCCCGTTATTTTAGTGTTTCTGCTGTAATCTTCCTAAATGTTTTATTACTATAAAAAGTATAAAAGTTCTGTAAAATGTGATCTGCTAGAAACTGATTATTAAAAATGTGCATGCTAAAACAAAAAACACTGAAAATTGCTGGCAAACAAATGGCTCAAACAAAAGATGACTTTAAAACATGCTTTTATTAAAGCTAATAACATCAAATCCATTCATTGAATGACATTATTTTTGCTTCACCATTGAGACTGGGCAGAACAGAACATAATGCTGATTAAACCTGATTAAATAAAGCCCCACTCCATGACGTTGGGTGGCCACATGAAGATTGACAGTTGTTGCCTTTTTCTGAACAATTTCCCATCTTCTTGGAGACCACCGTTGCCTGGCTGGCTTTTGCTCCTCTTTTGGGGTTCAAACCAATAGACCATCTACAATGTAATTACAGAGAAATATAATATATTAGGTGATGTATAAAGATTAATTGCACAAAACACCATTCAAATTTGCTGTTATGGCAGTAAGTTTGCTCCTGAGGCATTATGAGACCAGAGTGTCTTGTGTAGACAACATTTGACCAGGGATGTTGAAGGGATAGTTCACCCAAAAATGAAAAAAAATTTGTCATCATTTACTCATCATCATGTTGTTCCAAACCTGTATAAGTTTCCTTCTTCTGTTGAACACAAAATAAGATATTTTAAAGAATGTTGTAACCAGACAGTCGATGGACCTCACTGACTATCATAGTAGGAACAAAAATTACACTGGAAGTCAATAGGTACAACTGACTGGTTACCAGCAGTTTTTTAAATATCATCTTTGAATACAGAAAGAGCAATTAAATAGTCTGTTCTATACTGTTTATACTCCATGCCTTGCTTATGCGATACTTACCCAACAGTATCAGTTGTGGACTTGGATGTGGTCAGGGTGCACTCAACATCTGCTGCAGTGGCAGATATCTGTAAAACAGAAAAATGGTGTGTAGTGAAATGAAAATGTGTGCAGGCAGGCATGAAGTAAATTCTAAACAAGTTGAATAATATTAAGCAAAACTTATCAGCACGGAGTATCAGTCCCTCTATGTGCGACACTTAATGGCTGAAAACGTAGACAAAGTTATTGTGCACTCAAGGAAATCAGACTTTGCATTTGGTAATGTAGCTAGCATACGCTAATGCATTGCTGCAGGTCTTAGCACATATGTTACAGGTTATCATTTTTGTACTACAATCCACAGACCTCAACATCAAAATAATCTTACCATTTTAACACCGACAATTTTTTAAGCTGTAATCTCTCAAGGAATGGTATTGTGTAAAACAGAGAAGTAACTGCCAGAAGTAACTGAACAGTTAGCATTACATTAGCCTCAATGCTTTAGTGCAAATTTTAAAATAAAGAACAATACCTGAAGTAGATTTGATAATACATCAAGTCAATATAACAAAATAACAGTTTTTCAGTTTGCATTTACCTTGATAAATTGGCGAAGCCACATGCAGGTGAAGCACCGTCCACTGATGTGTGCTGGCAGGGTCACAGTCGGAGCAAAAATCGCCTTCCTTAATTGAATCGTCGTCTTATTCTTCCTTCTCACAATAAAATATTCAAGAAATGTAATGTTAAACCTTAAATGTAATGCTAATCCTTTTTGGTTGCAATCTGTTGATGGGATTTGATGCTTCTAGATTTTCCTATGAGTTGTGAGCAGGCTCAAGCATGTGACTATAATAAAAGAAAATACTGTATTATACCGTTAATCTGAACAGTAGCTTGCCGTTATTAATTTGCTCATCAAATTCTGCCTTAGTTACAGTATTCAGCTGTATTTTTGAAGAACAGTAAATTACTGTACAAAATTTCCCGTATTTTTACAGCAATTTTTTACAGTGTGGTTTTGTTATCCAGGGTCACAAATATTCCATAATTTGATATGAAGTCATAAAACTACAAATATGATTTTTATAACCAGAAGAAGAAAAAAGGTTTTAAAATAAATACAGCATGTCACACTGCAGGGTGTTATTATAATATTGGATCCACTTTATATTAGGCAGCCTTTTCTGTACTAACATTTTAATTAATCATTTGATACAATGCAGTTATTGTGGACATACATGTTTTTATATTGTACTTACATTTTTAAAAATACCTGCATGTTATTACATTTGTAATTAATTTATGTTGTTATATTTATAATTACACTGTTGACAATTCCCTTACTCATAACCCTAACCTTAAAAAAGTGTTTTTCAATACAATAAGAACACAATTTTTTTTGTTTTGTTTTTTTGACGTAAGTAGTAGTTAAGGTCACCTAGTATTAAGTGAGGTCATATTATTTAGCAGTGTAGAAATTCCCTTTTAATACACCACATTTGCTGGAAGTGTGGCATCGGCAATAATATGGGGGAAGGTGGATTTGGCTCTGTAACGAAGTTCGTTGGTGGAAGGAAGGAGGCGGGAACCGGCGAACGTTCAACATATTTTAATAAAATAAATAAACAAAACAAAAGCAAACCGCGGGCAGCCCCTCACGGACGACTGCCCGCAAACACACACACATAATAAAACGTGGGCAGCCCCTCACGGACGACTGCCCACCAACAAAAGTAAACAAAACATAACATAAAATCCAGGCCTGGTCCTCTCTCCTCTTCCGCTGTCTTCGCTCCTCCTTTTATGCTCCCGTCACTCGGCCGCGAGACGAGACCGGTGTGACGCGCAGCTGGCACTCATTATCACTCGCCACCGGTCCGCTCTCGCGGTCCCTCGCCCCGCTGCTTGCCACAGGCTCTCTCTCTGAAGGGACCCACTACAAGGATGGCCTTCAAATGGCTGTGAGACTTAAAGCTAAGACGGCAGATATGCAGTGCATCAACCTTGTAAGGCTACAGTCTGTTACTGTTTTCAATGAATAATGTTTTAGATTAATTTTAACAACAGACTAATGTTTCAATATAATAGATTCACAGTTTTGACAACAATTTGTCCAAGACTATTTGAGAAATAACTTCCATAACCATCATAAAATCAGTCTGTTTACTGGTTCCTCTAGAGGTGACCCTGACAGTAAAGATCCCCAAGCTGTTCTTACATCATTGAGCTGCTGGACTGGAAGGAAGGAGCGCCCTTCGCCCTCTGAGGACATGCTTGATTTTTGGGAGCGCCGGCAGCCTCTTCAGCGAGGAGTTCACGAGGCAAGAAATTGAAGCAGCTGCCAGGTGCTGTTCCCAGGGGTCTGGATGGAGAAAAAGGACACCCTGGAGATCAGGGAGCCTGAAAACGCTAACTTTTGAAAACTGGATTCGAAGAGCCAGTTTTTGAAAATTATATTGTTAAAAGTCAATTTTCAAAATGGTTTTCACAGGGCGAATTTTGAGTTTGTATGATACCTAATTTATGATGATTACTAAAATATGTGAGGCAATGAAAAAAGAGCGCAAAAGCGTCCTGCTAGAGGGACAGTGAGTTAAATTGATACTTTACCCAAAAATGAAAATTACCCCTTGATTTACTCACTCGCAAACCATCCTAGGTGTATATGACATTCTTCTTTCAGGTGAACAGAGAGTTATATTAAAAAATATATCTGGCTCTCCCGAGCATTATAATGGCAGTAAAAGGCAGCCCAAAATTTGAAGCCCAAAAAAAGTGAATCCATCCATTATAAAAGTAATAAAGGCCTTCTGAAGTGAATCGATGGGTTTGTGAAAGAAAAATATCCATATTTAACACGTGATGAAGTAAAATATCTAGCTTCCTGCAGACCTTACAAAAAAAGCGTAACTGGCACAACGATGATGTCAGAAGTAGCGTACATTTTTTGAACTGCGAGAGACGTCACACTTTCTTCTTAAGTTGAATATGGAGTGCAGTCTGGCGGAAGCTAGATATTTTATTTATAACGTTTTAAATATGGATATTTTTCAAACACATCACTTTGCATCAGAAGGCCTTTATTAAGAGCCGTGTGAAGTACTTTTATGATGGGTGCACTTTTTTGGGCTGCCATTCACTGCCGTTATAAAGCTAGGGCTCCTCCCCTATTGGTGGTGTCAGGTTTCATATTACAACATTTATTTTTACTTTATAATCAAAACCTTTGAACCTTTGAGCCAAGACATTTTTTTTTTATATAACTCTGATTGTATTCGTATATGAAAGAAGAATGTAATATACACCTAGAATGGCTTGAGGGTGAGTAAATCATGGGGTAATTTTCATTTTTGGGTTAACTATCCCTTTAAGGGGTTAAACATTAAATTAAATTCTTCTAGGGCTCCTCCCCTATGGGTGGTGTTAGGTTTCATATTACAACATTTATTTTTACTTTACCTTTTCTAATATTGACAAAACACATCGTTGGAAAGGTCTGAGTCTCAATGTTTCATATTTGGTGACTATTTTGTGATAGAAGTGATATTTGGACAGAAATTTATTAATTTGTTACAGGAGAATGCTTCAAAAAAAAAAAATTTGGTACAGCGCCTAAACAAAATTTTTGTGATATCAACTTCAAAATTGGAACACAACTTGGTTAGATGTATGGCTTTAATTTTATAGTAAAATTATTTTGCTAAATATATATTTTATATCAAATATAAAATGTTTAGTTACAGTACATTTAAATTACCATTCATTTTTCATACTTTAATTTTTTTAAGTTAGCAATAATCTTCAGCAATACTCTGTCAAGTGGGCGTCTATTCAATTCAATTCAATTCAATTCAAATGTATTTGTATAGCGCTTTTCACAATACACATTCTTTCAAAGCAGCTTTACAGAAAGTGCATTTCATAAATGTACATTGAAAAAAAGTATCCAAAGCCTCTACTTTTATTCACTTTTGTTTTATACAAACTATTCAATCAACCATCACAAAGTATGCATCATTTGAAAGCTAAAACAATTGAGATTCATGTTCTGAACTCGTTTTAGCAATAAATACAGCAGAGAGTAAAGGGTTAAATGAAATGCTAAAGCATAGCTATTTAAACATCAGCATTATAAGCACAGCAGTACTCATCTTTCATCTTCTATCGTGCAGATCAGATCGGACGAATCCAAAAAAACAACAGCATACATTTCCGTGTAAGAGTCCACACTTCAAAATGCATACAACTTTTTAATCCAAAACAACGAAAAAATAAGGAAAAAAACTAAAAACCCTCTTTTGTTTGCATGAGCGTTTTGAGTTAGAGTAATCTATCGTGTCCATTTTCAATGAAATAGCGATTCTAATCCGTTTCTGATGATCTCCCCTGTACTTTGGACTCTTCCTGTTAAGTTAAACCCTCCCACGTCTGCTTCACCGCATTACTGGCTCCGCGATCTGTCCGTCAAAGCGCCTACGGTTTTCGTTGGATAAAGGCAATCAATGCCTAGCCAATGCCTTGCCAGCAAAGGTTTGATTGATGGACGTAGTAAGCAATCAAAAGGCATTATCTTGCGCTGTGATTGTAAGCATTAATGGTGAATACTCCTCTGCTCACCGTCTCGATGGCATCCTTGCATCTGATTGTCAGATTGCGCGTCACCACAGTGGAGCGCGCAGACTCTTTGACAGACTGTTTTTATCAACTAAATGAGTTTTGTACACTTTGTAAATTCTATAAATAGTTGATTTAGTTTTTCAGTAACTGTAAATTAATTATAATCAGCAGTTTATGGCAGATTTATTTGAATAAAAAACTACTCTTTACAATTACAAATGTTCTGAAATAAATGGCCTTTTTGAAAGGACGCCTAGTCTTTTCTTGACATAAAAGCTTACAGAAGCTACATTTTTGAGAGAATCATCCTCAAATTTGAATCAAAACATGATCAGACATTAAGTTTTATATAATGGTTATTTTCAGGGCCTCAACATTAGACTCATATTTTTTTCTTTAAGTGAATAAAAAAAAATTAAAAAAACGTGAGTCACTTACATGTATATTATTCTGTTCATATACTACTTTGAGCTATTATGACTCTTGGGTAACAATAGTTAAATTGTCTAGTTTTAAAAAAGACCAGATTTATGAATATAGACCATAAGGTTTAAGAGCTTCAGACATTTTCATTTGGGTAGGTCGTTTTGAGAAAATTCTCAAAAATAGGGGCGTTGGTTACTGGTAACCCAAAGGTTGTGGGTTCGATTCTCAATGCAGACAGGAAATGACTGAGGTTCCCTTGGCTTGAGCAGGACTCCAAACCCCCAATTGCTCCCTGGGTGCCACATCAAAAATGTCTGCCCATTTCTCCAGGTGTGTGTGTGTGTTTGTGTCCACTACTCACTGCCCATAATGCGTGTGCACTAACTTGGTTGGGTTAAATGCATTTGAGGACAAATTGCGAGTGTGACAGAATTAGCCTAAGAAAAACTGCAAGAACCACCTGTGGCATCATACTAAGCCAAAAAAATTATTTCTGTGAAATAAGAGAATTTGCAGGTTGTATTCAGGCAAGTAATGCAGCCAAATGGGATCTCAACATGAGTCCTCAAAACCCATGTAAAGCAGCCGGACAGTCTGCACTGAGAGTTCAGTGACTCACCCTGAGGTTTCATTTTGTTCAGACAGAAACTTCTGCAGTTTTACTTCTGTATCATGTGGTACAATTGGTAATGTCCTCTACTGACCGCATCATTCATGTATCCACTCAGCAGTCGCATACTGAACAAACAAATCAATGCATGACACCACTTCTGCAGCCTTGCAAACAGCCCTTGAGCTGTTTATACATATGCCGAGGCGTGTGTACTGATTTATTGCCCACAGCTCCACCTTCAACGTTATAAATGCGTCAAAACCGGCATTAAAACTCCTGGAGCTCAGTAAATCTATCTGAAACTGGGCACTTGACTTTTCATCAGGCAGCCTCCAGGTGGTCAATATGGGAAACATAATCACAGAAGGACTTACAATGTGACCCACACGGTCAGAATGACCAGACTTTTAGTCATTCTTGTCTTACAGATGCATGTCTTTCCAGGTTCCAGCATCAAGGTACTATTAGTTTATTCGTTTTTAATAACATTTTTAATTAGATGCTTATATTTTCCATTTTCATTTCATTTAAATATATATATTTTAAATGTCTGTAGTTTTTATTCATTTTTATTTCAGTTTTAGATTTTTGTTAAGTTAAACTAAATGAAAATGGGAAATGTTGCCTTGTTGAAATAAAATATATGTTTTAGTTTTTGTATATTTTATTTTATTTAAAGTTTTTTAAAGGTTTAGTTTCAGTTATAACAACCCTGCCAGGTTCAATACAAGTTAAGCTCACTCGACAACACTTGTTGGATAATGTTGATTTCCACAAAAATAAATCATCACCTGTTCCCTTTTTTTTTTTTGTAAAAAAAAAAAAACGTACAATGGAAATGAATAGTGCCGATTCATAAAAACTGACTTTTTCAAAAGTATCCAGAAGCAAACAATATGCATATTAGCATGACTTTAGTGTGAAAATGGCTTACTAAACCTTTTCTGTGTAAAAGTACATCAAGTCATAACACTTTTTTGTTGTAATCCACATCATGCCAAAAACGCTTTTGATTAAGCTGAACTTTATCGAACTGGAATATTACTTTAAAATATTGGCTGCTTATCTGGCAGTACATAACCTGTACGGTCCAAAAGCCTGAGACCACAAGAAAATCTGTGAAAGCATTACTTTATATGTTAATATATGATAATGAATCTTTAGCTGGCGTGCATATCAGGTCTAGTTTGCTCAGTGTGGATGTATTGTTCATATCCTGTTCTGACAAAACTCAGCCTTCAAGGGAAAATATATGAAAATAAAATGTTAAATACACAAATGTTTAGGTTATAACGGCATCTGTCAAGAAAAGAAAAGAAAATTAGCAGTGATTTATTCAATACTTTTATCTTTTATGTACTTTATTTATTTAGTTAACTGTATCCTCTTGGAAATGAGACTTCAACACTAAATTAATGAAAAAGAAAAAAACAGTTTTTGCTCAGAGTTGACCCAGTTAAATGACTTAACTTCAGTTTTGACTTACGCTTATCATTGATTATATTTGTCTCTTTACGGGGCAAGCTGCGTTCGGGTCTCAGATGTTTGGACCGCAAACATATAATGCAAACCCTAAAATGATAAGTATTTTGAATTTACATTCACTAAAATATAACCACTACAATTAACATACATTGTGTTTATTGTGAAACCAATTTTTTTTTTTCTGAGCATTGGACCGAGCTGCTGCCTCAGCTGTAAATAATAGGCTTCTCGCTATTCACCTATGACTGGGTCTCCACTCCAGCAACCACATGATCAAATGTACCGATGACACCAGTATTGCTTGTTTCATCTGTGATTAATGAGGCGTAAAACAGACTTGGATGTCAGCAAAACAAAGGAAAGTACTCGCTCTTTTGGAATCAGATCACATTGGGCTAACTTGTAATACAACAGATTTCCCTTTAAACACTGGTACTATAGTTAAAAAAAAATATAATTTCCTCCACTGTGATAAACTGAGTCAGCATTGTGTCCTATAACACATTCTGTTCTGTCTACAAATAAGGTCAGACTACATTATGTTAGATTTTGCAAATGTAACGGAGGCCAGCTAGTAAGAGCTGTGCAGGTAAACCTCACTCCCCTGGCTGTTCTCTTTAGCGTCCTTGTTAGCCCATGCCGGTGATGCTAGTTCAAATCCCGGTACGAGTGGTGCAATATAGGACTAGTCCAGGGGTGTCCAATCCTGCTACTGGAGGGCCACTGTCCTGTAGAGTTCAGCTCAATTGAACACAACACAATCTAAACCAGCAAATCAAATCAGCATATACTAGACACTTTTCACACTCATGGCCAAAGTTAAAATATGATAATGAATGTTAAGCAGAAGTGCATATCAGCTCTAGTTTGCTCTGTGTGGATGGATTGTTCATATTTTGTTCCAGTGAGGTCCTGACAAAACTCAAATTAAACACATCTGAACCAGCATGCGTGTTTAAGCAAGTTGAAGCTAAACTCTGCAGAACAGTGGCCCTTCAGGATTGAGTACGGGCACTCCTGGACTAGTTACATTGAAGCCATGACCCGGATGGGAATTCACTCCTTTAGAGTCCTTGTAAGCGCCCACCTTCCATGAAGGTAATGCTGGTTCAAATCCTGGTCGGAGTGGTGCGAGTAGGACTAGCCCAGGGGTGTCCAATCCTGCTCCTGGAGGGCCACTGTCCTGCAGAGTTTAGCTCCAACCATTTAAACACATCTGAACTAGCGAAACAAAGTCTCACTAGATATACTAGAACTTCCAGGCAGGTAAGCTGAGGTTAAATTCTACAGGACAGAGGACATCCAGGGCTAGTCACATTGGTGCCGTGACCCAGATGGAAGTGAGGTTTATGGGGGTGAGTGAAAAGCCCAAACTATATTTCGGCCACACACCTTCCAAAACAGTCTGCGCACTGTCCATTCGTGATGTAATTGTTGTCAGGAAAATTCTGTGTGCAGGCCAATTTCTGTGACCGCATTGACAGTGCGCATACAAAATCCAAAATCAAAATTCAGATAGTGCACACACGCCCAACATGTAAGAGCTGTGCAGGTAAGCATCACTCCCCAGAACATGTGGTCAAACCTCAAAAGGCAAGTGGACAAGCAGAAGTCCACAAATCATGATTGTGGCGAGGTGAACGAATGAGAAACATGGGAGGAGCGAGTCCTCTCATGGAGCTCGGAGGCATATAAAGACGAGCGACACCAGTGAAGGACGAGATAGGACCAGGCCTGGGCTTTATGCTGTGTGTTATTTATATTTTGTTATGTGTGTGCGTGGCAGTCATCCTTGAGGGGCTGCCCGCGGTCTACTTTCAGTTTGTTTATTTATTTGAATAAGGTCTTTTAAATGTTCGTCGGTTCCCGCCTCCTTCCTTCCCATGTCTACGAACTGCGTTATAATGATACACTCAGAGCACAATTAAAGGTGCAGTGTTTGATTTTTAGCGGTATCTAGTGGTGAGGTAGTGAATGACACCCCCCACCACTCACCCCTCCCTTTTGGAGCACATAGAGAAGCTACGGGGGCCGACACAGGACAAAAAATGTTGTCGTCAGAGAGAGCAGAGAGTCACTAGCACTTTGTAGAGAAGTTTGTCCGTTTACGGCTACTGTAGAAACATGGTGACTTCACTGTAAGGGGATCCGTGGTGTATGTAGATAGAAATGGCTCATTCTAAGGTAATAAAAACATAACGGTACATTAAGTAAGTTCTTTATACTCAACTGAAAACATAATTATGTATATTATATTGCATTTCTGTCAATAGATTCTCATAAATACTACACACTGAACCTTCAAGGCAATAATAGATTGCCATCAGTCAGGATTTGGCACAGAAGCTGATATTCAATATTCCATATGAAGAAGAAGGTTCAACACTGTATACTGTATTTGCAAATAAAACCCTTTAAAATGTATGAAATGCTTATTGTTTTCCAGTATACCATAATAAATTATCTACAAATACTGAAGCAGCAAACTTTGCAAAACTGTCACTGCCATGGCTGTACTGTACCAAAAAATGTTACCCCATATTGCTACTTTCTATGATCTGTCAATCAATAGGGTGAACTGATGTGTTATGAAGATTTTTAAACAGCTTTTGGAAGGTTTTTACTACTATTCTATAAAGCAACAACAATATGTATGATAAACATGTTTATTTAACCATGATACAGGAATGTTTGCAGCGCGTCAAAATGAGTTTTTGATTAAAGGCATTAAAAAGAAGAGGAGAAATAACATTGTGTTGCAGCGTAGTAGACATAAATAGAAACCGTCATTCTTCTTTTAGGCGCTGGGAGCATATTGCATGGCAAGTCTGTCAAATTCATTCTCCTGTGGAAACAATTCAGTGAACA
This sequence comes from Gobiocypris rarus, assembly GCA_023029165.1. NCBI lineage: Eukaryota > Metazoa > Chordata > Actinopteri > Cypriniformes > Gobionidae > Gobiocypris > Gobiocypris rarus. The sequence continues at coordinate 28,445,363 of CM040915.1, read as the reverse complement.
TTAACTAGGTAGCTGTTTTTTCAGTTTTCAAATAATGCTCTCACAATGTGTTCTAAAAAAAGGGGAAAAAAGAACAAGGTGTCCAGTAACACAGTAAACAACCTTACCTTAGCAAGATAATCCTTGATAAAAGGATGTGACTTGTGTGCATCTTTCAGTTGAGACAAATATCGATTGGTCACCTGTGCAGAAACATACACACAGGCAGTATGATAATCTGAGATGGATTCTCAAGGGTGTAAAATGAAGCTCACATACATTGAAGAATGCAGATTATATATATTTTTTAATCGTAACATGTTAAAATGTCCAATGGAGTTTACCTCAGGAGGTTTGCCCAAATGCTGTGTCAACACAACGAGGTTGATGAGTGTCTCTGGGTGGCTGCTGTCCTATAGAAGACAAAGGACGGCTCAAGATATTTCACTGCAGTCAAACCTGGACCACTGACTGATCAATATACAGTGCTTCTTCATGAATTGTTTTCCCTTTCCCTTGTTTTCCTCCAAGGCATCCAATTTACTGCCTTGAATAAATCAGCATAAGATACTTTCTGCTAGTTTTCTACACAGGGTGACCAGTGGCTGCGAAACAGTGAATGTTTTTTAGGTCGAAGACACGGTCAATCATAAGCCACCTTTTTCATTACTCTTCAAATTGCTCAAATTGAAATTACGAATTGAAAATATGCTTAATGGAAACGCATCAATTTCGCAAAAACTCCCAAATATCGCAAAAAGTTTTTATGGCGGTGGTTTTTCAGGCAATTAGAAAAAGGACATTTTCGCAAAACTGCAATGGAAACAGTTTTTTGGCATTAACAGGTCACCTGGCGTACGGTGACGCATTGGTGCTCCATAGGGCCTAGCCTACTTATTATTTTTTCCACTCAAAAGATGTTATGTCGTAAAAACAGTATATTTTTCTTGTTAAAACCACATATATTCTCTCATAATAAGGACATGTTGTATAGTGATGTGTACAAAAATAAGCCTTAATCCACATTAAAAAATAAAAATAAAAGTAGGCCTATAAAGTAGCTTATATCAGTCTGGCGACTAAACAAACAAACAAAAAAAGACTAGCCAATGGCGATTCTATTGCCAAGGTTTGCGTAGAAGGTTGTGCTCACGTTTCATAATCAACATATGAAATTAAAAAAATATTAATATTAACGTTATAGGCTAATGGTTAAACATAACTAGCTACTAAACAATATAGGCTACGTTTTCTATAACCCTCTGTCTGACGAAAGTGCCAGCGCGACGCATTCTGATGGATTTTTTCCTTTATGACAACTCAGAATACTCCGTAATTTTTATCCATACAGATAAGTGCAAGACATAATTATAAACTACAAACTGTCTACTTTTATTTCTGTAGTCCTAGACTCTCAATAACAAGGGCCGTGGATTAAGGGGACGGATTATTTTGCATGCGCTGCACTCCAAGTCCAAACATAGCCTTCATTTCAAAAATGTATTTTGTTTATTAAACGCAAAGTTTGTCATTTAAAAAGCATTTCTAAATTCAGGTTATATTTTCAACAAACAAAATTTTAAGCCAAAATAACGAAATGGTTAAAAAAAAAAAACAACAACCTTGAGTTAGCCTACCACCATGCAAATTCACACATTTTGTTATTTTATGCTTGAATAACACGCCTATGTCTCCTTCCATTAAATAATGGCTATTGCGGTGGCTGGGATATACATTGTTTTCAGTTCTTTTGGATTAGCCCAACCCACTGGAGAAGAGAGACAGATTGAAGTCGGCTACTTTGCTGTATATTATTTATGATTAATATCTATGCTTTATTTTTTAGATAGTGAACTTTATTTTGTTACTGCTCTTGATTTGGCTTGTTTAATAAATATTCCTTTTTTATTAAAGTGGACGTGACTTTTGTGTTTAAGAGTAAACGCTTTAAGTTAATAGTCGTGTCTCAGCCTCGAAGCTGAGGAGGAGAGCCAAGAGCAGAGAGATCAGATGATCGCGGAAGATTTGGTTTCAAAGCTAAATGTAAAGGTGCCTAATTAAGCGTGTTTGTCATTGTAGTGTGTTGTTGTTGTTGCGTTTTTTCATTAAGAATAATAGGCTAACGAAACCACAATTCAAGCAAAACGCTCCCGAATTGGCGCTCCAAAACCGAAACTTAAAATATGCGCGGCCGCACAGAGCGCGCATTTACGGATGAACTGTCATTCACGTGTGCGCGCACTGGCACATTTTCAGTTCATGCATATAACTTTCATAGCAATTAATTGAAACCCTTCGTTTTGCCCTGCTCCGTTATTTATGCCCGAGCGGCCGTGTGCATTACTTCTGGTAATATAGAATTAGTGATTTAAAAGCCCAGTTGGCAACATAGTAGGCTACTATATTTTGGGAAATATGATATGTTTAGGTGCATGTGATGCAACGCTGCCAGAGCCGACAGACACGTGTGTCAGACTCATTTCAGTGCAAAATAATGGAAAATAATTCATTCAATAATTCAATAATGGAAAATAATTCATTATTTTCCTCTCCGTGCATTGCAAGAACGCTGTCCCGACGAAGCCTTGCTTCCCGCTCTAACTGCACTATATAGGCTATATAATAATTTGATAATGACGGCTACATTCGTACAAAATTACAAATAAGACAGAATAAGCTTGTGGAGCTAACTTGTCAATCATCTTGATGGATGATGCAGAGGAAACCCCAAAATCAGTTTTACTTGCATGTGACTTGCATTAACACATTTTGGTATGCTTGGATGTTGCCTTGTGAAAGCGAACCGAACCAAGAAGAAAATGCAACTTTGTAACAAATTAAGTCTCTATTTCAGAACAAAGCAAACAATCTACAGGTCTGAAAACGCCTTAAGAGTGCATTAGCGATAGAAATTCTAGTATGGTATGAGTTTCGGAAGTTTGGCTAGTATTAAAGTGGAATAGAACTTATTCTACTAACCCAAACCTAACAGTTTACTAACACTGAATAGTTACATGTAGTTGCAAAGCTAGTAGAGTTAGCAGAATGTCTAAAGCGGACCATCAAAATAAAGTGTAACCGTCAATCTATACTTGTCATGTATTTTCGTTATGCAGACTCGCGGGACCAAAGTTTTGTTTGCAGTGGGAGACGAAACTTCCTGGCATTTGCTGTGCTTACTTTGTCCAGAGCATCCTGTAGTACTGACTCAGCCTCATCCCACTTATTCTGAGCCATGTGACTGGCAGCCTGACCGTTCAGTAGCAGCAGTGTGGGTGAGTACTTGTCTGACATTTCCTGGAAGATGTAGAACGCATCCTGTAATTTATCTCCCCCCTGTAGGAAGAAGAATGAGGTAGAAGACATTCAATTCCCAGCTGATAAGGAAAAACCATCATTCAGCAAATCCAGCAAATAGTGAATAGGCAATAGGCATGCAGAGAGATTTTGAAAACACAATCATCCCGAATGTTTCAGCTCACTACCACAATGCATATGTCTAAATGGAAAACTGTACAATAAATGGATGTATTTGGAATGCAAAATGTAATCTATTTGTCAATGATTAAGACTATTGAACTCCAGCAGTCAAAACAGACTGAAGACAATAAGTGTAATTCTAATGACATGAATGTACTATATTTTGTTTTAGTGTTTACTTTAATATTTTTAGACATAATAAATACCATTTTGTGGTACTAGACAATGTAAAATTAAGCACCTCTAAATTATGCAGCATGTATGTCTACATAAAATAAAAATGTATGTTTACACAAACATATAACAAAGGTATTGAAAACAAGATGATAAAAAAATGAAATGGTTGCAAAAGGCATGACACACTAATATTGTGTGAAAACGGAATAGAGATGATCAAACTAAAAAAAGATTTGCGAGTGATTTTGTGACCTCTAACCAAAGCTCACAAAGACAAATGTTTACAGTGGGTGTAGAAATACATGAATGCTCATTATAAATGGTTTTATTCACTGACAAATGATGTACTAAAATGGATGGTCTAGATCAGTTGTGTCCAACCCTGATCCTGGAGGGCTACCACACTGCAGATTTGAGCTCCAACCCGAATCTAACACACCTAAATCGGCTAATCATGGTGTTCAGGGCTGCTTGATAATTACAGACAGGTGTGTTGAAACTGAAATCTGCAGGACAATAGCCCTTCCAGGACCAGGGTTGGACACCACTGGTCTAGATGGATGGATTTCTGGATGGTTGGTGAGTGGCAAGCCCATTCCAACAAGACAGTGACAACTGTCCAAATCATCACTCGCCAAGGAGAAGGCGAGTGATGATTTGGGCTGGAATATTGGGAAGTAAGATGAGTCTTTTTAGTGTGTCAAAATGACTTATGCAAGATATGTGGAGATTATTACTGACCATTTTCTGCTATGGCATAAAAAGAAAAGACAGTGCCTTCTGAAATAAAAAGATTTTCATATATAGGACAATGCACTATCCCATGCTGAAAAAACCCCACAGCAATACAACTGTTTGAAAATGTATTTATACACCCACTGTAAACATTTCTCTTTGTGAGCTTTGGTTAGTGGTCACACACACACACACACACACACACACACACACACAGACACAGAGACACACACACGGTCATGCACACAGAGACACAGAGACACACAGAGACAAACACACACACAGACAAACATCCAGCCAATCCAAAGGATGACAGAAAAAAACGGATGCTGCGTTAATTGCATTAAATATTTTTAACGTGTTAAACTGGGGAAAAAAGGAGTCGTATGTCTTAACATTTTACCGTTGACAGCCCAATTAATTATCTATTTGGCAATTGGTTGACATTATCCAATAGCCTGCAAAGTTATTTCAGAGGAAACATTTTGATGAACGATAACCAAAACATGCAGCAATGAATCGGTCACAGGAACACAAGGAATGCCCATTAAGAGAGTCAATTATTTTAATTTTACATTGACTTGTATACTCACAATGGCAAGGTTGACCCAGGCTGTAGCAAGCTGAGTCAAAGTGGCATCTTCATCTTGGTCTTGCATCTTCTTTAGCTCCTTTCTGTAAATACAATAGATCCATGAAAATATGAACACATATTTAAAGGCATTAAATGTACAGTATGTAAGTTCCGCCACTACAGGTCGCTTAAAAAAAAGAAGAAAAAGAAAAGAAAAGACATCATTGATGGCATGAGGGATTAAAACAGCAGATTTCTCTGGATTAAAAACTTGTAGGAAACATTTAGGATAATAGAAGTACACAAGTCAACAAAATATATACAATTTTACTTAGCAGCATATTTTCATCCAAAAATCTTACATATTGTGCCTTTAACTAAAGGCAGGTTTAATTTCTTATTTGTGCTTTAAAGTCAGAAGTTAGGCTACATACTATAGTGTCAAATAATTTATAGCAGGTTTAAAGGTATTTTTAATAACACATTCAAATGCCATTCACACCCAAACAGATAACCTAAAATACATAGTTAATAAACAAAAAAAATACCTTGCCATATCAACTCTGTCCAACTTTAGGAGTACCTGGACAGTCATGGCCATGCTATAAGAGAAATGCAAAATGACAGTGAGCAACTTGTACATTTGTAATCTCACTCATAAACTATTTATGAAAACTCCCGACTCACCACTCCAGACTCTCTCCCTGGTGCAGGGTACGTAACGCTGCATCTGTGTTCATCTCATGCAGATAGATGGAACCCGCCATCAGCAGGAAGGTGGTGTTGGAAACATCAACACTCTTAGCCATCTTTTTGTCCAGTTCTGCCACTATTGCATCCCTAAGAAAAGCATTGTGCCACCAGAAGTATGATTTAGTTCACTTCATGCCTAATCATTAAAAAGGATAGTACACCCAAAAATGACAATTATATCATTAATTACTCATCCTCATGCCGTTCTAAACCCACAACACTTTCATTCATCTTTGGAAAACAAATGAAGACCTTTTTAATGAAATCTGAGAGATTTCTGTCCCTCCATTGACAGTCTACGCAACTACCACTTTCAAACCCCCAAACGGTAGTAAAGAATGGTTTAGCCTCAATATGAAATTACACGAGTGCTTTGTGTGCGCAAAGAACAACATAATTTACCACTTTATTCACAAAATATGAATCTCCAACACATGTTCACACAACGTCTGCTCTCCCGTCAACAACACACGTGTAATGGTGCTCTCATGAACGAGTTGAAGAGTAATATTTTCACATAAAGTGGTAAATGATGTCTTTACTACCTTTCTGTGGTTTGAAAGGGGTAGTTGCGTAGACTGTCAATGGAGGGGCCAGAGAGCTTGCAGATTTCAAAAGATCTTCATTTGTGTTCCAAAGATGAACGAAAGTCTTACGGGTTTGGAATCACATGAGGATGAGAAATGACAATTTTCATTTTTGGGTGAACTAACCCTTTAACTGATAGACCAAATGGCTAATCTGTAGGCTATGTATCTTGGGTTATAGTTATAGACTGTAGTTTAAAACAATTAATAAAAAAATGTGAGACGGACCTCTTGCCTTCATTGGACAGGTACTCAGCAAACATTCTAACAGCCTGCATCTCCTCAGAGGCACTGGGCTTTATTTCATCCAGAACCACACCATACTTCCTCTGAGAAGACAACAGAAATCATCATGGCTAATTAGAACTCAAAATTAACAGCACTAACTGTAAAGCATATACATACACGTATGTAAGGGAAATATATATCTGCTTTCTGTCAGAGAGGGGGGGAAACGCTGTAGCTGACAGTTACATCGAAATATAATATGCAAATCAATCTTATTTAGTACGGGTTGGTGTTCAATTATTTTGTTCTCAACAACATTAAGTCAAGTCAAGTCACCTTTATTTATTAAGCGCTTTTAACAAGTCCAATTGTTTCAAAGCAGCTTCACAGTGTTAACAGGAAAATAATGCAACAGCCGCTCTGTTGAAAACGGTGACGTTATACAGCTAATTTCAATTATCATATAGTGTCAATGCGGGCAGATCGGTAATATAGTTGAAATGTAGGTGTCCCCAACTGAGCAAGCCACATTTAAACCAACACAGCAGTAGCACGGCACCACAACAGACTGACTGATGCTAAACAGAACTTACCTGAGCAATATATGCTCTGTACAGAAATATGTTCTTCTCTGCATCCTTTTCTGGCCCTGTTGTCTAAAAGAAAAATAAGATATTTACAAATGGTTATTTGTCATTTGTTAATTAACGTTACGGTCTTTTTCAAATATTTAGGTAACTTGAGTGTATTATAGAGAAGCTATAAAGAATTAGCCTCGGGCTAACAGACATACTCTTGAATATATAAGACATATTTTCGTACAATGGAGAATATTTTCAGGACACTCACCTTTACTTTTTGGGCTTCGTTAATGCAGTGTTGATAACTGCCGATGTAAAACGCGTTTTTAACATCGAACAGCTCATCCACTTCATTCTGCTGCGACGCCATGTTTGTGAAACGTCAACTTTGTCGACGTCACTATGGCCACGTAACCAGAACGGCTTGCTCCGTTTCGCTGATGAAGTCATACCGGTGTGTGTATGGTGTCCCCTTGTGGCGAACAGTTACTGAAGCCCAGGCCCAGCTCCCCGTCTCTAAACTTATGTAGACATACTGTACATGGCACATCATGCATCAATAAAGTTACTTTATCAAAAAATATTGTAAGTACCACTGGATGTACTTGGATGTGCCTACTTAATGTATTGAAACTGTTATATTACCTTCTCAACACACACACACACACACACACACACACACACACACACACACACACACACACACACACACACACACACACACACACACACACACACATGTTGTGTTTCCATGTTTTGTGGGGACATTCCATAGGCGTAATGCATTTTATACTGTACAAACCGTATTTTCTATCCCCTACACTGCCCTGCCCCTAAACCTACCCATCACAGGAGACATTCTGCATTTTACATTTTCAAAAACATCACTTAGTGTGATTTATAAGATGTTTTCCTCATGGGGACCAAAAAATGTCCCCACAAGGACAAAAATTTGGATATTGCCATCTTTGTGGGGGACATTTTGTCCCCATACCGTAGGGATTACCAGTCCACACACACACACACACACACACACACACACACACACACACACACACACACACACACACACACACACACACACACACACACACACACACACACACACACACACACACATATATATATACTGTTTGTATTAATACATATGCAACTTGCCCCGAACACTGTTATGTATATTATTCACACAGTTAAACTGCTCATATAGTTGACCCATGTCTGAATGTACAGGCTTTATTGTGTTTATTGTGTTGATTTTGATATGAAGGACAAATTTCACAAAAAAAAGAAAAAGAGAATACAATTAAAAATAAAGCTAGGTACCAATATACAAAAAGAAAAGAAAAAATGAAGATACACAGCATTTGTGTAATTGGACTTTTGTCTCAAATAAACATATTGAGATATAGCCTAGCCCTTGTCAATACTAGTCCCAAACTCCCCTATATCTTAATTTTTGTCCAAATAATTCAAACTATTATATTTCAAATTTGAATTTCCCTAGTCCTTATTCTTGTTTTTTCATTGAGACTCACTCCATCTACCATCATCTACCATATTTATTTAGTTTCAGGCCTAATATAGTTTGGTTCTTTGTAAAAAAAATTTTAAATACTGCCAATTGCTAAGTTAAACACCTTCACAGAAAAAAATATATTTGCACATATTCCGCAGAGTTTTTGCTACACAGGGCTTAGACCACAAGGCAAAATAATGGTAAATTATTAAGGAAAAGCTACATTTTCCCTTTACCACCTGTCATAGTACATCATATTGCACCAAACAAATAATGATTTTTGATGTCAGAAAGTTTGGTAATATAATTAACATTTCATGACAAAAAAAAACAAAACAAAAAAAAACCTTATGGTTACAGGCTATGAAATATGAACTCAAATGATATAATGCCTCAAGGGATGCACAATAATGCGGTGCTCAACCCATCTACTTGTTAAAAGGCTCAGATATCACCACAGTCGTATTTTGTCACCATTACAATAGGTAACACAATGTATATTGATCTAACATAATTCAAAGTAATAAAAAATAAAAACAATCAAAAAATATTGAACATTCACATTCTTCTACTTTAGAATACTGAAGAAAGCAATGTCTCAAATTTTGAGCTCAGGGTATAATTAAGCAAAACACAAGGAACTGCTCTCACAAAGCTAGCACCCATTCCATTATAAAAACCTCTGACTCCATATTTCTCATAGATCCCGACGAGTCCTTGAAGAGCATCGGTAGGCTTGTGTGAGGTCGAACAGAAAGCTGAGATTGTGAGAGAAAAGTCAACAACACAGTGATCAAATTACAAATATTTTTAGTAAATGCCAAAGAAACTCACAAGACAAATACTGATATGGGCCTACATTCACACAGTCTGGGATGAACGTATAACTGTATGTTCTATGAATGTTTTTGCTAATCCATTAAGTTATGAAAATGTTATTTCTGAATGTTCTCTGAATGTTTAAATGCTTTAATAAAGAAAATCATAGTAACATTAAGGGAACATTCCTTTTTTAATAATTTTTCAACATTACGGAAACGATACTTTTGAACATTCGTTGAACATTCTGAAAAAGCAGTAACATTTAAAAAATGTTAGACGAACGTCCAACTGAATTTCAGACCAAATTTCCATGAGAAAGGTAATGTTTTCAAAACATTAGAACATGTTAAAAACCAGATAACTTTGAACAAACATTCTATTAACATTAACGGATGAACATTTGATCATAACTATGTAAGAGACTTTGCCTGAATGTTACGCTAAAGTTCTGAGAATGTTCTCTGTTAGTTGGAATTCTGCTGCTGTGTGAATGCAGACAGATGATGAGCATGATCAAAAATTGCCAGATTGTACAGCACAGATATCAATCATTAAAAGACATTTTAATTGAAAAAGGAAAACGTTCATGCAAATAATTATTATCAGTTCAGGACAGGTTAACATTCACCTTGAGCTTGCTGTTGTGTTCTAATGACAGCAAGTGGGTAACTGGTGGCCTGTCCCGATGCAAACGCTGCAAAACTGAAGAGGAAGAGCTTGGAGTCACTGATGTGCTCTGGATCCTGTCTTGCCCAGCTTATAATCGACTGCCAGAGGAGAAAGGTTTCATGTTAAAGGGGTCATGAACTGAGAAATACAATTTTCCTTGAGCTTTTGACCTATATTAGGCAGCAAGTGAACATTTTGTCCTCAAAGTTAATGTGTTAGTCAAATTGTGATGGCTAGACGACTGGGTCAGAGCATGAGAACTGGACCACGGAGCAATAGAAGAAGGTGGCCTGGTCTGATGAATCATGTGAATGGCATCACTTACCCTGGGCACACATGGTATTAAGATGCACTATGGGAAGAAGGCAAGCTGGCAGAGGCAGTGTGATGCTTTGAGCAATGTTCTGCTGGAAAACCTTGGGTCCTGGCACCCATGTGGATGTTACTTTGACACATACCACCTGCCTAAGCATTGTTGCAGACCATGTACACCCTTTCATGGAAACGGTATTCCCTGGTGGCTGTGGCCTCATTTAGCAGGATAATGTACCCTACCACAAAGCAAAAATGGTTCAGGAATGGTTTGAGGAGCATAACAACGAGTTTAAGGTGTTGACTTGGCCTCAAAATTCTCCAGATCTCCATCCAATCGGGCATCTGTGGGATGTGCTGAACAAACAAGTCTGATCCATGGAGGCCACACCTCTCAATTTACAGGAATTAAAGGATCTGCTGCTAACATCTTGGTGCCAGATACCACAGCACACCTTCAGGGGTCCAGTGGAGTCCATGCCTCGATGGGTCAGGGCTGTTTTGGCAGCCAAAGGGGGACCAACACAATATTAGGTTATAATGTTATGCCTGGTCGGTGTATAAGAGATCATACTATAAGAATAACATGTACGTTTCAGAACTGAAAACTTCCTTGTTAGTCCAGAAACAACTTTTATTGTTATCAAGCCCAGATAACAACTCATTGTGGAAGGTGATTTCCTTTGCAGAAGAAAATTAAGGCCTACTTCATCATTGCAACTTTGGCCCCGCCCACTGGCGTGTTAGTGAGATGAGATAAGGAGTTGTTAAGAGATAAGAGCGATATGGGATTACTGGAATAAAAATAGCATTACCTTCCAAGGGATCCTAATGCTAGGAATGTGATTATTTATTTTCAACAATGTGAATGTCTCAGCTGAGCATTATTTGTATTCGGTGCATTTCACTCTGGATTATTTGGTAATAAGTCTCAATAAGTCTCAATTCTCAAAGCATACTTTTGCGATACAGACTCGACAGCAATGCCACAACATGTAAGTTACTGTGTTAATTCTAATTCAGAGGTGGACAGTAGTGGAGCATTTTACTTTCAACTCAAGTACATTTTTCAAGTATATCAATATTTTTCTTCTGGAAACTTTTACTTCACTACATTTCAAAGCATATATAATGTCATACTTTTTACTGCACTATATTTGATAAATACAAGTTGTTGTTTCCTTACCTTTAATAGTTAATTACATTGAAAAGTGTACAAGTGTACAATGTTAATTACATTGAAAACTTTGAATTACTTTTACTTGAGTAAAAGTATACAGTACTACATTTTTTTACATAATTAAGTATTAAATGATATTCAATATGAAATGTATTGCAGTAAAAAGTACAATATTATGTTTTGGAATGATGTGACAGAAGAAGAACACTGATAAAGTACATATACTTGAAAAATCTAATTACTTGGAAAGTAAAAATACGTCACTACTGTCCGCCTCTGTTCTAATGCCTGATTTGTGATCAGTGGTTTCTGATATGTAATGATTCATGTACAGTCAGATGTTCTTTGTCTATGTGTAAATCAAACCAGTGACTAAACGGTCAACTTCACATTGTGTTTCTTAGTAGGATAAAAAGAATCTGTTATTTAAACTGTGATTATGTAGAAATCGACCAAAGAACGCTCCCTTTGTAATCACTGGACCTGACTCTCTCCAAAACTCCCCTTATAAATCAACAAATCTTTTATTTACATCGTGTTTGCACTGTTAGTTATGATGAAAGCATTCGTGAGAGTGCAGAAATCGAGTTGCAATGATGAGATCGCTGCATTCATGTGCTCAACATGTGATCGGCTACAATGCTCATCACTGTAACCTTTATAAAAAATATAATGCTATAATCAACACTTTTCATGATTAGTTAACCTTACACATGTTATACTAGATGTTAGCCAATCCCAGCAGTGGGCGTTTACACTGATGTCTCACAGCAGACACGCCCCTTCAAACAGAGTGTTAAAATCAGAAGGTTAAATTCAGGGTAGGAAAAATGCCTTTTGTTTCTAAATTATGACTATTTTTCTGCACCCTAGGAAACATTACACTGCCCAGCCACACTGCCTGAAAGCATTTTGTTTCTTCTTGATTGAATACTCAGATGACCACGAATACCTGATGCACTGCACATTCCACCCCAGCATAAGGTATCATGCAGAGTATGCTGGGTTTGAACCCTCTGTAGAAAGCTGCCACAGACTCGTTCTGGTAAATCAACTTGGCACATCCCAGTACTCCATTGTAGGTGCCAGCAGGCTGGAGATTGAGTCTCACTTTCAGCACCTGCCGTTAGAGGAATAAAAAAAAATTAAACTTACCATATCAACTTACAATACATGTACAAGTCAAGAAAGATAACTGGTGTTACACTAATAAGTTATAATTGTAAATGTTACAGTAACTACAACTTATTTTGTACCTCTTGTTGATTAAAAATTACTAATATCAAAGTTACTTGTACTGTATGTATAAATTCTAATAATTGCTTTATTTCATGTAATTCACAGTTGTGACTTACTATTGCGACTATTTCTCATAGTTACACATTTTGTCATAAATGACTATACAGTATATCTCACAATGTCACTTTACCTTACATTTCTAATAATTGTAAGTTGAAATGGCATATTGTAACTTACTGCAACTTATATTGCAACTAAAAGTTTACCTTCTTCATAAAAATGATGACAGAAGTGACACATAAATGACAGATAACACCTAACAGTAAGGAACTCCAACCTGTTGTTTGACTGTGATACCTCTAAGGGGTAGAACACAGCATGTGCCACAGCCCCGGACACACAGCCCAGTCCAAACCTCTGATGGACCGACAGACTGTCCCTCTCACCAAGAGTGGACATCCTCATCTGTTAGGAGAGTGATATAAAGAATGTTTGAACATCTCTGCACATGTGAGTGAATGTTTGTGCATGTTTGTGTGGTCACCTGGGCATAGATGAAGCACTGAAGCGTTGATTGTGGTGTTCCTTTAAGAACATTCACAGCATTTCCTTGCCACAAGGATCTAAAACCTCCAGTCTGCAGCTCTCGGAGTCCCAGAGACACAGCTTTGGATCCAAAAACCTATCCAGTATACTGAAGTGTGTTAGGCTACTATTTTTAAATCACACAAATAAAACATATTGTGTATATACTTGTCGGAAACTCTGATGTATCTTCAGCAGGATTCTTTAAAGAGAACATGTGCTATTGGTAACTGTAGTCCATCAAGGCAGTATACATTGTAGTTTATATAGATTTTAGGTGGTAAGGGCACTTAAAAAATATATCACACAACACATGCACAACGTACGCCGGTATGTTGACGGAAGTTTGGGGATTTCATGTGTTGTGTGATATCTCTGCGCCCAAGTAGCATTGCTTCGCCTGTTCTTTACCCTAATATAGTAGACAATATCTGCCTAGGAAATCGCCTAGTCTTAATCTGTATCGCTATTTGCACTCGTTGTGAATAAGCAGGCCACAATAAGTAATTAGGTGGTGTTTAAGTAAATACGTTTTGTTTTTTGGATCACTTTTACTCGGGCCATGCTAGCTGGCAACATAGGATTCCATTCATTATGCTAAGCTAAGCTAGCGGCGACCCTGCCAAACTAAAACAATGCATGCAATGAGTCAAAAATGCATTTGCCCACATATCTAAATGTAGGAAAGATGTTGAATAAGCCCTATTTCTAAAAACGGTGGAGTGTTCCTTTAACTGAAATACTAATATTCAGTATAATATACGGCATTATTAATTTGACTGCACTGACACTTTTGGATGAGAACCAAATCTTGAACTGAATAGAGCTGGATGATGACACTACTGTCTCCTGTAGAGCGTCCTAGCTTAATTGACTGCCTAATAATTGACAAATTATGCAACATTGACACTATGTAACGTTCAGTTTTGGTTTCTGTTTCGTTTTCCTGCACTTTTAGGGGAATTTACACATTTACGCATGTTGCCATTCATTTACACGACAATGGCATTTTGGGGACCTAAAATGCTAACTTTAAAAAAAAAAATACAGTAAATACGTTTCCTTTTTTCCATAGAAGGTTCTCATTTGTTTCTCATCCCTACAGCTCTGTTAGACTCGCCTCCCTCCGGTTTCACCTCAGCCCTCTAGTACACTGGTTCCTCCTCTGCCTTGGAGCCTCCCTCCCTCGACTCCACCTGCGGCCATCGGCCTTACGGCTTCACCGGGCTCCCTCGGTCCGACCACACCTCGCCTGCACCACGGACTTGTAAGTCATCCTCTGTGCTCTCTCTACCCCTATGGCTCAGTTTGGCTCCACCCTCACTCCTCCTCGGATGGCCATCATTGCAGCTCCATCGCGGCCGCCATGACCAGCATAGTAGCCAGGTTCCAAGGCTCCACCATCTTCAGGTCTGTTTCCATCGTCCATCCCAATGGTGTCGTTGAGGGCTTCTCCATCATGGCTGCTCCCGCCCTCAAGGCCACCGTGGACCTCCTTCCTGACTGGACTCTAGATCATTATTTGGCTCCCTCTGCTCCTGGCTCCTCCCACCCTCCACTCCCCCATGAACTGTGTTAGCTTTAGTTTGGTTATGGCCCTCCTCAGGTCCATGTCCTCCACCAGAGCCCTCTCCCTCTGTGGGGGAGTGGTGTGTACATTTTGTTATGTTCCGTTTAGTTTGTTCTTTGATTGCTTTGCTGGTTTTATGATGTACTGAACACTAGGTCACTTCGTATGAAACAACTATGGGCTAGTTCACCCAGCAATTAAATGATTTTGGCATTTGTGCGTGGGGGGAGGGGGTACTGTAACATGTACATTCTGTTATGTTCAGTTTAGCCTGTTTTTGCCTTTGTCCCTGTTTATTAGTTAATTCCCTCAACTTAGTTCCCTCAATTAGTTAACTCCTGTTCTATTTCATTAATCAGCATCTGCCTATATTTAAGCCTATTTAAGTTCTCATTAGTTCTTTGTCCGTTCTCGATTGGTGATAGTTGTTGTGTTTGCACTTTCATCAGAGTTTTCTCCTGTGTGTTTGTATTAAAGTATATTCTAAGTATTTTTTATTTTCGTGAGCTTCGTTTGCACAGCAACCCATGACATAAACATTTGAAAGCATTTTATTGATAAGAATGGAATGTACGTAGCTTTGTCTTGGTGGACTAGATCTGCTTAAGATCTGTTAAGCCAGTTTAAAAACAGAAACAAATAGGCTTCTTATATAGAACAAAAAGACTGACTGGCTGTTCATGAACTATGATTTCCAATTTTCCTGACTTAATACAGTATATTTTCCTTAAAAAAACATGGTGAAAATGTACTTTTTTTCTGGTTGTTGACAGTATTTTCTGAGTATTTGAAACACAAATCCAAAATCCCCTCTGTAAAACCCTTTAGCTCTAATATATCAACAAAATGAAACAAGAATTCTGAACCTGGCTTTTTCCAATGTTCTAATTTCTGCTCTGGAAATATATGCAAAGAAGTGATTATTTAATTAGATTATGCTTCATTTGCATATTTAAACATAACATAAACGTAGATTGTAAATGTAAATTCTAGTTATTTACTGGCAAAATAAACCAAACATATGAATGAGTCATTTTGAGCAATCATTTCTCAAAGGTGTATCTTTAGTTGTATACAACAACGCTCATATTTTAAAATCAAAGAAATTTAAGTCAATTTAACAGCAAGTCTAGATAGCATTTGTGACTGACAAAAATACCTGAAGTCGTGTCTTTAACATGTCAATTGGTGCTGTCACAGTTCTGGACACTGCATCTGCCAAGCCTGCGGCCAATATAAAGTTCCCCCAGATTGACAGGTCAGTCTCGTCCTGGGATAACTCGATAGGCAAAGAGCGACTCTCTCCTACATCAAACACCTAAAAAGACAACATCCTTTTATAAACCTGACGATAAACAGTGCAGATTTAACATACACTCACCTAAAGGATTATTGGGAACACCATACTAATACTGTGTTTGACCCCCTTTCACCTTCAGAACTGCCTTAATTCTACGTGGCATTAATTCAACAAGGTGCTGAAAGCATTCTTTAGAAATGGTGGCCCATATTGATAGGATAGCATTTTGCAGTTGATGGAGATTTGTGGGATGCACATACAGGGCACGAAGCTCCCGTTCCACCACATCCCAAAAATGCTCTATTGGGTTGAGATCTGGTGACTGTGGGGGCCATTTTAGTACAGTGAACTCATTGTCATGTTCAAGAAACCAATTTGAAATGATTTGAGCTTTGTGACATGGTGCATTATCCTGCTGGAAGTAGACATCAGAGGATAGGGACATGGTGGTCATAAAGGGATGGACATGGTCAGAAACAATGCTCAGGTAGGTCGTGGCATTTAAACAATGCCCAATCTGCACTAAGGGGCCTAAAGTGTGCCAAGAAAACATCCACCACACCATTACACCACCACCACCAGCCTGCACAGTGGTAACAAGGCATGATGGATCCATGTTCTCATTCTGTTTACGCCAAATTCTGACTCTACCATCTGAATGTCTCAACAGATATCGAGACTCATCACACCAGGCAACATTTTTCCAGTCTTCAACTGTCCAATTTTGGCGAGCTCGGGCAAATTTTCCTTTTTCCTATTTGGAGTAGAGATGAGTGGTACCCGGTGGGGTCTTCTGCTGTTGTAGCCCATCCGCCTCACAAATGCTTTGCTGCATACCTCGGTTGTAATGAGTGGTTATTTCAGTCAAAGTTGCTCTTCTATCAGCTTGAATCAGTCGGCCCGTTCTTCTCTGACCTCTAACATCAACAAGGCATTTTCCCCCACAAGACTGCCGCATACTGGGTGTTTTTCCCTTTTCACACCATTCGTTGTAAACCCTAGAAATGGATGTGCGTGAAAATCCCAGAAACTGAGCAGATTGTGAATACCGGCCCGTCTGGCACCAACAACCATGCCATAGTCAAAATTGCTTAAATCACCTTTCTTTCCCATTCTGACATTCAGTTTGGAGTTCAGGAGATTGTCTTGACCAGGACCACACCCCTAAATGCATTGAAGCAACTGCCATGTGACTGGTTGATTAGATAATTGCATTAATGAGAAATTGAACAGGTGTTCCTAATAATCCTTTAGTTGAGTGTATATGAAAAATCTTGAAGTAATTGTTTCGTTAAAATTAAAATTTCCTCGTCATTTTCTCATGTCTTACTCTGTATGTAAAGTCTTACTTTCTCTGCAGAACACAAAGATTTTTAGAATAATATCTTAGCTCTCAAGGTCCATGCAATGCAAGTGAATAGTGACCAAAAGCTCCAAAAAGCACATGACAGTATAAAAGTAATTCATATGGTAATATTAATATCAATAGTGGTTTAATCAATGTCTGTATGTTCTCACCATTTTTGGGTGAGAACATAAAATGTAATTCCTGGATGGATACACAGAGGTGAAATAAGAGTGTTTTGCAGAAAAAAGAAAGTAATCTGATATGGCATTATGGGTGGGTTAGGGTTAGGTTAGGTAAATAATGAGATAACTTTCCTTTTGGGTGAATTATTATTTTAAAGTTTAAAGGTATTTGAGAATTTTTACCAGGTTATGCTTCCAGGAAGAGACTAACTCTCCAATGTTTTCTGCTGGGTTAATGATGACATGCTGCAGGAATTCCTCCCAGTCTACGGTCATAGAATTGTCTTCATCCATCCTAATGACGATCAGAATTAAATGTTAATAATCTAATAACTGATTAATAATACAATCAATAAAAAAATTCTAATCACTGGATGGATTTCATGCATTTAATATGAACTGTATCAGATTTACATAAATCTGTATGTCAAGGTATCAGACCAAAACATGGAGTGATTTTGATGTGACATTTATCAATATCAAATATCATTATAAAATATTGCAAATATGAAGGCAGCAGCATCAGGTCTCTTACATTTGAATGATTCTCTTTGCATTGGTTTTTGATATGACCAGACCTAATTCCTTAAACAGAATCGTGATATCATCCAGGTCAATTGTCCCTAATCAGAGGAAAGAATATTCAAATCAATTCACATTTATATTGCGCTTTTCACAATACATAGTTTTTTAAAAAGCAGCTAGCTTTACAGAAAATACATGTTTCTAATTCATTTTTTACAATCGCTAGGACACATTTCTCAATAGTAATGTCAATTTTTCAAAACTCTTCACACAGTTATATGTATAAGCTAAACTGTGGGTTGTTTTGTTTAGCTGTCTTTTCATTCCTATGTTTTTGTTTATTGTGCAACAATTCAGTTTAGTGGTTTCACTCAGGCGGTGAATTATAGACAGCAGAGAGTGTTTTTCTTGTTTTATAAAGAGATTTTACAAAATAAATCATAGCTCCTGTTGTTAGGTTTTTTTTAGCTTCTTGTTTTATAAGTGTCAAAGTGTGTTATGGAAGAGACATGTATGAAGTGTTTTGGTAGTTTTAGTGCATTTTGAATGTTAACTTAACTGCTGTGCCAAGTTGAAAGTCGGTTAGAGTTTTGAAAGTGACCTAAGTATTGAGAAATGTGCCCTGGCGATTGTAAAATAATAATAATAATCATCATCATCATCATCATCATCATCATCATCATCATCATAATAAACACTGTTTCACTGTGTCAAAGCGTTCAAATTGCAGAAATGTACAGTTCTAAGACAATAGTCGTATCATGCAGTAAGCTAACATGTATTAATTTCAGCAAAATATAAAAATACAAAAAATATAACATCTAGGCTATAAAATAATATGAATATATTAATTGTATAAAACATATCTTTGTTTTGTTTGAGTTGAAAGAACATACACCACTGAAGAAATTCCAGTTCAAGCTGTTTCAATTAAAATATAAAAATGATAGCATAGGCTTGTCACAGACAACTTACCACATTTATTTCTGTCAAGGGCATGAAAATCTATTTTCCATTTCTTCTCTCTGTCCATCATGTAAATAAGAAATTCCTGATAGCTTAGACGTCCGTCCTCGTTTTGGTCATAATTGGACAAGATTGCCTGAACGAAAGATTATTATAGACTATTATTTGCTCACCCAGAAAATAAATGTAGCCTAATCCAGAGGTTACATGAAAGAATGATTAGGCCTGTACTTGAATACCTTTATAGCCTACTCTACACTTGATGTCAATAGAAAATCTTACTTGAACCTTTTCAGAAACTGGTTCCACACCTATCCTTCGCATTTCACTCTGCAGCTCCTCGTGAGATATAAAACCGTCTTTATTCTTGTCGAGTTTATCAAACAAGCCGCGGAAGTGATCCATGGTGTAAAAGACAAAATGTTATTTAAATACCATATGCGAGCTTTAAGTAAGCCTATTGATTTTATTTCGTGGTCAGTTGTTATATTGTGAGCGTATTTAGGCTACTCTGATAACGCTGAGTCATATCTTGCCGGAGGATGGAGTA